>JAVSCE010014661.1:0-319637 GCA_032199065.1 Smutsia gigantea | reverse complement strand
AGGGACATAATAAAGATTAGAGAAGAAATAAATAAAATTGAGAAGAATAAAACAATAGAAAAATCAATAAAACCAAGAGCTGGTTCTTTGAAAAAATAAACAAAATAGATAAACCCCTAGCCAGACTCATTAAGAGAAAAAGAGAATCTACACACATAAACACAATCAGAAATGAGAAAGGAAAAATCACGACAGACCCCACAGAAATACAAAAGAATCATAAGAGAATATTATGAGAATCTATATGCTAACAAGCTGGAAAACATAGAAGAAATGGACAACTTCTTAGAAAAATACAGCCTTCCAAGACTGACCAAGCAAGAAACAGAAAAACTAAACAGACCAATCACCAGCAATGAAATTGAATTGGTAATCAAAAAACTACCCAAGAACAAAACCCCCGGACCAGATGGATTCACCTCTGAGTTCTACTAGACACATATAGAAGAAATAACACCCATTCTCCTTAAAGTTTTCCAAAAAATAGAAGAGGAGGGAATACTTCCAAACTCATTCTATGAAGCCAGCATCACTCTAATACCAAAACCTGAAAAAGACCTCACCAAAAAGAAAATTACAGACCAATATCCCTGATGAACGTAGATGCAAAAATACTCAACAAAATATTAGCAAACCGAATTCAAAAATACATCAAGAGGATCATACACCATGATCAAGTGGGATTCATCCCAGGGATGCAAGGATGGTACAACATTTGAAAATCCATCAACATCATCCACCACATCAACAAAAAGAAGAACAAAAACCACATGATCATCTCCATAGATGCTGAAAAAGCATTTGACAAAATTCAGCATCCATTCCTGATTAAAACTCTCAACAAAATGGGCATAGAGGGCAAGTACCTCAACATGATAAAGGCTGGATATGACAAACCCACAGCTAACATCATACTTAACGGTGAGACGCTGAAAGCTTTTCATCTAAGATCGGGAACAAGACAAGGATGCCCACTCTCTCCACTGTTATTCAACATAGTACTGGAGGTCCTAGCCACAGCAATCAGACAAAACAAAGACATACAAGGCATCCAGATTGGTAAAGAAGAAGTCAAATTGTCACTATTTGCAGATGACATGATACTGTACATAAAAAACCCTAAAGATTCCATTCCAAAACTACTAGAACTAATATCTGAATTCAGCAAAGTTGCAGGATACAAAATTAACACACAGAAATCTGTTGCTTTCCTATACACTAATGATGAACTAACAGAAAGAGAAATCAGAAAAACAATTCCATTCACAATTGCATCAAAAAGAATAAAATACCTAGGAATAAACCTAACGAAGGAAGTGAAAGACCTGTACTCTGAAAACTACAAGACACTCCTAAGAGAAATTAAAGAGGACACTAACAAATGGAAATGCATCCCATGCTCTTGGCTAGGAAGAATCAATATTGTCAAAATGGCTATACTACCTAAAGCAATCTACAGATTCAACGCAATCCCTATCAAACTACCAACAGCTTTCTTCAATGAACTGGAACAAATAATTCTAAAATTCATATGGAACCACAAAAGACCCCGAATAGCCAAAGCAATCCTGAGAAGGAGGAATAAAACAGGGGGAATTACACTCCCTGACTTCAAGCTCTACTACAAAGCCACAGTAATCAAGACAATTTGGTATTGGCACAAAAACAGACCCACAGACCAGTGGAACAGAATAGAAAATCCAAACATTAACCCAAACATATACAGTCAATTAATATTTGATAAAAGTGCCTTGAATATACAATGGGGAGATGACAGCCTCTTCAGCAGCTGGTGTTGGAAAAACTGGACAGCTACATGTAAGAGAATGAAACTGGACTACTGTCTAGCCCCATACACAAAAGTAAACTCAAGGTGGATCAAAGACCTGAATGTAAGTCATGAAACCATAAAAGTCTTAGAAAAAAACATAGGCAAAAATCTCTTGGACATAAACATGAGCAACTTCTTCATGAACTATCTCCCCGGGCAAGGGAAACAAAAGCAAAAATGAACAAGTGGGACTATATCAAGCTGAAAAGCTTCTGTACAGCAAAGGACACCATCAGTAGAACAAAAAGACATCCTACATTATGGGAGAATATATTCATAAAAAACATATCTGATAAAGGGTTGACATCAAAATATATAAAGAATTCATGCACCATAACAAACAGAAAGCAAATAATCCAATTAAGAAATGGGCAGAGGTCATGAATAGACACTTCTCTAAAGAAGAAATTCAGATGGCCAACAGGCACATGAAAAGATGCTCCACATCGCTAATCATAAGAGAAATGCAGATTAAAACCACAATGAGATATCACCTCACACCAGTGAGGATGGCCAACATCCAAAACACAAACAACAACAAATGTTGGCGAGGATGTGGAGAAAAGGGAACCCTCCTACACTGCTGGTGGGACTGCAAATTAGTTCAACCATTGTGGAAAGCAGTATGGAGGTTCCTCAAAAAACTCAAAATAGAAATACCATTTGACCCAGGAATTCCACTCCTAGGAATTTACCCTAAGAATGCAGCAGCCCAATTTGAAAAGGACAGATGCACCCCTATGTTTATTGCAGCACTATTTACAATAGCCAAGAAATGGAAGCAACCTAAGTGTCCATCAGTAGATGAATGGATAAAGAAGATGTGGTACATATACACAATGGAATATTATTCAGCCATAAGAAGAAAACAAATCCTACCATTTGCAACAACATGGATGGAGCTAGAGGGTATTATGCTCAGTGAAATAAGCCAAGCCGAAAAAGACAAGTATCAAATGATTTCACTCATATGTGGAGTATAAGAACAAAGAAAAAAACTGAAGGAACAAAACAGCAGCAGACTCACAGAACCCAAGAACGGACTAATAGTTACCAAAGGGAAAGGGACTGGGGAAAATGGGCGGGAAGGGAGGGATAAGAGGGAAAAAGGGGCATTACGATTAGCAGATGTAATGTTGGGGGGGCACGGGGAGGGCAGTACAACTCAGAGAAGACAAGTAGTGATTCTATAGCATCTCACTACGCTGATGGACAGTGACTGTAATGGGGTTGGTGGGGGGGACCTGATGAAGGGGTAGTTTAATAATCGTAATATTGCACATGTAATTGTAAATTAATGATAATAAAATAAATTATATTAAAAAAATACTGTTTTGGATAAGGGTACATAACTACAGACACAACATCAATCTAAAACAATGAAAGGAGGCTAGCAACTACTTCATGCCATTAAATTTGAAAACGTGTAAATTCCTAAAAAATATATAACTTGTCAAACCTAGCTCCAGGAGAAACAGAAAGCCTGGAAAGATCTATAACTAATAAAGCTGTGGAAGAAAACACCAGGCACAGTTTTACTGATGAATTCTACAGAGCTGCCAACAAAACAGACCACTCCTCTCTCACCCAAACTGTTCGACAGACGGTAAAAAGAGCCGAGAGTTAAGAAATAAAAAGAGGGCACATGTGAAAACCTGGATTCAAAGTACGACAACTTAAATATCTTTGCAGAGATGCAAAGAGGCAGTTTGCAATAAAGAAAATAATTAAATGAAGCTATGGTCATTCTTCACAATGGAAGACTATATAGAACTAAATTATATTAATGAAAAATCTCAAAAAAAAAGGGAAAAAGAAGAATGAAAATCCAAGTTGCAGGAGATGTGATGATGAGTTATGATATAATACTATTAAGGAACACACAAAATAACACTACTGTCTTTAGCCACATATAATGTAGTAAAAATGCAAGACTACAGATAAGAAGGCGCTATCAGCTGCAGAAGAGGGTTTCCCCCTGGAGACTGACAGGGGAAAGGGACTGGGGTGGGGCACACAGAGGCTTCGTCACTGCCTGTGTTGTTTCATTTATTCACATCAAAATTCTGAAGCCAGTAAGGCAAGATGCTGATGTTTATTAATTCTAAATGGTGAGTACAGAGACAAATGTTATTAACAGTCTATATTTTGCTAGGTGGCTGAAATATTTTATAATTTAAAACAATAATGAGCAGATGAATAAATGATGGCACAGCCACACATTAAAAGACTCAGGCATGCATGAAAAATAGTGAGGATACTTATGCCCTTACTAGCAAAGACCTTAAAACACAGTTTGTGAAAGAAGAGTCAGAGCAACATGTAGACCCATTTACATTTACACACACACATACATACACAGAATCAGCTATGTGTCCTCAATGGCCCTGGAAGGACACGTGCCCAACTGTTGACAGTGACTGATCACGTAGCTGGTGGTGGGTGGCAGCGGGAGGGGGTAATGCATGTGAACATAATCTTCTACATTATGTATTTTTAAATCTTTACTTATGGAAACATATTGTGCCTGTAATGAGTTTCATGATAATGCTTTTTTTTGGTACTTTAATGTACAATCACTTGAACAACATTATGATTACTAGACCCCCTATTATCAAGTCCCCCCACATACCCACTACAGTCACTGTCCATCAGCATAGTAAGATGCTATAGAATCATTGTCTTCTCTATAAATACTGCCTTCCCTGTGCCCCCACCCCCGCTGCATTACGTGTGCTAATCATAATGCCCCTTATTCTCCTTGTCCCTCCCTTCCCACCCATCCTCCCCAGTCCCTTTCCCTTTGGTAACTGTTAGTCAATTCTTGGGTTCTGTGAGTCTGCTGCTGTTTTGTTCCTTCAGTTTTTTTCTTTGTTCTTATACTCCACAGATGAGTGAAATCATTTGATACTTGTCTTTTTCTGCCTTGGCTTATTTCACTGAGCATAATACCCTCTAGCTCCATCCATGTTGTTGCAAATGGTAGGATTTGTTTTTTTCTTATGGCTGAATAATATTCCATTGTGTATATGTACCATATCTTCTTTATCCATTCATCTACTGATGGACACTTAGGTTGCTTCCATTTCTTGGCTATTGTAAATAGTGCTGCGATAAACATAGGGGTGCATATGTCTTTTTCAAACTGCGCTGCTGCATTCTTAGGGTTAATTCCTAGGAGTGGAATTCCTGGGTCAAATGGTCATACTAATGTTTTTTAAAAGGCCTTGACAGGTGGGGAAGGAGGAAGAGAGGCATGAAAGGAGACTGAACAGGTAGGCAGGGCAGGACCTTAAAGGCTGGAATGGGGGTTTGGCCATGAGGCTTCAATGAAGTCATAAAGTGGGGGAGTGACATCGCAAGACTTGCCTTTAGAAAGATCCCTCTGGCTGGAGAGAGGAAGCTAGCTGAGGGGGTCCGGAGGGAAGGCACAGACCAGCTGGAGGCCTCTGCAGGCACCCAGCCCTGCTGCCCCCTCTCCCATGTGGCACTTTCATGATTCTAAAGGCATGGAAGTCGTTAAGTGTCCAGTCGGACTTCTTTCTCCCATTCTCCGCCACTTTTTTTTAGAACACTGTCCAACAGAAATACCACATGAGCCACATATGTCATTTTAAATTTTGTATTAGTCACGTTACGGCAGTAAAAAGAAACAGGTAAGTTTAATTTCGATAATATAGCTTATTTAACCCAATATATGCAGATATTATTATCAGTTCAACATGTTATCAACAGAAAAATATATTAGAGATATTTTACATTTTTGGTACTAATTCTTCAAAATCCAATGAGTATTTTACTCTTATGGCAAATCTTAATTGACACCAGCCATGTTTCAAGTGCTCAAAGTGACATGTGGCTTGCGTCTATTCGACAGCACAGTTATAGAAAAATAGTGCACACAGTTTCAAAGAGCCTCAGACTTTGAAAATCCACTGCTCTGTCCCAGCAGTCAATAACCACCTAAATATATAAATTGAGACGCTTTTGAAAAGTGAGACACTCTCCAAAATGATTTTAGTAAAGGGACATTATCTTCAGGTCATATCCCTACTTCACTGGAGCAAGAAATGAAACACTTCCCCAAATGGAGACTATCCCAAATGTCTATGATCTGTCCCTAAGTAACATAAGTCTACTGTGAATAAACTAATTCCAGAATTAACTAAAAAGAAGAGATTGGATGATTTTTTTAAACCCATGAAACAAATATATTTGTAGTTTCCCTTCTGTGAAATGTTGGTTCAGGTCATTTACTCATTTATATAAAGGGACATTCCTTCATTATTGATATGTAAAGGCTCTTTATATATTCAGGATATAGCATGTAGCAAACTCTAGCGTATACATGGTGCTTTTAATAACCATATTTAAAAGGCATATATTCAGTTCCATCAAGTGATTAATGAAACTGGATAAACGAAATGTGGCATCTGCATACAATGGAATATTATTTAACCATAAAAAAGAATGAGGTACTGATACCTGCTATGACATGGTACAATCTTGAAAACATTACGCAAAGTGAAAGAAACCAGACACAAAAGGCCACATATTCTATGATTCTATTCATATGAAATTCTCAGAATAGGCAGGTCCATTGAGACAGAAGGCAGACCAGTGATGGTCAGGGGCGGGGGGAAGGAGCAAATGGGCTGTGACTGCTCAATGGGTACAACAGTTTACTTTTGGGGTGATAAAAAGAGTTCTGGAGTTAGATAGTGATGGATGTGAATGTACTTAATGCCACCGAATCACAATACATTTAAATGGTTAATATGGTAAATGTTACGTATGTTTTCTGTGAGGGTAAATAAAGACACTTTCAGGCAAAATGAAAAGATATATATATATATATAATGAAAAATATCCTCATGAAATAATAATGCAAAGAAGATGCTATGAACTATTCCAGAAGAGGGGACTATGTAAATAAAAGCCAGGAGAATGAGCACTCTATCCAGCGTGGGAATTGACAAAGATGGCTTAGAAGTGAAGTTTTATCAGCACTTGTGAGAAATCAGCCCTACAAGTCCCTGCTCTGAGACCCATATTTATGTGAATCCCTCAGTGATGATAAAAGTTCCCACACTCTCTGACTTTCTTGGCTGCGTCTCACTCTCCACCCCCAGAACCAAGTCTGTGCTCAGAGATTCTGCCGCAACACCATTCCATCTTCTGCTCCATGTCACGAGCCATTCTGTTCTGTTTCTCTTTTGCTGTTGAACTTCCTACAGAGCTTTTATCTTTAGAACAACTTTTCAAGGGTGCAGTCTTTCAGAAGAACTGTCAGTGGTAAGTTTCAAAGATTCTCCAGGGATGCCATAAAGCTCTACTGGTTAAGACTGGTTAAGAGCACAGAGGCTGGAGCCAGCTCTGCCATTCACTAGCTGTGTGACATTGGACAAGTGACTTAACCTCTCTGTTCCCTATTTCGCCCATCTGTAAAATGGAGGTAATAACAGGATTCCCTTTAGGGTTGTTGGGAGCATTAAAGGAGTTAATATACATAAAGCTTTTAGTGCCTGGCACACAGAAGGGGCATTTTAAGAGCTAGCCCCCTTCTGGGTGATGCACTCTGGAAGTCCAGGGACTATGATTTGGAGTCACTGCTGTCTCCGCATCCCCTGCACTTCAAACCCAAATAAATAGCTGGAGGATGAGTACACGGCACCTGGTCTCAGTGAACTGTGGTCAACAGTATCGCCTTGTATGCATTTTGGAAGATACTGAATACAACCAGTACACTTGAGAGAGAGAACGAGTTCCAAACCTCAATGGCACAGGCCTGAACCTCGAGGCAAGCCTGACAAGAGCAGTGGGTGTGCACCCAGCTCAGCCTTCTCCCTTTCCCCAGGCCTCTCCCAGCCGAAGCAGGGTCCTAGATAGGCACTTTGTGAACAAAAGGCCCTAGAACCTAAGGCCGCTCCTTGGTCCAGAACTGTGCCAGTGAACAGCGCCAGACAGAACACTGCTCGTGAGGCCAGGGCCGCTGCCAACACGGTACCTTCCCGAGCCATTCAAGGCTGCATTTCATTATATGTGATCTCCACCTTACGAACTCCGCTGTGGTTCCCTTGCTGTCTCCTCATCTGGGAGAAAGGACCTGCAAAATGCCGTATCTGCCCCCAGAAAATTAAAACCCCCAACACTCTGAGAGATAACCTCTCGTCATGATAAATACACTGAGGGCCCTGCCCATTTCCATACTTCGAGTCCATGATGGGTCACACCCATTTCCATGGGCTGGGCAGCCACCTTAAACCTTTCTAGAACAAAGTAAGGCTGCCAAAGAGAAAGAGCGGTCACACAAGGTGGTCATAGCCCAGGCTGTCCAGTCTACAAGACTCCACTTCACGCCCATGCCCATCAAATTGGGCAAATTACAGAACATCCCCAAGCCTCCGTTTCCAACCTGAAATGGATGTGCCAGGAGTTGGACTTTGTAGGGTGGCTATGAGGCGTAAGTAAATAATTCCTACACAGTGTTTGTGTACTTCCTGGCTCACCCTGAGTTCTTCATAGGCGTCAGCTCTGTCTGCTGAGCGCCTATGTGCCAGGCATGGCTGTGGGCATAAGGGATAAACAGAGCTCCTATTCTCTCAGCACTTACATTAGGAAGTGAAAAAGTCTATGGAGAAGAACAAAGAGGAGTAGGGGATGTGGGAGTAGCTGCTATTTGATGATGTGATTTGGATTCACTGGTTTTGTCATTTGGATTTGGTTTCAATTTGGAAACTGAGGCTTGGGGAAGTTCTCTAAGTCGCCCAAGACGAGGAGAACCCAGAAAGAGGGGGAATTTGCAAAGCAGAGGTCCCTGGAGATGTGATAAGAGGGGTCTGACTAAAGGTCACCTAGATACACTGTTCACAGAAAATATAAGTTGACAGGAATCTTAGATCTTGGCCAGTCCACTGAAGCCATTAAAATGTGAACTCCCTGAGGGCAGGCACTTCATCTGTCTTTTCAATGCTTCATTCCCACCCTCTGGACACCCAGCACATGGTAAATGCTCCATAAATACAGCTGACCCTTGAACACCATGGGGGTAAGGGGGCCAACCCCTCGAACAGTCAGAAACCTGTGTGTAACTTTTGACTCCCCCCAGATTTACCTAACAGCCTACTGTTGATCAGAGGCCTTACTGATAACATGAATTAACACATATTGGTGAGTGTTATATGTATTATATACTGTATTCTTATAATAAAGCTAGACAAAAATTTTTTCAAGCTGTTTCAAATCTCCGAAATTTTTTCAATATACTTACTGAAAAAGTCCCTGTGAAATCCATGCAGTTCAAACCTGTGTTGTTCAAGGGCCAGTTGTGTTTGAGCAAACACATACGCAATTTATCCCAAGACGGAATGTTTCATTCCCGTCCCTTGACTAGAGAAACTAGAATTAAGACTATCTGGCATTTATTCAGCCTGAATGACATGCCCCCAGCTACTCCCCGTTGGCATTCTGGTCTGCATCATCGATGGGCTGGACGGCTTCTGTTGGCAGCACCAAATTTCAACAATCAAGCTACCTGTAAGCTGGTCTAATTAGCAGAAATTACAGAATATCTTTGAAGGGATGTTTTGTAACAGAGGTCTTTTGGAAATCTAATTTAAGAAAGTTATTTTTTTCATATTCTCAAAGTGCTGACCTGCAAATGATGTTTCTGAAGTGTTTAGGGCTTGCTCTTAAAAGCGAGGGACTCATTCCCCTCTCCCTGCCTGCCTCCAGCTGAATGATGGCACGTTTTCAATGGGAAAGGCTTCATTACATCCTAAGGAAATCTACATCCTGCCCCTCTAGGTCACAGCCCGGCAGAGCTCAGCCTCCTGTCCCTCCGGAAAGGATAATTAGTTTTCTACTCTTTAATCAAGGAGCAGCAGACTGTTGTTTTTCGAAATTTTTGCCTGGGGAAAGCCTGTTTTTCCCGAGCATGTGTTTTTCTAACGAGTCCTTGTGCGTGCCCTACCTTCCCATGAGCCAATGCTGGGAGGCTTCCCCTTGTCTGAAATGAGAACCCATAGCTCTCTACAGAAGACAGCCACTGCCCCCTCGACTGCCTGTACGTGAAATCAGTCCATGGTCATCCAAACCCATCAGCACCACTGACCTTTAACCTATGGACCCGGAGAATCCTCCGTCTCTCTGTCAGGGAAATTACGTTTTTAAGCATTTACTTTTTTAAAACAACAAATACCATATGCCAGACACCGTTTTAAGGGCTTAATAAATATTTGCTCACTTAATTCTCAAATAAATAGGTACTTTTATTATTCCCACCTTACCGAAGCCCAGAGAGGTTAAGTGACTTGTTCAAAATCACACAGCTCATAGGTGACAGAGTCAAGATTCAAACTCAGGTAGTTTGGCTCCAGAAAACCCAGAGAAATAAACATTAAAACCATCACAGAAGGAAGGAGATGGAAACCAAAATGCTTATGCTGTATGAGGCCCAGAGCCAATACTACTAGCCTGGTTCCTCTTTACATGAAGTGCAATTGGATTTTTAAAATAATAAAAATAATGAAGATCAAAGATTAGTCTTAGGTGGTTGTAGAAAGGTTTTTCTACATCTGCAAATAAAAATCCATGCAGATTAATCAGTACACTTTACTATGTAACATGTTATACTTCAAAGAAAGTATAATTTTAGTTTAGAAAATGTTAATGGGTGAATTTTCTTAACATTTTAAAGGGATCTGAATCAAATAAATAACACTCAGAAGGCATTAAAAAAAAATCAACCTAAACTATCTTTCTAATTTTCTTCTTTAAAAGAAAAGTCAAACTATATGCAAATCAGAAACAAAAAGGAAGAAGATAAATTCATGTTTTTCAAATCCCAGAAAGCTCTAACTCAAGCACTATATTCACAGGTACCATACTTTCCTAGCTCCTACCTTGCAGGCATTCTATAAGGGTTTGTTTGTTTTTTTGCCCAGGAAGGGACAAAAGAAAGTCTTCACACTAATTATTGATCAGAAGCTAATAATCAAATCAGCATGCATGGAGGGGGCCCAACACCCCCAAAATGAAAATCGCAACCCTAAAAATGAGTCCTTAGAAATGAGCATCTCTAACAGACATTCTGTTGATTCTAGCTCAGTTAAGAACACCAAAAATTCTTAAATTAGCCACCAGTGCTTAAAGCAGTTTATTGTCTCTCTGATATAGGACCTACCACAGACTCCAAGGTAATTAGAAGTTCCATAAATGCTGCTTTTGGCAGTGACTGGGGCCACACATAAAAACATGTTTATTCCCCAACTGTCAGAGAAACGCGGTGGGGGCGGGACCACGTCAGATGTGTTACAGCCTAAGTGGAGAATGAAAGGCGATGCCAAGGGCACCATTCAAACTGCGATTATTTCATCATGACGACAGCTAGCCACCCCAAAAATTCTAGGTAAGAGAGGGGAATTCTGAGTAAGAGAATTACTCAGTGTAAGAGAAATTCTAAGTAAAAAAGGGTAATATTATTGCTATTTTAATAATAATAATAATATATTAGTGCCGTGCTTTTTTATGTGGATTCATTCATTTGATTGTCACGAGGGACCTGAGAAATAAGGGCCATAACAGAGGAGAAAGGTGAAGTCCTTGGAAAGGACCCTCACGGCTCCTGAAGGTCAAGGCCAGACAGCCTGAGTCCAGGATGCCTGCTCTTGGCTACTGAGTCCCACCAAATTGTCTGAAGAGTTCTCTGGCCACCTAACCCATAAGAGCCACAAACTGGGGGTAGAAAAATTCACCATGTTACTCAGTGATATGCTACTGATCAGATATTTTGACCACACATGGCTCGTCTGAAGCATAGGGCAGGGCAAGCCCCCAGCCCATCCTCTCGGCCACTCGTCCTCCAGTGCACCAGCCAGCTCCGGTGAGAATGGCGCTGGGTGCTTGCATCAGTGCTGCCATAGCTACCACCATGGCAACCGCTCCTTGTCACCCAGGCAAAGACGCTCTCCCTGCTCCATGTGGCCCCCGCAGAAACTTATCTTTTTACCTGCACCCAGGTCTTTGCAAAACCGTGAATCTACTGGAGGCTGCCCCGGTCCCGAATGTGACTGCACCAGGCTAATACGTATAAAGGCCGACAGGGAGATGGGGTTCACTGGGAGGCCACAGAACCGCAGAAGTGCAGGCAGCCTCACCAGGGAGCTCACGCCTGGCAGGGCTGCGTCTGGGTTCCAGCTCTGGCCCTGGCAAGCAGGGGCCCCTGAGGAAATGGTTTGGCCTCTAGGAACCTATGTCTTAGAAAAGAAAAACACAGGGAGAGTAAGTAGCTTTTATACTTGACGGAGTTGTTGTGAGGTGTAAGTGGACCCAAGCATGGAAGGACAGCCGAGTCCATGCTGGCTACTATGGACTGAGCGGTGCCAGTGCTGGTGGACGCCAGGAGCCTGCATCCTTCCGACTCAGCAAGCCCAATATTGAAGCCAGAAAGACGCCTGTCGACAGCGCAGGGGCACTGATTCGAGGACTGGACCAGGCCAAGAGATGGCAGAGGCCACACACACCCAGCTGTGCCCTGGGGCCACAGAGGGTCCAAGCTGGTGGTGAGACATCTCTAACAAAGATCTCCTACCCTCAAGAAGCCACACCTTCCCCAGAGCCCTCAGCCCCATCCCAGCCACCACCAGCAGCTCAAGATGGGAAATAAAGTGGAGTCGGTGAGCAAGGGCCTCTCACTAATAATTACTTGGTCGCCCTCCAGAGAAGGTCTGCCCCATGCTCGTCAGTCACCTGTCACCCTGCAGCGACCCTGAGGCTCAGCGAGGTCAGCACCCTTGTCTGGAATCACCCAGCGGAGGAGGACGGGAACTCCATTCCATTCTTCCCCCTTTCTAGGTGCCTCCATTAACTCGTTTATAAGATGGGGAGACGAATAGCAACGACTTCAGAGGGTTTGCTGTGAGCATTAAATGAGCCCATCTGTAGAAAGGGCTGGGAGTGCTTCTGGGTTGAGAACAAGGACCCTAGAGCCAGCTGCCTGGGTTCAAATCCCACATCTGCCTGCCCAGCAGCTGTGCAACCTTGGGTAAGTTACTTAACCTTTGCCTCAGTATCCTCATCAGTAAAATGACAATGATAAAAATAGGACTCCCCTAAGTTAACACGAATGATCCCATTAGCTTAGAAGAGCTAGGAACAGTGTCTTCTGTCCTGTAAGTATAGTGGGCCTGTCACGTAATAAGCACGTGTGTGTCAGCTGTTATACACATGAAACCACTCCGGCTCCCATCAGCCTACGGCTGCCCTGGAATGACACCACCAATGGTCACCGTTATTCTGGCTGACAGGAACCCGACACATGGCCTCCCATTTAATCCTGACAACACTCTTGAGTAAATGCAATCATTGATCAGATGTACAGATAGGGGAACTAGGGCACAGAACACTCACACATCTTGCCCCAGGTCACACAGCAAGGAAGCCGCAATGCTGCCAGGCTTCAAACCAAATCTGCGGGGCCCCAGGGTTCTTGCCCCCGGGCACTGAACTTCCCGAGCCCAGCACTCACTAGCCTGGGACTGCCCGCCTGGGAAACTGCAGGCCTCCCAGTGCCTCCCAGCAAGGGGCATGCATGGCATTCTAGCTTGGAGATGACCCACCACCAAGACCCCCCACGGCCCGTAGACATCTTACCAACAGAAAGGGTGAGTCACACCAGCACAGTCACCAAGGAGAAATCCCAGCCACCCTCCCTATCCTCCCTGGAACGACAATGGTGTGCATCTAACTGTGGCGATGAGACAGACCATGAAAACCAAATGCCGCCCTGAGACATCTAATCTGTATCTCGGAAACACATGCTGACATCCACACAGCTGGCTTTCCCCCCAGCTGCCCACAGTCATGTGTTGTTTAAACTATGGCCTGCTCACAAGTTCACACTGGGTGGCAAAGCCAGGGTAAATCTTCCTTAATGGGCCATTCCAGCCTTTGGAGCATGAGAGTCCCGGCAGTGAGCTCACTTCCCGTCACCAGACGAGAAAGTCTACAGAGCTTCCTTGTGGACCACATGGCCAGAGCTGGAGGTGGCTGCCACCGAGAAACAGCACAGCCTGAGCGGAGGCAAGTCTCATGTCCCTCACAGCTCCCGTCGCATGTCACCAAAAGAACTAGATGATGGAAAGGAACAAAACAAAACATGTTCCACCAGAATCCATAAGCCTGTATGGTTTCAAACCCAGTAATTTAATTAAGGAGTGTCTGTTTTCAGAAAATGTGCCTAAAACTCAAACAGATAAGAGCTGGGAGGATCCTCAGAAAAACCAGCTAGGCTGCCATCCCCAAAGTCATAGCTGGCTCAAGGTCAGGTGGTCTGTTGGTGATGGAATGGGACCCCTGAGGTCTCCCCATCTGCAGACTTTTTTAGCCCTTCTTGTTCTCGATGCAAGTGTTGCCAGGGTGGGACGTCTGCTGCTCTTACAGCCCAGGATTTGGTCTCCCTTCTTCTGCCAACAGACCCTGATCTTCTGTGGGGGGATGTCCCCTCCCTAGCTCTTAGACCCTGTGGTTCAGCAAGGGCCAACCCTAGGCTCCTGAGATGGGCATGTGACCTGGCCTGGACAAGGAGAGTGAAACCTGAACTTTTGCTAGAGTTTTAGGAAAGAGATGTGTCCTCTGGGGCAACAGCTGAGCTGATGGTGTAGAAACTCAGAATTGTGCAGGGCATCTTGTACGGGGCCTACGGGACAAGGAGCTAATCTGGGGAAGGCAGAGTGAGAAACCAAGAGAGATGCATTCTTGTTAACAGGGATGAGCCACCTGGATCCAGCCATACCTGAAGGCAAGATATCACTCAATTTGCCAAATGAATCTTTTTTTTATTCCTTTTAATTTAAGCAAGTGTGCATTGTATCTCTGTCACATGCAACCAAAAAAACTATGTTCTGTTTCTTTGGGAAAGTTTGTAAAAGGAAGCAAATGCTAAAATGGGAATGTTCCCAGGAGTCCCTCCACAGTGCCTGACACGCAATATACATGTCATGGAGTGAAGCCCATCCTTCAGGTCTCTTTCCCTGGGACCCCTGAGACCCCTCAGATGTGGGTCCTCTTCCCTCTTCCCTGACAGGCACCCCAACAGCCATCCCCACAGTCCAGGCAGCCTGAGTGCCCCCAACCTGTCCAGATGGCACCAATAAGAATTTAAAAGCAAGCAGCCCTTTGGGTTACAAAGGTTCCTTCTTTTTTTTCCTGCTTATTAAAACATTTTATGCTCGTTATAAACACATGTAAAATAAAAATATAACAAGTAAGGGATGAAAAATAATAATTTAACCTCTAAGTTAAATGTTGGGCACAAGTCATCATCAGGTCGACTACTGATATATTTTATATGATCCCCAAGGTGATTTTTTTTTTTTGAGGTAGCTCCCAACATTTAAAAAGCTACAAGATTTCATTTGGAAGTCACGTAGCTAGCTTCAGTTCAGTGTCACAGAGGGCTCACATTCGGACGTGACAATAGTCAGCTGGGGCTTAGTGGCAGCTACCCCTTTTAGGGGAGATGTGAAATCTTGGGGTCTCTGCCTCTCCCCACTATGGCCTTTGCACTGCTCTGGCCACTGGTGTTAGGTGCCTGGCCAGTCCCTGTCACACACAGAGTTGATGACCGCTGGCCTGATAGATATCCTTTCAGACTGCCTCTGATGATACAAATAACCACTGAATTTCTACTGTCAGGGAATCTTGCAGTCAGCAAGGTGGGTCAGGTTCAATAACTCCTTCTCAGACTGACTATCCCAGTTCAACAACTGACCTGTACTTTAACGTACAGCCCCTTCCGTTAACCCTCATGGCAGGGCCCCAGAGTCCTGAGCACCCACTGGGATGCTCTTCCATTGCGAAACTCCAAATCCAGTGTTTAAGCCAGCCCCCCAGTGTGGACTGGCTTCATCAAGACAGGACAGCCACAGGAGACTGGACCGGCACTGCCCGGCAGCCTGTAGGCCCGCATGCATCATCCTTGGGCCGCGACCTGCCCTCCTCCTGTGTGTGTGTGCATCCTGGCTCCGTGCTACAACAGACAGAATAGATACTTCTCTCAGGCCAGGGCCCCTGCCTGCCTCATCCATTATTGTTTTCCTAGAACTTAAGCCCATTCCCAACCCACAGTGGACAGACGGTAGGAGAGTGGACAGAAGCGATGGGCAAGTGGGTGGGTGGGTATGTTACAGGGTAGGGAGGGAGGGGATGAGCCCCTTAGCTAGGATTTCTAATCTGCCAATTTCATGAATATATGATAGTTATATTAAAATATTAAACAGGAAAGTATGGTAACAAGTTACATAATAAACTCACAGGTTCAAAAAAGATAAGGAATACAGTGAAGCATCAATAGTAGCAGAACATCTTTAAAAATCCCTTTGCGTGTTTTCTATTTCCTGTTTTATGAAGTTCATTTTGAAATGCCAACATTGAACTGTAACCAAGTGAATATTCCCCCACTAAACTTTCATAGATTTTGAAACCAAGGGCCCTCAGAGGAAAGGATAATATTTGGACTAGTTTGGCTCTGACAGTGGACTGGATTGGGGAAGGAAGAGAAACACAGGAGGTGAGGGTGGCCTTCGAGACTGGAAAGCGACCCCTGGACACTCCTCAGGTCCCCCCGCCCCCCACGGCCATCAGCAACACTGGAAGCTGGAAATACAAAGTGTTATGGGAAACTGTATTTCTTTTGGAGCCAAGGACGGTTAATTTTTCAGCACTGGCCTGTGAATGCTTCCAAAGACAAACAAAGAAACATACGGAAATCTACTACCAATACATGAATTTAAATTTAGACGTGCACCTTGAAAGGCAGCCCCGGCTCTTGGACAGCGGATCAGCACGTGGCTTGAGGCAGGGCAGGTCCTTGAGCAACATGATGCACCACCGCTCCCGGCAGCCCTGGACCAGGCCTCTGCCACCTTGGCGAGTCTCCCGGCATGTTAGCAGACAGACCGGTGGGCAGCGACCGCCCAGGGCCAGCTACATAAAGACAGATGAAGAAACCGAGGTTCTGGGTGGGTGGGTGGGTGGGGGCAGGGGCAGGTGATGACAGAGCTGAGGACAGCTGCCTTCCTCCCGGCCTGGCCCCTGGTTCATTATACTAACATTCCACCAAGTCCTGGTGAGCAAGTGAACTGTGCAAAGCTGGAACTGGCAAGAAAGGGAACAACCAGGATAACCACAGATGGCTTTATGGGCCAGCAAGTGGGAAATAAAAGCCAAGGGCAGAAAGCTATTCCTGATTTCCCAAGGTGTACTTGGAGACCATCAGCCATCAGGCGCTGTGCGGTGACAAACGCCCCCGGGCTCTGCCAGACGCAGCTTAACAGACTGCCCTAGGGAGCTGGAGTCTATGAGAGGTGCGTGAATCAGCAGAGTGGATCAGACGTAAAAGAAACACACACACACGCAAACTGGAGGCGTCTTCCCCAGCTGCGGGCCCCATAGCAGGGCAGGACGCGGGGGCTCTGGACCAGGCATGGTCTTTGGAGACAGACAGGGCCCCACTGCAACCTGCAGAGGCCCCCCCAGTGCCCTCACAGTAAATTTTCATTTGCTTAAAAATGCCTGCTGCCCCTACCGGCGCCCAGTCCCAGCCCCCCACATCACAGCCTCTCCGCTCCAGGCCTTACCCTTGGGGTTGGGGCCCCCTCAGCTCCCGTGGACCCTCAGGCCTTGGCTCAGTCGCCACGGCCTCCAGGAGCAATTCCCTGAGCTCTCTGGCCCTGCAGTGGTGCATCCTCCTCTCAACGCCCTGCTAAACTTACTTATCCCACGTCTGTCCCCCAGGGTTCTAGGCTGTGAGCTCTGAGCCAGTGGAAACTTGATCCCCAGCTCCTAGGGCAGCACCCAGGGGCCTCAGCAGCCGAGACAGGGGGACAAAAGAGAAGACAAAGAAACCCCTCCACCATTTCCTGGGCTCCTGAGCCTGCTTCCATGGCTATAAATTGGGGACAAGACCAATGTGCTGGGGGGTGAGGGCAGCATGCTGCCTTCCTGCACAGCGGCCTGTATTTCATTTTATCTTACTAACTCATTTTTAAAAATACACCATACATACAGTCAGAGTCACTCTTTGATGTGTAACGTGGGCTTTGACAAACACAGTGTAGGACCATCACCACAGTGAAGACCCTGAGCTGGTCTGAGCCCCGCAAGCCCCTAATGCTGCCCCTCCTCCCCACCCGAGGGCCCGGCCACCACTGATCTCTTTCCTGTTCCTGTAGTAATGCCTTTTCCAAATCGTCATGCAGTGGAATCATGCAGCACGTGGGCCTTCACGTCTGACTTCTTGCATGCAGCCCAGTGCCGAGATTCGCCCACGGTGCTGTGTACATCACTGCCTGCTTCCTTTTACTGTCTTCTCCCTGCAGGCCAGCTCTTCACTCAGGGACAGGGTCCCAGAACACAGCAGTGGGCCTGCTACCTTCTACATCCCCTGAGAATTTGGTCAGAACCCATTCCAGCTTGGGAAGGAAAGGTGAACCAGGACCCACGGGTGTCCCTTCCTGGCCGTGTCTGCAACGTGAACTCCCAGATTTCCTCCCCACCCCACCCCAGCCTCTCTCTGGGGTCGCCTTTGCAAAATGCACAAGGATAAGGAGACCCAAACCTCCTCAAAGAAGCAGGCTGGGGGCTGCTGATTCAGAAAGCGGGGTGCCATTCGGGAACCAGGAGGGAGGACTGGCTCCTGGGACACGGCTGACACCCAGGAATGGCTGTCTTGGGGCAGGAACGGGGTGGCAGTCAGCAGGCTGGGCTTTGGGGCGGGGTAAGTGGGCGAGAAGAAATGTAGGCAGAAGAGAGGATCAACTCTCTTGAGAATGTTGGGAGCAGCAAAGTGAAGGAGAAAAACAGGATGGTGATGGTCATGATATTATTAACAAAAATAAATAACTGCAAGGGCACTGGGATAGTGGATTCCTGCCCTGGGTCAGGTGATGTTTAAAATGATGCGCCGTCGCCTCCTACCATCCACACACCAACTTGACAGGCAGATGCTGTGGACACCCCAGGTCACAGACGAGGGGCCCAGGGCAAGGCAAGTGCACACACAGTACGCTGGCAGGTGGGGGAGCTGAGCGTGGCCTCCAGGGTTCCCGCTGGGCTCGCCAGCTGAGTTGCTGGCCGTGGAAGGCTCAGCAGAGCTGGGAAGGGTGCGCGGCACAGCAGGGAGCAGGAAGAAGCAGCCACTGCACGGAGAGCTGGAAGATGAAGGCTCCAGGGATGTGGGTGGACAGCCTCCGGTCACGCCCTGAGCTGTGAGCCGCTACGTCGCATGGTCATCCTCTTAGGGACAGAACCCGTGTGTCAAACCCCATCACGCTCAACACCCAAGACATAAACCTGGTAGAAGCAGAGTGGCTCTAGTTGAAGGGAAGGAGGCGGACCCACCAACCTCCACACGCCCACTCCTCCATCCTCATGGCCCTAGGGAAGGCCATCGAAGGGCTTCCACTCTCAGACGTATGCTCCCTGAGGGCTGGCTCTGCCTTCCTTCCCGCTTTCTTTCTCTCAGCTTTCAAGTTCTCAAATAGCAACGCGTTCAAAGCTGAAATGAGCCAGAGAGACACTGCCTTGTGCCAGTACATCAACAAATGGGCTGGGGGCGGTCTGTGTAGGATCAAATCTGGATCCTCCCTCACAGGCCAAGCGACCCTCAGCAAGTGTGCGACCCTCACAAAGCCTCAGAAGCCCCAGCAGTTCCTCCACCTCTTGGGATTTTAAGAGAGTGAAATAAGCGATGCTCATGACAGCACATAGCACGGTCCCAGCGAGCGGTGAGCGCAGGATAGGTGTCACCTAGCATCTTTGTTAATAGCACCCACAGAATTAAAAGGGAATTGGGGGAGAACAGTCAACTGGAAGGAATTTAAATGTCACCACGGACACACAGGGCTCGGGGTCCCAGGGCTGCCCCTTCCTAGGACAGGCCGCTGAATGCTCTGGGTCTCATAACCATCTCTGTTGTTTTTGTACTGATGGGCGGAAAGGCCTGGACCATGGAGGCGTAAAGATCATGAGCTGGACAAGCACGGCTCGCTGGAGCCAAGTGTTTATTAATTGGTGTTTATGCAACACCTGGCGCTCGTCGGGCCTGTCTCTGTGTGAACCTGTGTCCTAAGGACCTCAGAGAACGTGCCTTGCTCTTAGGACTTTTCAAGAGCTCTGGATGCCAGGCACCAGTAGATGTTTAAACAGCAGCACAGACAGTGCAGCTCTATAAGGGGAAAATCCGCTCCTCGAGAACTCGGAGTTCAATGACAAATAGCTGGACGTGAACCTTTTCCAGGAGCAGGATTCCTCCTCCACCAGAGACCTCTGCCAAGGAGAAAGGCCGTGCGGGGTGCGGGTGGAGAGTGTCCCCTGCTGGCCGCTGTTGGAAACTGCAGTCTGAGCTAATCCGTCTCCGTTAGGCAAGAGGGGAGAGGGGCAGGGACAGGGGCAGGGACACAGAGAGGAAAGGGAATAGCAGCGGTGGGCGGAACAGAGCAGCGTTCCGGAGCAGAGGGCGTGGGAGGAGAATCTCCGTAGAGACCAGGGAAGGGAGGGGAGGCTGCAGGGCGCCTGCAAGGCAAGGGTGAGCTGTAGGGTGAAAGGAACGAGGAGAGAGGCGTTCCTGAGGGTGCTCTTGGGTATAAAGTGGATCCCCTGAATCTTTGAGGCACGAGTAAGGAGCACAACTACTTTCAATGGCTGGCTGACGGACTTTGAACCTCTGAATGTAACAGAACCCAAAGCCTGGACTATTGGAGGCTTTGGTGTTTGCTCCGATCACACTGCAATGTTACTGATGGGGAAACTGAGGCAGGGGGACGTCAATAACTCGCTAAGGGCCACAGAGCCCTTTACTGCTCTGAACCCTGTTCGGGTCACTGCCCTTGTACCCCAGCCTCTGCAGGCCTCCACACAGCTGGCGTTTGGCCCAAACCACTACCTTGGGATGGGGGCTTGGCCTCTAACAGACAGTGTCCCCGGTATTTAACACCTAGTCTGGGCCAGCCAGGGGAGCTGACTTCTCCCTGCGGGTTCATTCGCTCAAACACATTCGGGACATAATGCTGTGTGAAAAATGACCCCAAAGCAGGAAATAAATCAGGCCTTTTTAAAGTCACCTACAGCCTAAGCCTGCCTACAGAGATTTTGTTTGACTTATTATTTGCTTTTGATTAGGGCTCAGACTGTAAAGTTGGGATGTTAACCTGTAAAAGTCTGATAAATTGCAAATAATTTCTGTCAAGCATAAGAGATAATTCCAAAGGATACTGTGGTATTTTCCTATAGGACCTTAACCAGTTTTATATCTGAGTTCGCAGTCTTCTCCCAACATTCTTTTCTGGACATTTTCCATTACTATGCACATATATGTACATGTGTACATAACACAGACAAGAGTACGTATACACTAGAGTATACATGCATGTATACATACATATACACACACATATATGTATATCATGTATGTCCTCCTGGATACTTCTCAGAACCAACTTTCTCTTCCTCAGCCTTCTAGGTCCCTCACTAATGAGTTAGATATTTTACCCACACTAAACATATTTGTACAAGGGTTAAGGAAGGTGTTCAAGAAAAGTGAGCCTGCGTATAAGATCTGGGATCTGAAGAATGACGTGGGGAAGCACCCCGGGCAACATGTGCAAAGGCCCTGTGGTAGGGAGGGTAGGACACTTGAGGACAGAAGGAATGCTGACCTCCAGCATCTGTGACTACAGCTTTCAACCAGCACCTCCTACATCAATATCATGACATACGTGTCACATTTGTCCCAGCCACAGGCAATAGCTATGTCCTAAGAAGGCAGAACTGGCCTCTGTTCTCCCTGGACATGTGGCTGTAACTCCATGTCACCCTTCTCCAGTAACCGAGTAGCTCAGGTACAAGACAGTTGGCAGAGACCCAGTTCTCAAGAGCAAGGCCCCTCCGCATGGGACCACACTCCCAGATGTGGCGCAGAGGCGGAGAGTGATCCTTGGGCATCAACGGCTCAGCGCCAGCCCTCTGCCACCCCAGTGCCTCCCCTGGCTTGGTCCAGGTGCGCGGCCTGCTCACTCACCCGGGCCCTGCGGCATAACCACCTGCTCAAGGAGGCTTGTTACACCGTACAGCAGGTGATCTCAGCACATTCCCACCAAAAACGTCTCTCTACGCTCAAATCTTATCTCAGCCTCCTGAGAACAGGGGCTTTCTCTATCTTAGAACACAGACAGCACCAGCCCCGGGGACAGAAGCCCCCAGCCAGAGGCTGGTAATTAACTCTGTGACTTTGAACAAGCTTCTTAACCTGCCTGAACCTCAATGTCCTCATCTGGAAGATGGAACATTCATAACTCATTGAAAAGCTCAGTGATCATGGACAAATGCACATTAGAGATCATAAAACACATTATAAATGTGCATTATGTGCACAGTTGTTACGATGACCAAACCCTGTTTTTAAAAAATACATAAGGCTTTGTTAAGTAAGCAAAACAACATTGTGTTAAACTTGGGCAAAATGTCCACATAGGAAGGTAAAGTCCAAAACCACCAGATAAAAAGCATGGAAAGAGAGCAAGGTGAGACTCTTCAGCTCTAATAACAGAAGGCTGGCAGACATGCTTCTGGGGTGATCCGAGGCCGGCCCTGTGCTGGGCACCCACCTGACTGAGCCCAGGCACTAACAGAGTAACTCAGAGAATTTAAGCTCATTCGAAGCGCTCAGTTTTTCAAAAGAGCCTGCTTTGTGGGGAATCTGAATATTTCTCTTCAGTTATTTAAACACAAAAGAGCTCTAACAGCCCTATTCATTACACCACCTCCACACAAAAACAGTTCACATTTCTCTATTATTATGTGCTTACCTGTCTCCAGAAACTACCACTAATCTGGACAGGTAATCTTTTAATATTTTTCTCATTAGACCTGTAACAACACACAGTAGGTCTTAAACGGCTCCCACTTTCTGAATCCAGGATAATAAAAGACCATGAGATGCAACAGGAAAGGTGACTGGTGCCCACAGCACTGACTCTCAGTCCCGGGTTTGCGACACCTTAGGATATGCACTATGTCAAAGAGGAACACGAAATGCAAAAAAAAAAAAAAATAGAACCAAATCTCCCAGACATAGGAGTTCATCTTAACTTACTTTATACCCTTTAGGAACAGACCAAATGGCCATGATGGGGTGAGACAGGGAGGATCTGGCACACGGGAGACACATGCTAAGTACTGTTTGAGTCACTGACTCCCAAAGTGATTGGGCTTGAAAAGAGGCCTTCAGGAGTCTGCCACGAGAGGGCAAAAGAGAGTAAAATTTCTTAGCATGTAACTTTTTTTAAGACCCGGTCTCAGTTTGATAGTCCAATAGAGGTAAACCTAAAAAAGCATTAGTTGAAGTTACAATTGGACAGTTGAAGGTTTTCTGGTAGATTTCAGATCAAATCCAGGGCTGACCTGAGAGCTCGAGGCCTCCTTCAGTGCAAGGCGCCAAGGACCTGTTTAAAACAGAAATAGGTGACCAGGGCTGGATTCCCTGTTAATAACCCCAACCATTAACTCCCGCACGTCGTGAGAAGGAATTCGTCGATGAGCTGGCAAAGGGCGAGGCCGGGGGGCTGGGGCGCAGGCTGGGTCAGTCTCATTCGAGCAGCGAGAACACAGATGCCAGGGGTTCCATGAAGAGGTCCGAGAGTAGCTTCAGTCCAAAACGCTGCCCGGGTTCTGCAGATCTAGGGAAGGGGGCTCCCCAGTCCCAACCAATTGGCATCCCCACCTCCCAGGGCCCACTCTGGGCACCCTGAGGCCCTCACTTGCACGTCCACATGTCTTCAGACCCTGCGTCCCGCCTGGCCCCTGTGCTGCCCCTGCACACTGCAACCGGCGAGCAGCCCTTAACCCACGCTCCCTCCTCACCCCTGCACCCCATTTCGAATCTTTGGAAGGTTCCATTTTGCTTAGGAGAAAAAACAAAGGAGCAAAGTAGCTAAGTAGACACTCTAACTGCTACAGCCATCGCATCCCACCTACCCTAAGGCCTATTTCCTGGGCGCCCCACCCCACATCCCCATATCTGGCATCCTCCACCTTGACCAACGGCATCCAGGCCTGCGATGCCTGGTTCTCTCTGGCAGCTGAGCCTCCGAAGGCCCACTCACCCTTTCTGAGAAGCCTTCCTGAGCCTCACTACCTTCCCCTCTGGCCCCCAACCCTCACTTCAGACCCCCTGCCTGCCCACCCACGTGCCCTGTGGGGGTTCCTTCAGGGCAGGGTCTGCGTTGGGTCAGCTCTGCCCAGTCCGTGGCCTGGAAGAGAACCAGCCTCAGGGCGGGGGCTGCCATCAAGAAGAGCAGCTCCTGGTGGGTGGGGAAGACATGGCAAAAACAATCTCTGCCCCAACAGCTTAGCAGCAGGCTTGTCTGAGCAAGAAGGACCGGGCAAGAGTGGGGTCTGGCAGCCTCTCCATAAACAGGGCTCACTCCACACCGAGCCTCCCCGGGCAGGTTGTCACAGGAACTCAGAGGAGCTGTTTGGGGGGCCTTCTCCCCATGCACATATGCCTCTGCCCTGCTCAACAGAGAGGGACAGCCTGGAGGCAAAATGAGAGGCCCCGGGCAGGAGACAGGGACGAGGGGCACTGCATCCCTCACCCCACTGCCCTGTCTTGTCATTCCCCCTGTAATTATCTGGAAAGCCAGAGAGTTTTGTATTTTCACTCCTCCAGGGCTCCATGTTCCAACTTAGAATTCCTGGAGGATGCGTGTTCTTGTGAAACTTCCACCTTTCAAAAAAAGCCAGACTCCTTAAGAACTTGAATACAGTTGTAAGCAATGTTGCACGCAGGCTCCTCTGGCCTCTGTTTCCTCATTGGCAAAAATGAGGCGGACAAGACTTAATCCCCTTTGATGTCCTGCGTTGACGGCGTCTGGTGCACAGAGTGGTTTTGGAGGCTCTCTGGAGTTATTGCTGCAAATGCCAAATCAGTAACATCACAAAACTGCTGCTCGCTTTCCAGGGCCAAATTTTTACAGTCAGACAAGGTTTCCTGCACACGGACAATTGAAAAACAAACACCCTTTTATTCAACCCATAGAACCACACCAAAGAGAAGGCGCCGCTCTCTGCACACACAGAATAACCCAAACCAGTGAAATCAAGCAGGAGGAGGCCCACTTGGCAAGAGTGTTACTTGGTAACAGATACTGTTCAATATTTACAAATATTAACTCTCATTACATGTGACCAGGAAGGTGGCTTGGCTCCTTCTTTCCCGGTCATCCTGCCTTTTTTTTTCTTTCCCTCCCTGAAGCCAAGAGCAGCACGGGCCTGGCCCTGGTTCCCAGCCCTGCTTCCCCGGCTGTGCACCCAGAGGCCTGAGGGTGCCATGAGGTCCTTTGCCGCCTCAGGCAGTCCGCTGGGGAGCCGAGGCCAAGCCCCCAGGCCGAGCCCTGCAGCCCAGGGAAGTGAACGCCATTCCTTGAACCATCTTCCCCAAACACCAGCAGCAAGCCGGGCAGCCAGCCACTCGGGTTTTCCTGGTTTGTCTGGTCGCTGAAGCTGTTTCAAGGAATGGCAAACACAAACACGCCTGGCCTTCCTCCTCTCCCCCCACTGAAGAACTGGTCCTTGCAGGATCCGGAGACCCGGGATGTCCATGCGCTCGTGCCCACAGGCACACGGAGAGCCCCATCCCGAGCAGATACCAGGAAACAGACCCATGTACACATTCAGGTGTGGTGTTCTGGGGCCTCGCGATGCTTTGTGTACATCCCCGTGGGGCGACTCTCATTGAGTTCATCACCAGGAGGCCATCACAACCTCCTTCTTGGTTATCTACAACGGGAGCTTTGCATTAGCTCAGCCAACAGATTTCAGTACAGCAAAGGTTTTGAAGAGCGTTATTATTATTTTTTTTTAGCAGAAGTGTTTTAGTCAAAGACATTCAACGCGTCACAAATCATTCCTGCCTACTCATCAAATAGACTAGATCACTAAAGAACACACGGCCTTATTCCAGAAATCACCTCCATGTGCTGGGAAGAAATATTTGCCCTTTCTCCAGTAAATTAAACATAGCAAGTTTATATATTCAGGAGAAAATAACCTGCATGTAAACAACAGAAAGGAGATCACTACGTGTGCGATGCTTCATCCACAGTAAACAAGTCCTGTTCTGCTCTCAGAGTTTGAGCCCAAACTCTGCTGTGCACTGGCTGTGTGGCCTTGGGCAAATGACCTAACCCCTCTGAACCTCTTGGGTTTCCTTGGCTGTAAAAGGGGGCTAATAAGCAGCATTTGTATCATCAGCTGGTTGTGAGAAGTCAGTGAAAAAGTCCCACAAAAGGTTAGCTTGGTGCCTGGTCTATGGTAAGGCTTCAAAACCTTAGCTATTGTGACCAAGAACGGTATTATTACCTCCGAAGAGCTTCCCATAGAACTTTAGAAATAATTTCTCGGTATATCACATACAGCCTTGCAATGGCCAGTTACAGTAAAGCACAGGGTAGGGGCCCTCTTTTTCTCAAAACGGACCCCCCAAATTATATATGTGTCAGGCACCACAAAAGCTAGAACATTCCCTGATTACAGGTAATAACCGGCGCTCACTGTCCATCCCTCCCTGATGACACCCCTCCCCCCTGCGTCCCTTCTGCGCAGCGTGTCCATCACCCCCATTCTGACGTTTACCTTACTATGTAACTATAAGCAACAGTGTCCAACAAGGCTAGATGGACTGCGAGCCACAAAACCCAGCACAAAATGCCCTGGGAACTGTGGGCAAAGTGTTTGGACCCCCTGACAGTCCCAGCAGGGGTCCTGGTCATCTACAACTGGTTACAATGCCCAGGGAGATCATGAAGCTCTGGAGCCACTTACTGATGGACTTTGCAGTGGATTCATTTTCTAATGGACCTGCCCTGATAATGTTTCCACATTTGTTAGGAGGCAAAAACTTGGCAAAAGGCAAGAGGCAACACCCTCAGAGCTTCCTTCCTGAAGCCCTTCAGGGGCTTGTCTGGATATACCGGCCGGCTCGTCCTCCTGTTCCCATCAACAGCCCCCCTGTGCGTTCGGACAGCCAATGTCTGACATTTCCTTTTTCTCTGGCCAAGGTTGGGCACAGAAACAAGTTATTCTAATATAGGAGAAGCAGTGGCGCCTTCAATCTACAGATTCCCCCATCAAGGAATGGCCTCCGCCACATCTTACCCCAGCCGGTCCAAGCAAACTGAGATTGCATTGCAGGCCTGGTAATGGAGCCATCGACACAATCCCTGAAATGGGGCACAGGAAGGAATGATCTCCCTCTTTACAAGATGTTTCCTTAAAATCCACAAAGGATCCCGGCCCTTCCTAAAATGTAGATTGTGTAAAGCCAAAATTTCAAGCTACCCTAATGGGCCAAAGAGACTCTACTTCTGCTGAGCACCTTACATGTGCAACACACATGGCTGCAGAATTTGGTCAAAGGGAAAATGCAGGAATAACTAGAGAGCCATGACAGTGAGTATTGAATACTCCCACGGCATTATCGTAACAATTCCATGCCCATAACTCCATTGGGCAGATGAGGAAACTGAGGCAGACCAGTCAGCAAGCAGCCGGGCAGAATGAAGGCCTATGGAAGGGGAGGCTAACTCCGCAAGTGGAAGTGTCACCTGAGTGCCACCCGTCCCCACCCTCACACAGCCAAATGGGATGATAAGGCGAAAGGAGTGTTACCCATGAGAAATGCATTTATTGCACAACAGAGAAGCCTCGAGGTGAATCACAGAGGCACAGTGAGGCCTCTACTCAAGTCCAGCATCCTACTTGCTGGGAGGCCCGCCCCTCCTGGCCCATGAGCTCTGTCTACAGACCTTACTCATCCACACCGAGCAGCTGAGGGGGAGGATTTGGAGCTGCAAACCGTGTCCTTGGAGCGATAAGGGCATTGCTGGCACGAGGCTCCGTTCCCTAATACGTAAAAGGCAGAGAATGTTTGTAGGGCCCCCAGCACAAGCCCAGCCCATCACACTGACACTTGGCACATAAACGGAAGGCTACAGACCCTGCAATCAGGGCCTCAGACTCGCTTGCCAAACACTTTCTAGTGGACAACATATTTTACATAAATCATCTCTTTTGGGATAAATTTGTGGTTGGGACATAATAAGCACACATCAGGAGAGACAAATGCAGAACAGGAGGCCTTCAAACCATCGGTCAGCTCACCTGGCACACTGTGCAGTCATAAAGGCCGGCTACCCAGATAACGGTGCACGAGGCCACCCCTAGCACCTGGCACACAGCTGGTGCTTAATAAATGTTGAATGAATACTGAACAAACAGGAACCATTCTGAACAGGATCAGCCACTTTCCTTGCTCCCTTGAGCAACAAAGAACAAGTGTATATGCAGAAGCCACCCCAGCCACGCATGAGGCGACGTGAGAGCACGTCACTGAGCAGCCCGGCTACATCTGCACCTGCCGAGGGAGCGCCCAGCTGCTGGTGTCAGGGACCAGCATGAAGTACGCGGGAACCTCCACACCGACAAGGTCCATTTCAGCGTTTTCAGACAAACCAACAACGTGCCTAATGGCTTCCCTCAAAGAAACCCCATACCTTCCGCCCAGAGACAAGGACCTCATTAGGTGGGGCGGCACCCTCCCGCCTCCGCTGTCTGCAGGCATCACGCAGGCCATCAGAAAATGGCTCCCAGCAGGCCACATGCTGACAGGCGGCATCCAGGGACGATCAGATTTCTATCAGTAACGACACATGGCGTCTCCCTCTGGCTCGGACTCAGGACCCCCTCCACCCCCAGCAGGAGCTCTCAGCTTTCAGTGCTTCCTGAACAATCAGGCCTTGAAGGAAGTGGCCCCTCATGACATCGCCAGCATGATCTGTACTGCCTGCCCCTCACAGCCCCCAAACAGACACGCTGCCCCATGGGCACCTGCGCTCAGGGAGGAGCCTGCTGATCCACACCCAATCCATCCCACCCAGCCTCCAAGTCCACACCTCCCGCCCCCCTCAGACTACAAACACCACAGGAAGCTTCCTCCGGACACAGAGAACCCTCCCTGGCTGAGTTTTCCCTCTGCTTTATGGCACCGCTGTGCTTAGGACTCTTCGAGTTCAAAACCACTGACCCAACATCCTGGTGGATCCACTGGTACAAAGTCAGAAGTCAGAACAATGGTGCCCCCCATGGAGGGGAACACGAGGGACGCTCCTGGGGCACCCGCCACGCTGGGTTTCTTGATCTGGGTGCTGACCGCAAAAGCGTGTTCAGTGTATGAAAACCCAGAGAGCTGTATGATTATTTGTAGCCTTTTCTGCATGAATGTGTTTCGCCCATAAAAAGTTAATAAATGAACTGCTGATTCACATGAATTCTCGGCTTGTTCTGAGCTTTAGGGGGTTGGACATGGGGGTCAGTTACGCCATACTTCAGCCACATAAATCACACACTTTCTCAACACCTGGAAAAACCAGTTGTTCCTGCTGTTAAGAGCCACAGATCGAACTGGTCTCAGAAACACTTCCAGAGCCCTGAAGGAAAGGTAATCACACACACACACAAAAAAAGGCTGTCATTGCACACGGCTCCTGCTGAAGCTGAGCTAGAACCAATTTTGTTTGTTCGAACTCAGGCTTGGAGAGTGACCGCTGGGCCTTCCAGATGAAAACAAGCACTGGCTACAGAAACTCCTGTATTTCAAACCGCCTGCTGGTCCCAGAGGATAGATGCTTTGCGGGTAACATATTGTTTTTTGAAAACAGAGGCCACGCCTGCAGTGCCCACCCCACCCTTGCACATGTACCTCCGTGCTTAGCCTCTTCCTAGCTTGCCAGGGACGGGTGTGTTCGGGAACATTGCTGCTCATGAGTCACCCTCCCAAGGCCTGATGGCTCCTCCTGGACCCTGATCAATTTCCTGCAAGAGACTGGCTTTGGCGTTTGGGGTTCATGCTGCAATAACTTGCAAAAACAAAACTCCTCTCCTTTTTACGAGCAGACTGAGCAGCTCATGAGTACACGGGGCTCGAGCCCCTCTCCTCCTGTAGCACAGGAAGCATTCCTTTCTGAGCCCCGTGGTCAGTCGTTTGGTCACAGTAACCACGGAGCAAAGGCGGATTTCCCATCACCGTACCCCAGCAGGGCTGCTCTGATGGGAGCAGGCTGGGGTCTGATGCCACAGTCCGGGGCAACCTGGTCTTTTCTGGCCAAAACATAAGGCTGAACTGGCCTGACACCACGGAAATTATCCCAGCCTGCTCAGTGCAAGCTAAGATCTCCAAAATATTTTAAACTATAGATCTTTGGGCAGAAAATTCCCTGTTGAGCCACACTGGATATACTTTCTTGGAACAGATCAATCTTCAGCAAAATTAAACCCGTGAGCTTTTCAGTGCGATGAGTCCAAGGAAGAGGATCAGCCAAGAACAGCGTCTTCTGGGGACGTGTGCATGTCCCCGAGTCCACCAGGAACGGAGACCAGGCTCACACTTCCTAGGGCTCCTTCCTCCTGCCATCACTCTGCTAGCTCCGTGGCAGTTCGGATGACCCTCACATCTGCAATAAAACACCCTTTTGGAATCTAAACAGAAACAGACTCTCTGGATGGAGTTGGAGGAAAAAGTCCTACAATAGAAGCCCCAGAGACCGGGATTCGAATCCAACTCTGGGGTCATGGCCAAGTCCCTCCTCTCGGGACCTCAGCTCCTCATCTGTAAGCCCCAGAGGCACCACCACAGTATTTGTCAAGTTCCCCTGCAAGCTGGTGGCTTTTCAGTTCTTGCCCAGAGACATACTCCATTTCTTTTTTTCCAATTAGTTGCTGATATTTCAAAATCTGGAACACTCTCTTGAGAATCTGGGGGTTTTAAGTTAGGATCCAGATTTCCGAATTCTCTTGGGAAATCGGTGGATCTGGCCACAGCAGGCCTGCATTCCAGGGGGAGGCAGGAAGGAGCAAGGAGAGTTCCCAGGGGAGGGAAAGGCCCACCCAGGCTGCTGCTCTCATTTTTTGGTCACTGACTGGCCTGTGCACATTTAAGTTTGGGAGTCCTGTTCAAAAGTCTGCCTTATTTTTTTTTTTCCCTTGAACATATTGCTTAACTTTTTCACTTTTCACTTCAGCTGGAACACTCTTGAATAAACTGTGAGGTCAGACTATTTCACAAGAACCAATACAAATGATCAATTAAATGGGAATCCACAAAGCTGGGGGGCAGGGGTGTGCCCCAGCCTGCCAGCAATTCTACCAGACCATCCAGGGACCCAGAGCTGGTTTTAAAGTCCTCCGCAGACCCTCTGGCCTCTGTGGGCGGCCTCGCCCACCCCTCAGCACCTCTGCCAGGGACATGTGTTTGGGTGCTGGGACAGTGAGGTCTCCGGCAGGCGTTTCTGAGGAGGTCAGAAACGTCGGCATTTTTCATCCTTCTGGACAGCGTAGGGCCGCCAATGGGCCTGCCAAGTCGCTGGAGGAGATGAAACTGTGAGCGAGCCACATCGCAGCCAGAGTCCAGTGCGTCAGTGCGTGGAGAAGAGCCTCAGCCTGCCCGTGCGGTGGAGGGCGGAGGAGGCTGGGCTCGGGGAGGTAGGGCTTGGCTCCACAGAGGAGATGTGTGAGCCAAGACACACAGGAATGGAAACTCAGCTCTCACACCAGTCCCTTCTCACTGGTAATATATGTAGACACAATACCAACAGCAGCCCCACACCAGCTAACAGATAGGGAGCTCTTGCTTCATGCCAGGCACTGCGGTTATCTCCACTCCTACCTTAGAGATGATGAAACTGAGACCCAGCAAGGCCATGAACTTGAATGAGATCATGGGCAGCAAGTGATGGAGGGGGAACCAGATCCCGGGGACCGGATCCCAGGAAGCGGCCTTCTGAGCCCAGACTTCTGACTGCTGGACCCTCTGCTGCCGCATCCAGGAGACAGGTGCCCCGGCCCAGCGCCTTGGAGGTTCAGGATTCAGGGACGCACACGCCTTCCCATGCTCTCTTACGTGACTAAAAATCACACCGGCATTTATTTGCACATGCAGTCCTCACGGTGTGATGACGTATGTGCGGTGACATCCAAATACAAAGCTATTGTACAGGGCTGTACACACAAAACCATGCGTGCTATTCCTTCTTCATGGCTTGGATGATTTGTAAGATGAATTTGGGGCATTTGCCATCTGTGCCTTCCTGGCCAGCTGTAGGTGTGTACGTTGCCCCACTGCCCACTCACAGTAAAGGGCCTGCCTCCTCAGAGCCCCCACCATCCAGAACAAAGACCCCAGTGTTTGTGAAAAGTCCTGAATAAAGAGGCTGGTTCTCTTGGAGAACAGATAGGGCTGTTTTTACAAAGACATGCTTTACTCCAAGGAAGAGACACTTGGGCTTCACTCACTGTCTCCCTTAACTGACGCACACTCCATTAAAGAACAGAGTAGAAGTAAGGAAGGAATGAGAAAAAGAGGAGGGTGCTAACAGGTGACATAGAATGTCCAGGAAGGGGACCATCAGGGAATTTCAAAGCAGGATTTAGCAGCGGGGAACAGATTCCGCCCACCCCTGGTTAGGGGGCCCGTGGCCGTGTGCGGGCTGTCATGACCTCGCAGCACAGAACATAGAGAAGGTGAAACCAGGGCGACAGGCCATATTTCACAAAGTGGGGAGGCGGGCAGCCTCCTGAAGAAACACAAGCATGGTTGAACAAAAGGTTTAGGTATCAGGGGCTCAAGTTAAAATGCCTGGAACTTAGGTGAATATCCTAGTTGGGGAAGAATGTCACTTTTTTTGGTCCTAACGGGGAACTCCCTGAAGATTCCCTGCCTGGACCCACTCATTCCCACATCCCAGAGGCAAACACATGACTTCTCCTTTGTCCCCAGGGGACCTTTGGAGATGTGTAGGAACATTCGTGGTTGTCACAGCTTGGTGGAGGAGGTCCCAGTGGCCCCTGGTGGGTACAGGCTGAAGACGCCACTGACCGCCCTGCAGCGCACAGCACAGCCCCCACGACAGGGGCGATCCTGCCCCAAACAGCCTGCGGTGCCAAGGCTGAGAAACCCAGATCTAAACCAGAGCAGAGACAGCAGGTGAGGATGTGACATCAGAAAGACAGGTGCCCCAACACTGCCATTTATTTCCCTGTGTGTGAACTTGGACTTCGGGCTCTCCGTCTGTACAAGGGGCTAATCCCTTCCAGACCCTGCCTGGGCTGTGCTGAGGGTGAAGGAGACCAGTTTTTGAAAGTGCCTGGTGAATCAGGTCTTGCTCCACTGTCACTGGCCCCAAGGCCAGCAGAGCCGCTGACATTCGCTGAGGGTAAAGGAGACAGCGGTGGAAGGAGAAGTGGCAGGGTCTGGTTAGGTGGGAGCAGCTGGCACGGCCTGGTCTCGGGCCCCGCGCAGCCCCCTCGGAGGTGCAGACACCCCGGCGGAGTCCATGAGGACAGTGCTTGCTGAGGAACCCCGCTCCCTCCGCCAAGCTGTGCCAGGACAGGCGGGGCTGATGACGGGCCGGGGTCTTGGGGGCAGAGCAGGGCAGCAGCTCCCCAAGCTGCCTTAAAACCCAGGAACTCTTACTGTTCCTACAACAATACAACCACAGTGAGGAGCATGTGCACATGCACGTGCACTAAGGAGTGCCCGGCAAGCACCTAGGCCCTCTCTGTGGGTCATCACACTGAGTCCTCTCAGCCACCTTGGTGGACAGGGTGATTATCTCCATTTTACAAGTGATTCAGAGTGACTTGCCCAGACACAACCTCACAGCCCAGACATAACTGGCCTTCCCACCCGGGACTGGAGCGCCACGTCCACAGTCTTAACCATGACAGCACGCTCCTCCCCAACACCACTCCATCTTCCCCTGGACACCCAGCTTCCAGAAGAAAGCCGGAAACCAAACTGCCCAGGCAGGGCTTCAGTGGGAACAAGCAATGTGTGTGCGCGTGCATGCCAAGGCGAGGGGGAAACCGCCTGCAGTGTTCACTGCGTAGCACTGCTCACCAAGGAGCGACAGAACTTCAAGGGCTTTTAAAAAATTTCCTCTTTGTATTTCTCTAAATGTCTCTGAGTCTTTACAATAAACACAAATAGCTACTGATGTTAATTACAATTAAATTTATAGAAAATCAATTTTTTTAATGTACGGCTGTTTAGCAAAAATCTAAGAAACCACCTGAAATTATTGTCTAGAGCAGAGAGGTTGGCAAACCATGGCCCCAGGGCCAAGGCCGGCCCTCTGCCTGTGTCTGTAAATAAAGTTTTATTGGAACACAGCCATGCCCATTCATTCACATAAATGTCCTTGTCTGCTCCTTGCTACGGCTGTAGAGTTGAATATGTGCAAGCAGACACTTAGGAGCAGTATACCCCTTTCTAATCTGGCCTGGAGCCGGCCCTCTTACTTTCCTACCTCTAAATTTCTCCGCACTTCAGCCCCAAAATGGATATACGAGGAAGTAGGAAGCTGAAGCCCCTCCTTAGAAAGGTGTCCATTCATCACGCTTTTATAAATTTGGAAAAGGATATTTTTAAACTCTTTTTCTTGAAGAAAGCCACCCCCCAAGTCATATAAGTTTTGCACTCCTCACAAATGGATCCCCCCATAAAGCCCCACCAGACATTTCAACAGCCTTGTTCCATTTTCAAGATCACAGCATGTTCAGCATGGAAAGGTCTTGTCCCACCGACCCCCAAGCAGCTCTAGGCATGAGGAGCATTTTGGTTTCCAGTCCCCAGAAGCCAAACGTCACAGACGGAGGCAGCTACCCTTCAATATCACCTCCAGGGGCCACGGGGACGGGACCCGCCCAGGGTAGTCCTCGGGAGCCATTAAGAAGCTCAGAGAGGACCATCCCCCTGCAGGGCCCTGATGTCACCCACCCCCATGAAAGGGAGAGAGGAACACCCCAGCTCACACACGCTGTCGGCTGTGCATTACCTCCACCGAAATCCCACCGTCCAATCTAGTTTATGTACTGAGACAGAGCCTCTGTAATGGAAGCCCTCCCAAATGCCAGGAAGCAGGAGAGGATCGAAAACTGCTTTCTAAGAAGTCATGTTGCTTGCAAGAACAAAGAAAAAGGGATCAACTCACAGAACGTGTGTGCAAACGTCTTACTGTGTATTTAAAAGACTTGCCTGATGCATATGGCACAACGGTATGGTGGGGCATTTACATCAGTCAAGCTGGCGCCTTGGAGCCCACTGTCCAGTCAAATGCCCACCCATGCCTCATGTCCTTCACTCTCGGGCTCTTGGTTCCCCCGGTCTATTCTCATCTCCCCTTTCCCCGGTGTGGGGGAGGGGACATCTTTATAGAATGCAGCTGCCATTTTTGAGAAGCAGGTGTCAGGAGCTTGAAAATGACCTTGCTCATCAGCTGGTGGGAACCCAGCAGACAAGGAAGTCACTGTATCGCTGCCTGCTGGCCCCGGCCCCTGAAACAAGGCACAGTGAGACAAGGGGGTAGGAGAGAGGGAAGCTTCTCTCACTCACACGCCCCGCCCCCTCCCCCAACAGGGGAAGTCACCAGACAAAAGGAAATCTGCATAATTTCACCCGGGAGAGGAAAACCTTCCACTGAAGGGGAAACTAAAAATCTAAGTGAGAATATGTTGAGGTGTTTCCCAAACAGCAGAGGCAGACAGATATAAACAAAGGAGACTGACCTTCAGGAAATCACTGGGGAAGCCTGTGTCCTCGGCAGAGCTTGCAAATTCAATCAGGACAGAGTCGGAGGAGGAGGGAGGAGAGGCGGGTATTCCCCCAGCTGATGGCTGCGGCCAGGCAGCCGGGGCCGTGTCAATGGCCAGTACTGTACCAGCCACTGGACCGGGCCCAACACGCAGGCGCGCTCCGGGGAGAGCAAGAACGTCCACTAACCCGGTGTCTCATTGAATGAGGGCTGACTGGCACAACTCCTTGCAGCTCAAGGGGCCAATTCAGGGCTGAAAGGAACGTTTTTCAAAATAAAAAGGCTGAGCCCGCCAAGCTAGCATCTTTTATTTTCTCACATCCTTTCCGTGGCTCGACTGGACTCATTGCTGGTGGCGCTGACTCCTCAGTCCTCAGGGAAATGAGCCCTCCCCACTCCCGCCAGTTCCGACAGGACACCCTCCCGGCCACAAGGGATGGCACGCTACGTGGCTTTTCCCACAGTGTGGTCCCTGCTGCCCAGGGATGAGTCACCTGTGAAAGCCACACATTGTCCCCAGCGGACAAAACGCTCAGCCCAGGAGAGCAGCCCATTCACAGTTTCCCAGGGCCAACCTCCTTCTGCAGCTTCTAGGATACTGCTGCCCAGGACAACCAGTATCCTAGTGTTAGTTCCCGGATTCCGTTACTAACACAAACGTGGGAGAAACGGGCATGGGGAACTTTCCGGGATATAGTAGCACAAGGGTATGAACTGCGAAGACCAAGGCTAATCTCCGTCAACATGTTTACAGGTCACACCGAAATGTAGATCAGCGTGTTGGTGATAATGAGACCCATTTACTGCCCAGCAACTAAGGCTAAGGAGGTGGGTGACAGGCCCTATCTCAGCCAGTCCTCGGGACGCCGCCAGAAAGTAGGTGCCACATAAAACTCTTAGAAAAAAACATAGGCAAAAATCTCCTGTACATAAACATGAGCAACTTCTTCATGAACATATCTCCCCGGGCAAGGGAAACAAAAGCAAAAATGAAAAAATGGGACTATATCAAGCTGAAAAGCTTCTGTACAGCAAAGGACACCATCAGTAGAACAAAAAGACATCCTACAGTATGGGAGAATATATTCATAAAAACGTATCTGATAAAGGGTTGACATCCAAAATATATAAAGAACTCATGCACCTTAACAAACAGAAAGCAAATAATCCAATTAAGAAATAGGCAGAGGACATGAATAGACACTTCCAAAGAAGAAATTCAGATGGCCAACAGGCACATGAAAAGATGCTCCACATCGCTAATCATCAGAGAAATGCAGATTAAAACCACAATGAGATATCACCTCACACCAGTGAGGATGGCCAACATCCAAAACACAAACAACAACAAATGTTGGCGAGGATGTGGAGAAAAGGGAACCCTCCTACACTGCTGGTGGGACTGCAAATTAGTTCAACCATTGTGGAAAGCAGTATGGAGGTTCCTCAAAAAACTCAAAATAGAAATACCATTTGACCCAGGAATTCCACTCCTAGGAATTTACCCTAAGAATGCAGCAGCCCAATTTGAAAAGGACAGATGCACCCCTATGTTTATTGCAGCACTATTTACAATAGCCAAGAAATGGAAGCAACCTAAGTGTCCATCAGTAGATGAATGGATAAAGAAGATGTGGTACATATACACAATGGAATATTATTCAGCCATAAGAAGAAAACAAATCCTACCATTTGCAACAACATGGATGGAGCTAGAGGGTATTATGCTCAGTGAAATAAGCCAAGCCGAAAAAGACAAGTATCAAATGATTTCACTCATATGTGGAGTATAAGAACAAAGAAAAAAAAATACTGAAGGAACAAAACAGCAGCAGACTCACAGAACCCAAGAACGGACTAATAGTTACCAAAGGGAAAGGGACTGGGGAAAATGGGCGGAAGGGAGGGATAAGAGGGAAAAAGGGGCATTACGATTAGCAGATGTAATGTTGGGGGGGCACGGGGAGGGCAGTACAACTCAGAGAAGACAAGTAGTGATTCTATAGCATCTCACTACGCTGATGGACAGTGACTGTAATCGGGTTGGTGGGGGGGACCTGATGAAGGGGTAGTTTAATAATCGTAATATTGCACATGTAATTGTAAATTAATGATAACAAAATAAATTATATTAAAAAAAAAAAGAAAGTAGGTGCCACTATGAGCCTCATTTTACATTCAGGGCGGCCACAGCACAGCGGAGAGGGATCCCGGCAGTGGTACCGTCAAGATTTGAAGCAAGGCTGTCCATCTGCAGAGCCTGTGTTCTTAAAAACCATGCTATCATTAAACACTAGAGCCAATTAAAATTATAAAATTAAAGTGATGCTAAAGTGTTCGCCTTTGTGGGGAGATTGTGGTTCTGTCAGCTTCCTTTTATGTCACTGCTCACCCTCTACCCAGTAAATGCTACAACCTGGCTCTTCAAATACAATACCCGCCTGGGCCAGGGCGCTTACTGGTCCATCCCCCATGCTCATCTGACAGCCGCGTCTCCACGTGCTGGCTAATGCCCTCCCGCTCCACTCCTGCCTCTGGGTGGAATCCAGGGGGCAAGTAAGGCTCAGAACTTCAGTTAGGGACTTAGAATGATGGTCCTGCCACTGACTTGCTCGGTCCTTGGGGTGAGTCACGAATCATAGTTCCTTGCAGGGGCCCCCTCTCGCCGGTGAGAAAGGCCAGTGAAGACGCAGAAGAAAGAGGATCGCTGGTCCAGAGTCCATGAACACCGGGTGCATCTGCCACCCGGTATCTGAATTCCCTGTCTGCAGATAGGTAAAGCCCTGGGCCTTCCCACTGGGGTCACCCCGCCCACACGGGCAGCCCATGGGTCCAGGTGAGGCTGACCTTACCCTCCCACCCTCGAGTTCCAGGAGGGAGCAGGTGGCCCAAGCTGAACACTAGGAGTCTCCTTGAGAAGTTCTGCTGGAACTAGTGGGAATGGTAAACTCATTCCACAGCCACGGGAGAATGTCACCTGAAGCTTTTGGGAGCTATCATGTGGAGGGAGGCTTCCTGGGAATGAAGGCAACAGAGAAGAAAGCAGAGCCAAGAGAAGCAGAGAGTGAGACCAAGGCCTATTAACACTGGGCACCTGGGTCCAGCCATGCCTGAAGCCATCCACTGTTGGGCCTTCCACTTAAATGAGCCATTACATTCCCTATGCTGCTTAATCCAGACTGAATTGTGCTTTTGTCACTTGCAACAAGTCCTGACGAATGGAACCACTGCACAGAATCATTAGATCTATGAGTTACATGGGACCCTGAAGGCCGTCCAGCCAGCAGTGTGTTGCACACTTCAGTATTCAGTAACGGTATGTCGGCCAAATGAACAATCTGTTTATCACTTTAGCTCTAACTTCTCAAACTGAAGCAAAGCTATGCTGCTCACATTATGCTGGGCCCACAGGATAAACGCCAACAGCATCTTCATGGAACATTAATTCAAATGGTGGCAAGTAGCTGAAAATACTTCTTTATTAAAGGAGATGCAGATTACAACCAAATATGCCTCACTCTGGGAATACAAGGGTGGGTCACCATTAGGAAACCTAGCAATACAATTCACCTCATTAACAGGGTCAAAAGAAAAAAAAATGCCAGTCTTCTTCAATTTCAGCATTTATTCCTGACTTAAAAAATGTCTTAGCAAATAGGAACAGAGGGAGACTTCCTTAAGAGATCTACAGCTCAAACCGAAAGCCAGCATCACATTTCGGGGAAACACTGAGCACCCACTGAATCAGTATAAGGTGAGGATGACCCAATTTATCACCACTGACTAAAAGAATTCAGGAAGCATTTGCCAGTCTAGTTAGACAAATGGAAAACGAAGTTTTACCAGTTAGTAAGGAAAATGAAGCAAAATTACACTAACTTGCCAGTGATGTGATTATATGCCTGGAAAAATTCCTCCCCCCACCAAAAAATAAAATAGCATCTGAAAATCTATTAGACCCGGTAGGACAATTTCAGAGTATTAAACAACATTCATAAAAGAAGTTATTAATCAATAGCTTTCCTATATACCAAAAAAAAAAGAAAATATGATGGTGAGCCGGCTCCCATAAATGCATTCTTCCTTGTGCTCTATCAGTTTCCCTCTTCTCTTCCCATGTGAATTTTGGTAGGATGCTTGAAACACACTGCGTGACTCTAACCAAACACAGACCCTATCAAACCCTTGCCTTGGCTCTACCATCTCTGGTGACTGGAAAGCCATCTCCTGAAACTGCCCACTCCCCACCACCCAGGCCAGCCCAAGGAAAGGAGGCCCTTCTTCAAGAGGTGACCCCTTAGTAACAGGGCTGTCATTCACCAGCTGTGTTGCTTCACACATTTGTCTGTTTATAGTCTGTCTCTCACCAGAAGGCAAACTCCCTCAGGACAGCAACCACTGTGTCTGTTTCATTCACTACTGTATCCGCCACCCCTAACACTCCCATCCCTGACACGCAGAAGGAGTTTGGTAAGAAATGTCGGCTGGGTGAGTGGGTGGATGGATGGATGGAGGGATGGATGGCTGGATGGAGGGATGGAGGGATGAAGGGAGGGATGGAGGGATTGATGGAAGGATGGAGGGAGGGATGGAAGGAGGGAGGGATGGATGGATGGAGGGAGGGATGAATAGATAGATGGAGGGAGGGAGGAAGGGATGAAGGGATTCTTTGTCTCCAGATCCAATCTCAACTCTTTTGATTAAGTATTTTTCATTTATTTCTACCTGTCCCATTGATATCCAAGCCGGCTACCCACTCGTTCTCAACACGTATCGTTACCCCTATCACCTCTCTCCTGAAGGGCTACAATACCCCCAGCTGGTCTTTCAACCCTGAGTTTGGCCTCCCTCGAAATCTTCTTCCCACTGGAGCCATAGGTCTTTTCTCAAAATGCAAATTTAATCACGTGTCTGCCCAGCTTAAAATGCTTCAGTGATCTCCTGGGGCCCTTAGGACAGTCTAGGTTCTTTACTATCAAAGCTCACAGGGCTCAGTCCTCCCAGCCCAGATACCTCCCAGTCTCCTATCATCTTCCATAATCAAGCCACATGGACCTTCTGCCTCTTCTTCTAGCCTGCCATGTTCTCTCTTGCCTCACGCCCTTTGCACATGTTGCTCCTCCCATATGGTTCACTCTACCACTCTACCCCTCATATGTTTCCATTTTCTGACTGTTCCCTCCCCTGGGAAATGTTAGGTCCCCTCCAAAGCCCCCACAGCTGTTGTACACTCACCACTCTGGGAATATCAAGTTCAGGTCTGCACCCTGTGCACACAGTAAGGTTCACAAGTTCACAAGAGCCAGCTTGTGCCAGGCACAGCACCCAGCACAATGCCCTGGCGTAGAGCAGGCCCTCAAGGTCGACTTCCTTGACTTACATTTAAATCATGTCTTCTTTGCCATGGTGTTTTCTCCAAACTGGCACAGGGCTCCTTTCTTTGTGCCACAGACGATACTGCTGTTGGCACCCTGACTCACCATTCATATTCCCTTCAGACAACAATGACACCTATGCACATGCTCACACTTGCATGCACACAATACCTGGAGTACCTGCCGCTCCCCAAAACTCCCCTGCCACCAGGACATCCTGACCTTGAGAAGATCTTGCTTTCCACCTGAATATTACAAACAGAATATTGGAGGCTGCGACGTCAGGCAGCCACTAGCCAAACTTGATTTGGGTCGATTAGAAAAATAGGGAAATATATGAAACATAAGCGTGAGAGCTGCCTCTGAAATACCTACCTCAGTCACCAGACCTGGAAGGTCAGTATCAAACAGACTCACTTTTGTTTGATAGTCTTCAACAAATGAAAAAACCAAAAAGTCGGAGCTGTACTTATATATATGACTTCTTTCCGTACTTAAAAAAAGAGGGGGAAAAAACAGATTTTTTTTTCTTTTCTTTGTATTTAGTGTGAGAGAGCATTTTTATTACAAAGGTTTTTCCTTCTCAGTAATTATAGTCACGTTACGTTGACCATAATATATAAACATGTATGTGTGTGTACATATATACATATAACAATAAAACATCTCTTCAGATCTAACCAAAAACACAATGAAGGCTTTGGTCTTAACCAGGTGTCAACTCAGCATCACCAGTCATGGGTCATCCTGACCTTGGGGACCTGACAGTGTCACCCCAAGGAAGCCCTGTCACTGCAAGACTGCTCCTGGACCCAGTCTAGCCTCTGGGCCTCACCTGACATTCATGGAAGGGGAGGGACAGAGGAACACACTAAATGGTACAATAAGGACACACCCAGACAAATCCAGAACATGGATCGGATTCTTCAAAACACCAGTGTCATGGAGGATAGAAACAAGGGAAGGCACTGTTCTGGACTGAAGGAGACTAAAGAGACCTAACAGCCAAATGCAGGGTTTCAGGAATGGTCCCTGGATAGGGGATGGGGAAAAGGGGCAAGAGCTGTAAAAGGTTCTTTGGAACAACTAAGGACACTTGAATATGGACTGAATATTAGAAAGTACAAAATTATTATTAACTTTCAGAGGAGGGTAATAGTAGGTGATTACATAGGAGGATGTCCTTATGTTTAGGCATTATAGGCCAAAATATTTAGAGGCAAAATATCAGGATGTCTGCAACTTGTTTCGAAGTAGCTCAGGAGAAAAAAAAAATGTGTATACATGCACACCCCCTAACTCTCCCCCCACACACAGAACAGATGAGGTAAGATGTTCAAACATAATCTAGGTAAAGGAACCCCCAGGCCAGATGGATTCACCTCTGAATTTTATCAGACATATAGAGAAGAAATAACACCCATTATCCTTTAAAATTTCCAAAAAATAGAAGAGGAGGGAATACTTCCAAACTCATTCTATGAACCCAGCATCACTCTAATACCAAAACCAGGCAAAGACCCCACTAAAAAAGAAAATTATAGACCAATATCCGTGACGAACATAGATGCAAAAATACTCAACAAAATATTAGCAAACCGAATTCAAAAATACATCAACAGGATCATACACCATGATCAAGTGGGATTCATCCCAGGGATGCAAGGATGGTACAACATTCGAAAATCCATCGACATCATCCACCACATCAACAAAAAGAAGAACAAAAACCACATGATCATCTCCATAGATGCTGAAAAAGCATTTGATGAAATTAAACATCCATTCATGATGAAAACTCTTAACAAAATGGGTATAGAGGGCAAGTACCTCAACATAATAAAGGCCATATATGACAAACCCACAGCCAACATCATATTTAACAGTAAGAAGCTAAAAGCTTTTCACCTAAGAACAGGAACAAGACAGGGATGCCCACTCTCTCCACTGTTATTCAACATAATACTGGAGGTCCTAGCCATGGCAATCAGACAAAACAAAGAAATACAAGGCATCCAGATTGGTAAAGAAGAAGTCAAATTGTCGTTATTTGCAGATGACATGATATTGTACATAAAAAAAACCTAAAGACTCCACTCCAAAACTACTAGAACTAATATCTGAATTCAGCCAAGCTGCAGGATACAAAATTAATACACAGAAATCTGTTGCTTTCCTATACACTAACGATGAGCTAACAGAAAGAGAAATCAGAAAAATAATTCCATTCACAATTGCATCAAAAAGAATAAAATACCTAGGAATAAACCTAACCAAGGAAGTGAAAGACCTGTACTCTGAAAACTACAAGACACTCCTAAGAGAAATTAAAAAGGACACTAACAAATGTAAATGCATCCCATGCTCTTGGCTAGGAAGAATAAATATAGTCAAAATGGCCATCCTACCTAAAGCAATCTACAGATTCAATGCAATCCCTATCAAAATACCAACAGCATTCTTCAACGAAGAGGAACAAATAGTTCTAAAATTTATATGGAATCACAAAAGACCCTGAATAGCCAAAGCAATCCTGAGAAGGAAAAATAAAGCAGGGGAGATCTCGCTTCCCAACTTCAAGCTCTACTATAAAGCCTCAGTAATCAAGACAATTTGGTACTGGCACAAGAACAGACCCACAGACCAGTGGAACAGAATAAAAAGTCCAGATATTAACCCAAACATATACAGTCAATTAATATACAATAAAGGAGCCATGGATATACAATGGTGAAATGACAGCCTCTTCAACAGCTGGTGTTGGCAAAACTGGACAGCTACATACAAGAGAATGAAACTGGATCATTGTCTAACCCCATACACAAAAGTAAATTCAAAATGGATCAAAGACCTGAATGTAAGTCATGAAACCATAAAACTCTTAGAAAAAAATATAGGCAAAAATCTCTTGGACATAAACATGAGCAACTTCTTCATGAACATATCTCCCAGGGCAAGGGAAACAAAAGTAAAAATGAACAAGTGAGACAATATCAAGCTGAAAAGCTTCTGTACAGCAAAGGACACCATCAGTAGAACAAAAAGGTATCCCACAGTATGGGAGAATATATTCATAAATGACATATCTGATAAAGGATTGACATCCAAAATATATAAAGAGCTTATGCACCTCAACAAACAAAAAGCAAATAATCCAGTTAAAAAATGGGCAGAGGATCTGAATAGACACTTCTCCAAAGAAGAAATTCAGATGGCCAACAGGCACATGAAAAGATGCTCCACATCACTAGTCATCAGAGAAATGCAAACTAAAACCACAATGAGATATCACCTCACACCGGTAAGGATGGCCACCATCCAAAAGACAAACAACAACAAATGTTGGCGAGGATGTGGAGAAAGGGGACCCCTCCTACACTGCTGGTGGGAATGTAAATTAGTTCAACCTTTGGGGAAAGCAGTATGGAGGTTCCTCAAAAACTCAAAATAAAAATAACATTTGACCCAGGAAATCCACTCCTAGGAATTTACCCTAAGAATGCAGCAACCCAGTTTGAAAAAGACAAATGCACCCTATGTTTATCTCAGCACTATTTACAATAGCCAAGAAATGGAAGCAGCCTAAGTGTCCATAAGTAGATGAATGGATAAAGAAAAGGTGGTACATATACACAATGGAATATTATTCAGCCATAAGAAGAAAACAAATCTTACCGTTTGCAACAGCATGGATGTAGCTAGAGGGTATTATGCTCAGTGAAATAAGCCAGGCGGAAAAAGACAAGTATCAAATGTTTTCACACATCTGTGGAGTATAAGAACAAAGAAAAAACTGAAGGAACAAAACAGCAGCAGACTCACAGAACCCAAGAATGGACTAACAGTCACCAAAGGGAAAGGGACTGGGGAGGATGGGTGGGAAGGGAGGGATAAGGGGGAAAAAGGGCATTACGATTAGCAGACATAATGTATGGCGGGGGGCGTCACGGAGAGGGCTGTACAACTAAGAGAAGACAAGTAGTGATTCTATAGCCTCTCACTATGCTGATGGACAGTGACTGTAATGGGGTATGTGGTGGGGACTTGATGATGTGGGAAGTCTATTAACCATAATGTTGCTCATGTAATTATAGATTAATGATACAAAAAAAAAATCTAGGTAAAGGAAACAGCTCTTAACTTTTGTGTGGGCTTTTAGATTTTCTAAATACATAGTTAGATAGAAAAATTAAAGGTAAAACCTAGTTCCTTTGATGACATATTATAATAAAAGGGTAAAAACACACAGTTAGGGGCTCTAGGTCTTTAACAAGTGATTAGAGCTCAGATCATTTCAGAACTTAAAAATATACAAGCACAATATTCTTTTTACAAAAACACTGGTAGTTTTATGATCCTGTTTTTTTTCATTTGCACAACAGGGCAAGTGTGCCCACTGCCTGGAACGCTCACCCCTCATGCAGGGGAGCGTTCCCAGATTTCACAGGAGAGGAGAGGCCCCCCTTCCTCTGCATCGGGAAGTGATAAGAGGTCATGACAAGAAGACCACAGCACCATTGCCTAACCTAACAGAACATTCTACCCTCATGTCTGCGAGGTTAACAGCTGCCTGCCCTACTCATCAGGACTTCCGTGGGCCAGGGACAGTATGACGTTCCTGCTCATTCATTCTCCATGCGTGGCCAGCCACACAGGAGCCACTCAGTAAATACTTGTTAAATGAAACAGATATTTTACAGCCCTTTAAAAATAATGCCTATGGAGATAATGAACAAAAAATATGACTGCCACACACAATGGAATATTATTCAGCCATAAGAAGAAAACAAATCCTACCATTTGCAACAACATGGATGGAGCTAGAGGGTATTATGATCAGTGAAATAAGCCAAGCAGAAAAAGACAAGTATCAAATGATTTCACTCATATGTGGAGTATAAGAACAAAGAAAAAAACTGAAGGAACAAAACAGCAGCAGACTCACAGAACCCAAGAACGGACTAATAGTTACCAAAGGGAAAGGGACTGGGGAGGATGGGTGGGAAGGGAGGGATAAGAGGGAAAAAGGGGCATTACGATTAGCAGACATAATGTTGGGGGGGCACGGGGAGGGCAGTACAACTCAGAGAAGACAAGTAGTGATTCTATAGCATCTCACTACGCTGATGGACAGTGACTGTAATGGGGTTGGTGGGGGGGACCTGATGAAGGGGTAGTTTAATAACCATAATATTGCACATGTAATTGTAGATTAATGATACCAAAATAAATTATATAAAAAAAATATGACTGCCACAAGTGAGAGGCATAATAAAACTACTAGGATTAAAACAACATGGAAAACTAAAACTTTGCAAAAATAAAAAATAAAAAGCAAAATACACCAAAAATAAAACAGTAGCCATGGGGGGAGAGGTCCATAAGAAAAAATGAGTTGCCATGGAAAAATCCTAAGAGTGTGGTACCCAGGGGGTGCGGTGTACAGGGACTTGGGGCTAAGGCGACAGAAAGTAAAGCAAGGAGGGAAGGCAGGGAAATGGTGAAAAACTTGCCTTGCATGTCAAATGGACAGATGGAAAAACAGATCGCCAGTGCTGACCATGAGGGCCACTTAGCCAAACCTCCACGGGGCACAGCTCCTCCCAGCTGACCGCAGGACGCCCAGGTTCTCGCTCCGCCTCTGCCCCGCTAGGTCTCCTCCAGGCCCACCACCCCTGCTGTTCCTCACCGGCAAAACGTGAGGGTGGGTAGAAGGCAGCGGTTAAGATCACATGCAGTGATTCTATTCAAAGGACCCAAGAAATCTCTCTTTTCTTCTTTTGATTGCTTATTATTATTTCTTAGGTTTCCACAATAAGAAAAGATTAAGATTTTCTTCAAGTAGTAAAAAAAAAACAGTTTAAAAACACATTGGAACATCACATCCCACTGTTTTTCTTTATTACAAGGTGACTGACTATATTCCTATGCTGTACTTTTGTCCCCACGACTTACTTATTTTATAATTGGATGTGCCTGTCTTTATCCCCTCCAGCTATTTCACCCGTCCCCGCACGCACACCCCCATGGCATCCACCAGTCAGTTCTCTGTGTTATGAATCCATTTCTGTCTTGTTTGTTTCTGTTGTTTTCTACATTCCACATACAAATGAAATCAGAGAGTATGTGTCTTTCTCTGACTTAATTCCCTTAGGCTCCCTCATGGGGTCTTCTTGTGTCTCAAATAAGTTCATGTGAACTAATTAAATTACTTCAGCGATAACATACTAGTAAACTGTCTATGGATTTATGCCAATGAGTGTAATAAGAAGCCTGCTCCATTTGCATATTTATTCTACAAATGTTTAGTGTGTGACTACTATCTCCCAGGCATTGCCCTGAGGGTTCAGTGAGAAGACACACAGACCCATCTGCCTTCATGAGGCTGACAGTGTTTTAAACAATATACCTAAAATTTTAGGATTGAAAGGACACCTATCAAGCAACCCCTTTCTTTCAAGCCAATGAGGAATCTGAGAAGTAAAGGCATGCACCACAGTCGCCCGGCCAGGAGAGGTGAGGGAACAATCTGCAGAGCAGTTCTTTGATGTGCGGGCAGATGCTCTTTGCATATGAGTTTCTGCCTGAATAAAACCTTTATGAAGACTCCTGACCCTCCCACTTGCTCTCAACTCACCAGTAGGCTTGTGGCAGGGACTACAAGACCTCTTCCATCGCTTGCATACAATAATACTTTAAAAAGTTTCTAATGAAAAAAACAAAGCTAAACCATTCAAAAATCCAACCTTGGTGTCTTTGGTTGCTTTGCCTTTCTCCCCTGCGTGCATCACTCAAGCCCTGGGAAGAAGCTCCAAGATGTCCCAGGCCAGCCCATCCCTAGAGTGATCTGTACAACAGGTGTGGGAGCTGCACACTCCACCCTCTCCTGGGAGACCCTGCCATGCACACTGACCTTTTATAGGCTCTATCAGATCCTGCAAGAAAGGCTACACTTAACTGAGTTAAGCCAGTCATACCCAAACAAGTTTGGCCACCGGCCCCATTTTTCCCTGCAGTGCTTACAGATGTTTGGAGAAAACCATATTCTAAGGAGCAGAATGCTGATGGGATCTCCAAGGAGAAGTGAAGTGCGTGGTCCCAGGGCTTGTGAGTCCAAAGTTAAGGCTAGAGCCCCAGGTCAGGAGAGGTTACCCTTGGCCTTTTGTTGGGTTTCCAGCTTCTCAGGGTCAGCAGCTAAACTTCTGGAGGGTGGCGGAAGCTGAGGAGGCCCCCACACAGTCAAAGCTTTGGGCAGTGAACAAAGAGCAAATAAAAATCAGTGACCAAAATAGCTTGGGCCTGAGGACCAGATGGAAGCTGATAACAGATCAAGAAGGAAACAACTAAGAAGTGGTAGAACTCACCGGACCAGCTAAAGGTGAGGGCTCTGGAGCAGTACGCACCAGCCTGCCCCGAGCATGACAACCGGACACCACTCAGACCAGTGTCACCTCTGGATACAGCCCTTTAGGGTGCCCTCTAAAAATTATTCTGTTTTCTCACCCACTCAGTCCACCAAGGCCACTCACAGGCTGAGAGCCTCTGGTGTGCCGGACCCGGGGTCTGAGGTGGGACACAGCTGTACCAGGGGAGGCCCTGCCTTCCAGGGGAATCAAGTCTAGCAGAGCAAGCACAGAGGAGGCACTCCAAACATGCTGGAATCGAGGAGCAAGCCAGAGGAGAGCTTTATCTTCACAAAGGAGATATGCATCTGCACAGCCTGAGAATGAAAGGCCCTGCGGGGGAACCTTAGTTCCTTGAGAATTTTCTTAGAAGTGCTTAGGGCTGCAGTGATAGATGCCAACTGACTGACAGACCAAACGAACAAATGAATGAATGAACAAGCATAAGCTTTTCCGTCTCCCGAGCACAGGCTGGGTCCTAACCATCCTCCCCTTTCACAAGTCCATTTATAGGAAGGTTTTACAAGTAGGGTAAGGACTTCTCCCCTCAAAATTCTCCTCTTTGAACATCAGAGAGTCCACTTGATTAACTCCATTGCTGCACAGCTGAGGAAACCGAGGCACAGAGAAGCCATCTCTTTTCCCAGTCTGATGGCAGCAGAAAAAGGCAGTCCTCAGGGGCTTACCTCCTAGAATCGGCATGCCCCTGAATGAGCTCCCAGACAGTAGTGGCAAGTAATGCCTGTTTAGTCAATAAAGCTGCGGGAACAAGCCTCCTCACAACAGTCACTCGGTCAAACATCAAAATGTCCATAAGCACAGGAGCAAAGCTGCTCTCCCACAGAGGGAAGTATGGCCGGAAGGCAAGGTTTCTGGGAGCCCCTGTCCTCGGGAGAGTGCGGTTGGCCCCGGGCGAGCTGAAGCCCTTCTCTCTGGTAGGCCTTGTCGTAGCATCTCACCTCGAGGACCACAGCCCACCCTTGGCTTTACTCCACCCCTACACGTGCCAGCCCAGAAATATTAGTGGGCACCTGCCGTGTGCCAGGCACTGGGTGAGTGATGGTGAACAGGCAGAGCCGGCCCCTTGGCGTTTAGGGGCGAGGTGAGGTAGGCACTAAGAAGACGAATACGTACAGGTCGGGAAATTGCGTCAACTGATCACCATTTCTTAAACACAAGTCTAGCCCTATCGATCTCCAATAGAAACGTCTTAAGTTCCTCCCTCTAGGTAGGAATAAAAGTGAACAAAAATAAAAACAGCTGCTTTTTTACTAGGTGCTTACTGTGGGCTACATGCTTTGTTATGATGAACTCGGGACCCGTCCCAACAACTACAGGAGATACATTATTACCCTGTTCACTAATAAAGGATTAAAGTCTTCCGAGACTCTCAATTCCCTAAGAATTCATATCCCATCTTTCTGACTCTGGTGTACACAGCAGTATTCAACAAATGCCCACTGAATGAATTGTCAAGCGGTTGATCAATGGGCTCGTTGCCCCCACGGCATTATCTGCTAATACGCTCTGGTTTTGGAAAAAGCGCCGATCGGTGCCCTGACAGTTACACAAGAGGCGGCTGTGTTGTTGAGCAAAGAGCCAGACCAGACTTTTTTCTATAGTTAGAGGCACCTAGAAAAAGGTGGGAAGGAGATGCACAGAAGTGGATCACAGCAGTTGCTCCTGGAAAAGGCGGGAGGATCGACTGGGGCATCAGTGGGGAATTCACTCTTATTTTTAACTTAGAAAATGTATCCACCAAGTTTGGTGGCATTAAAATAAAATTAGTACATTTCTTTTTAAGGGAACATAAAAAGCAGGTGGAAAGAAGAGGAAGAGATATGACTTCAAGAGAAGATGTAGCTGCCAAGAGCTATGGGTCTGCCTTTACCTCCTCTTGGGGGACTGGCCACCCGCAATGCAGACATAATACATCTGAGCATGAGGCCATAGTTTCTTGGAATGGGTGTCCATAGTTTTTAGAATCAAGTGTTTAATTCTACATCACATCTTTTCTATTTATACCGACTCCTCCCTCTAAGTCTTAGAAATAAGTCCCTCATACTTAACAAAGGTATCTTCTTCTGGTGTCAGAAACTTCTGGTGTCAGATATGAAGTGGAAACAGAGGAAATTTTGCTACCTCTAAATTCTTGATGGCCTCCACCGGCATTCAGGCTTAGATGAAACCCTGCACTGCATTTAACTGTTGCATGCAAACATTTTAAAAATTTTAATTTTTAAAGATATTTTTACCTTTCCTTGTTTTCCTCCATTCCTCTGAGGACACACTGTTTCATTACGGTGGAACTATCCATAGACACAGTGTGGTAGGCCCAGGTCTTCTTTCTGAAAAAGCAAAACCACCAATATTTACAACCTGGGTGCATTTCTGTTCCACACACACAGAGACCTGCATTAAATACGTACAAGGGGAATATGTCACTGCTGCTGAGTGTCCATCAAAATCCACTCTCCCCTTCTTCCACAGTATTCAGGTTTCATCAGGGACTACATTTCCCAGGCATCCTTGCAGCGAGGTGCAGCCAGATGTCTTGAGTTCCCAGGGGAAGGAGGGAGGCAGTGTGCCACTTCTCCACCTAGGTCTTAAGGGCACGCCTTGTCCACCCTTCCCACTGGTTCCCAGGGTCTGCAACTCAGCTGACCATACCGATGATGACAATGTGCTTGGAAATAATGGAGCAGCGAGACAGAAGACATCTGGACCTGTGAGTGACTGCAGAGCATGGCCACCTCTCACCATGGAACTTACCTTACAGAGAAATTTCTCTGTTAAGTCACTGTTTTATTGGGCCCTATTTTTATGCCTAGTTAATTCCCACCCCAGATGGCACTATGATTAAATATTCTCACTGGGGCCCTTCTGAGGGTGGGGATGGCTATGTGGGGCTTAGGACATGCTGTGTCATGGAGACAGGGGAGACCAAACTTATTTTTGGTAAACCCGCATGCAATTTCAAGTAGGTGTTCACTCACTGTTGGATGGATAAAGAGATGCTCCTAAGTGTGTAATATCTTCTCACATGAAGACTCGGAGGCACCTGACCCAGAATCAGGAACTTGGTATCCACAAGTAGGGGTTGTGAGCTTCCCATCACCAAGTAACTGCTTGGAATGGCCAGCACCCTAGGTGCGTGACACCCACACATAAGGATTCAAGCCTACCTGCTAGGGAGCGACAGAGCCCAAGAGAGACACACAAGGGAAGAGACCAAGAGATGGAGCTAGAGCGAATCGTCTACGGGTGAAGCATCTGCCCGACTCATCCGGGACAGGACGTGGTGGTCCGTCTTCAGCCTCAGGCACGGCATTCCATCCCATTCAGGGTGGTTTTAGCATTAAGAGAGGGATTCTTCCACAACATGACCCCAAACACAAACCAGTTATTGTGTTTTGTGACAGTGAAAGAAACAGCCGTCAGCTTCAATGCTACAACTGGCCGTGCCGACGGTACTGAGGCGTGGTGTGCTAGTCTCCGCCCTGGCGCCTCCCAGGCAAAGGGGGTCTGGGGTCATTCTGACACCCGTGATCTCCCAGGCTGATGCATCTGCTGTTTTGACTGTTGAATATCGAATCTGCTCGATCAGCTCTCTCCCCAGCCTTCCCCAACTTCGCCACTGGGGGATCTGGCCTTCTCCCAGATCCAAGCACCATTTGGATAAACTCTCAGATCCAGGGAAGCTGGACCAGATACTTTGGACTCCTGCACCCCGCAGCATCACACAGTCAGTGTTGGGGAGAATCCCCAGCCACAGCTTCCAACGTTGCTCTTTTATGTAATTTGCAAAGAGCAACACCATGAGATATTTTTAGCATCTGGATCCCTGTCTGGGGCCACTGCTCTGGCTTCCATCAGAGCTAACTTCATCAGCTGAGGCATGTGCTTTATGCACTGCTGGAATAAGGCAAGAGGGAAGATGTGGATCCCGGCAGGAGGAGAGGTGGAAGGGCAGTGGGACTTGAGGTCCGAGTCTCAGAAATGCCTTGGCACCCTGCACCGAGGCAGTGGGGAGACCAGCAGCCCTCACCAGGATCGCTCCTGCAGCCATGAGCACCTCAGCCTGGGAGCCGAGTCTGCTCAGCACGACAACTGCTGTTACGGGATGTGACCCTACATCCCAAAATGACGCCAGCCAAAGGACGCCTTGAAGCCAGTTTTCCTGAGCAGCCCTGAGAGGTCAGAGCCTGCCCTCAAGGGGCCCTCCAGCTAGTCCTTTGTCAGGGTTTTAGATTTTCCCTCCCGGTACTGGAGAAGGTATTCCATAAACAGCCACCTAAAAACCAGGGCCCTTCAGCCTGTGGCTAGGGGTCACCCGACTCTGTACCCCAGCACTGAGGGATTCCCAAGGACCAGGCACTACCATGAGCTAGCTCGCTGAATTCTCACACCAGCCCTAGGAGGCAGACACTGCCTCACCTTACCAATCAGGAAACTGGCAGAAGAAGGTTAAGATTTGGCAAAGGCCGTAGAGACAGCGAGACTTCAACCAGGCTTGACCTGGGAGTCTGTGTTCTAACGACCATGGTACAATGTGCACGGTGAAGCTCAGGAATGAATGAATGAATGAACAAATGATGAAAACACGGTTTCAAAAGCAGTTTCAGGAATGGGGGGCTGTGGGCAGACTGTCCGTATAAAGCCCTAGAAGGTGGACCACGAGCCTGACCTCACACCCCCAGCCCCCCTACAATGCCAACCAAGCGGGTCGTGTTCCTAGACCCCCTCTCCAGGCAGTCACTCAGCCCCCTGCACACTACGGATCCAGGGCTGCCCAGTCCCGCAAAAGGAATTTATGTGCCTAATGCCATCGTCCAGAATGACCACAGCCACCACTGATTCAGCGCCTCCTACTTGCAAGCAGTAGACTCGGGGCTCCGACACAGGCTTCGCTCACCCGCCCCACGGCTCACTCCTCTCCTCAGTGGGCTGCTTCAGCTCTGGCCAGCATTTGCTGAGCGCCAGCCTCCTGCTAGGCACAACCGTGTCCTGTGGACTCCAAGTCCTGCTTATTCTTCACTGAAAAGCACCAAGTGTTGGTGAGGATGTGAAGCAACCAGAACGTTCCCCTCCTGCTGCTGGTGGGAACACAAATGAGCCCAACAACCTTTGGTCACGATGGCGGTTATCTACTCAAGTTGCATTGGCTCCTAGGTACATACGTGCACCAAGAGATGTTTCTAGAATGTTGTCAGGGCTATGCATAAGGGTCCCGCATTAGTTTCCTATTCCTGTTGTAATAAATTACCACAAACTCAGTCGCTTAAAACAACACAAATTTATCATCTTATGGTTGTGGAGGTCAGAGACGGGTCTACACTGGGTCAGTCAGTCGTGGTACTTACATGAGTGTCCCTTTTGGAGGCCCTAGAGGACATCCATCCCATGCCCTTTCAGCTTCTCAGGCTGCCTGCACTCCTCAGTTGTGGCTCCTTCCTCCACTTCAGAGTGAGCAATGCAGCACCTTCAAATCTCCCTCTTCTCTCCCCTCTGATTCCACTGCCAGAGCCCATTCCCTGAACTGGACCCCCCTGCTCCCCTCTTAGAAGGATCTTTGCGATGACAATGGTCCCACCCAGATAATCCAGACTGGCCTCCCCGTCTCCAGATCCTTAACCCCATCACATCCACAATGTCCTCTTGCCACGTAAGGTAGCTTAGTCACAGGTATGGCCAGGGACTGGTGTCTGTGACCGAGGATTACCTCTCGGACAGCTTTGGAGGGCCTGCCTTGGCCTACCTGAAGCCCCAAACCAGAAGTGACCCCAACGCCCACCAACAGTAGAATGAATGAAATTAGTGGTGGTCATTCACAGCGATGAGGACGAATACCTCCAGCTATATGCCGTGAGGATGGCTCTCACAAGACAATGCTGAGCCAGACACCAAATACCAGGGCACCTGCCGGAGTCTGTCTGCAGAAAGGACAGAAGCGGGTAGAATTACCCAAAGCTGTGAGCCGTCGGGACGGCAGTCACGGGTGGGAGCAGTGGTGGGGAGAGGACAGGTGGGGCGCTGGCGAGTTCTGTTTCTTAATCTGGGTGCTGCTTACACAGGTGTGTTCAGTTTGTGAAAAATGCATAAAGCTGTACAGTTATGATCTGTGCCCTTTTCTGTGGGTATGTTATGCTTTAATGAGAGGCTTTAAGAATTTTATAACTATTGTATCTATTCAAAGATTTCTCTGCACCCCACCCAAGTTCTCAGTAATCTCCTCAAAAATACAGTTGCTGTTTGTTTTCTACCATCAATATAGCCATGCTAAATCCCCCAATTTTGGATCCTACAACTCGAGGTCAGTAGTTACGGCAATACCATAAACTTGCCTTAATAACTACAAAAAATAGCAGCAGTTTCTCTGCCTCTCCCATCTCATTTCCACTCCGCAGGCTGTGGCATTTCACGTCTCAATGAAGCAGATCCCAGCCGAGCTCAACACCCCCCACCCTGCCAGTTGCCACCCACTGGACTGACCTGGAATGTTACCTTGACACCGGCCACACGGCCCTTCCTCTGTCTCTTTCTCACCCTTTTTACCCACCTGATATGCCCACGGGAAGCCCCATCTACTCCCAGGCGCTCCCCCCAACTTCTGTAGGACTTGCGATACAAACCACACCATTAGGACTTAATTGCTACTTAGTTGCATAATAACTGTTAATAGTACCAAGTGTCTTAGTCTAATCTCCCCAGACAGACTGCAAACTCAAGAACAGAGATCAGGCCTTGTTCATTCAGTTCTCCTCCTAGTTCTGACTGCATGTGACTGTCTGACGCTAACAGGAATGATGACCTACTATCAACAGCCTCTGCTGAGCACCTGCTAGGCTCCAGGCTCCATGCTGGAGAGCAGTTTCCTCCTCCGTGCAGGGCAGTTTCCTCCCCTCTCTGCCACGCCATGAAATGGGTGCCAGCGTGACCCCTCTTTTGAATAGGAGGAAACTGAGGCACAGAATGACTAATTAATTTGCCCAAGGTCCCTGAGCTCACCACAGAAAGGGCGGGATTTGAACCCGTGTGATCTGATTCCAGAGCCCTTGCCCTTGGCCCAGAGCCCACTCTGCTTCCACAATGCCCCACCCAAAGTGGGGGGTAGGCACGTCCTCGGTGCTGAAGAAACACTTTGACATGCTTGGTCACCAAGGGAAAAAAAGATGTATTAAGGAAAAAAAAAAACCCTTCCCAAGTACACAAATAACAAAACAAGACTTAACCAAATAAGACCGTTTCAGCCTCAGATCTCACAAGAGGACACACCCTCTGGAGAGATCTGCAAAACTCCTCATAGTCCTGTGCATCACGCTCGGCATGCGGGGCTTCACCGATGTTTACCCAGTGAGCTGCAGGGTTTGTCCTCCACGCTTTTATCGGAACAGGGAGAGGGCTGGATACATTATTTCTTTTTTTATCTGCCAAACCTCAGGGCAGAAGCCAAAGGCAGAGTTGAAGGCTGACTGGACAACTCTGTCTGAGACCACAATGTCCCAAGCCACCTGCCCCAGATGACCTCACCTCCCCAACCCCCCAGCGGCCAAGAAACATGACCCGGAGGCCTTGAAGGAGAACAAGGCCGCCACCCCGGAGGGCTGCTGAGGCCACCAAGCTGACCCAGAGATGAGGACAGCAGCAGCCCCGCTGTTTGCTGCAGGGCATCCCCTGGTGGCACACGATGCTGGCGCCGACTCAGCCCGAGCACCCCCTCCTTCCAGGCTCGCCCCACAGGCGGGTACCAGTGGTGCCCCGGCAGCGAGGCCGAAGCAGTGCATCTGTGCCATCCACACAGCCCGTCCTCCCTCGGGTCAGGAATCCGTGTGGGTACAGAGGGACATGCCTGTGCCCAGCAGTGTGCAGAAAACTGGGGAGATGCTATTTTTAAATGGCTGCCTCCGGGTAGGGACATGGGGCTGACTTCAGTTATATCTGTATCACTAGGATTTTTATAAGAACAAAAAAGAAAAGTCTTTTTGTATTTGAGGTTTAGTAAAATTGTCTCAGTTTGTTTCTTTGATGGTAACAATACAATGTGACAAAGTAGTAATGGAGAGACAGGGGGCTCGGCACCCGCATCGGCCTAAGGGAATAACGGAAGGCTTCTCAGAGGAGGTGATTCCTGGGCTGTTCTGCAGGAGGACTAAGAGCCTGCCTGGTCAACAAGCCAGGGCTGCTTGGGATAAAGGGTGCAGCACAGCTAAGGGCCAGGAGGAGAGGGAGATGACCACAGCAGGAAGCATGCAGCAGGCCGGAGCGCCTGGGCTTCCTCTCGGCAGGCTGGGCGGCTACCCGCTAATGGGGCCATCCCCGCTGAAGGTTTGCCAAGAAGATGTACTACCTGGAGGTTAGCGTTGTCCATTTATATTTGTGTTTCTACTCCACCCTTCCTGGAGGCCAGGCACTGTGTGGGGTCATGTAGGGCTGCTGAGGCGAGAATTTGGAGTGGAGGCTCCCACAACCACCCGGAGCAACATTCTGCGGGCTGAATCACTCCAGACCCTCGGGTTTCTGACAGCCCCCAGTGCTCCAGCCTCACTCCTCGCTCACCCGGATCCCACCCTCACGTGCACACGCATCTCCCCAACGGCAACGGGTCTCGTGATACCCCGACCGTGAGCACAGAACAAGCACAGGACATGCTGAACAAATGAATAAGCTCAGCTACTGCGCGTCTCCCTCCAGTGGAAGGTGACACACACCTGATGTTGCATCAGGATGTCACGCGGCTGTCACCACACAGCTGAAGAAATGAAGTGGCCTTCTGGGGTCAGAATCACAGAAATATGAGGCTCCCAGAGGCAAAACCCCACAGTCGGCACCCAAGCCCTAAGTTACTCAATCAAAGGAAGATGTGTGCTGGGGACTCAGGGACTCAGGACTACATACCCCTAGACACAGTGTCACAACACCCCAGTAATGAAATGGATACAGAGGCTAACACCATTATCATACTTGCTCCAAGTATTTCGACCTCCACTCTTGCCAGGCACCCTGCAGGTTAAACCAAGGGGCTTGATCCCAGGCAGAGGCCGAGCTGAGCGGCAGGTGACAGTGCCAGCCCCCACGGGCAAAGGCAGTGCTGTGGGTGTGGCCCCCACCGTGTGCTCCTTTTGGGAGGGGGACAGGAGGTCAGGTCAGTCCTCGGCCTGGTCTCAAGTGTCCGGTCTTCCCAGCGGATGATCGATCCCAGGGTCTAGAGCGAGGGTTTGGTGGGGGTACCTCCAGGCTGCCTATCCTTAGGGGTGCTGTGATTTCAAGGAGGGCATCTCCACTCCTGGGAGGTTCTTACGCTGGTCCCTTGCGTAGGGTCTTATATTGTAAAAGAGTCCCAACACAACAACAAAAAGCTTGAAAAACCTTGCTACCTGCAAACCCACGGCCACCTGCCTGCCTCTCTAGGTTTCTCCAGTAACGTCTTCAGTGGACACTCGGCACATTTTTGCTGATGGACAGAGAGCACGCTTATCCATTCACAGGGGACCCAAAGGTAGGAAGGAGCAGGACACAGTGGTCAGAGCAGCCTGGGGTCTCCTGTCTGCGCTGACCACTGCGAGACGGACACATAGCCCATCCAGAGGAGGTCACGCAGGCTGCCCTGGGTCTGGGAACCCCGTCATCACTGTCGCCATGCCGTCACTTCCTCCTCCTGCTCACCACAGGCCATGGTGACGGTGGCCTTCCTGGGGACCCTGAGAGGGCTTCACGAGCTCTTCCCTACGTCACCCTCTCAGTGACATGGCAAGACAGGGACGCCTACCTCCTTCCACAGATGAGACAGCAGAGGCACAAAGGGGTGTTAGTGGCCTGCCCAGACTCACAGAGCTGGAGAGTGGAGGAACCAGGGCATAAGCATAAAAAACCCAGGGATGCCTGTACCTCCTCCCCCAAACCCAAGTCCGCAAGGGAGATGGCAGTCATGGAAAAATGGCCCTAGAAAAGGCCTTGTGCCAATTTTCCCAACGGGGCATAAAACTGAATTCCTTGGGCAGAGAAAGTTTCTCTGGCCTGATCCTCTGCCACCCAGGGCATCTGCCACAACGAGTGGCACAGAACCGACACGCACCACCCTCACTCACAGCCCGAGGACGGCTGGCCTGCAAGGACAAACACTCGCACCCGGCAGCTGCACACCCAAGGAGCACTTCCAAACGTCTGCGGAGAGGTGAGCTCCCTTACAAGCCCAGCCCCAATGATGTTTCACGGAACTGCATGCAGCCAGCCGCTTGGACATAAGTTCAAATTCACCGGACTCTATGGGGCTCTAGTTCAGGGGAGACGATGAAGCCATATTAAGGACCTACTCTGCGCCCACATTAAGTCACACAAGACCCCCACGAGGTGCACATTGCTATCTGATTTTACAGACGAGAAAACAAACTCCAGCTCAAGCGGCTGAGTCAAACTGCAGCAGCTGGAACTAGACAGTGGAGACTGGACATCTGGGCCTGTCCGAATTCCACATCAGGCCCCCAAACCTTCCATGTCCCATGTGCTCGGCACCTGAGTAAATAGGCAGCCTAATTCCCCTTTACAGAATAAAACTGGTGAAATGTCGGCTCTATCTCTGGGCTCTGCCCCCAAGTGTTAACTGAGAAAGACTGTGCAAAGGGGACAACCAACCGCAGCCTTCTGACACTGGAGGGCAAATTCTAAAGGTAGTGGGAAAACCCTGCAGAGTCCAAAGCTGCCCTGGAAAGCCCCTCGGGAAGGTACATGTCAGAGAGTCTCTACCCGCTGAGGAGGCCGGCACACCCGGGGCGAGAGGAGGTGGCCGAGATCACCTGCGCTCCAGGTAAAGTTGGGACAGAGGCACACACGGAGCTGTACCCCTCAGACACACACAGGGCCAGCCCACACCACTCGGGGCTGGCAGGATGTGAGGCCAGCTTGGGGGACCCACACACTCACCATCCCCTCTCCCACCCTCTCCAGAACATAGGTTCACTTAAGTGGAAGCACGGGATTAAACAATCGTTTCTTCTTAAGAGCTTCTAGTTTCATTTACATAAATTAAACACAAGCGAGATGTGACTCCGTGATACCATAATTCCACAAGAACATGATTTTCCCTAAGCTACTAAAACATCGATACTGTAAATTATAAAGAACATGGACATTATGATAACCCCCTGAGGCCTTGGGTTCTGAAGTGAAGACCACTTGGGCTCTCCTTGGACCTCCGACACACAGCAGTTATCACAGCTTCCAAAGGACCTCTCTGTGCCTTGGTCTCCCCAACCGTAAAACAGGGGTTGTATTGGCATGTACCTTACGGGGCCTGCATGGGGATTCAGTGAAAACGGCAGCACAGGCCTTCACAAAGGGTACTGTCTCCTTCCTGTTTACAATAAAGATGAGAGGGTCTCATGGGGAGTAACTAGCCAGTGGTCCCACAGGGAATAAGTCCCAGAGCCCACGTCACAACCAGGGGCGAGCACGCCCCTGCTGGAACGTGGAGTGCCCAGGGCAGCCGGGGTAAAGGGCCCGGGGGACAGACCTGAAGCTTTGGGAGCTGGGTGTCTGAGCACACAGGGGGATGGAAGGCAGGAGAAGTTCTTCCAGGCAACATAAAAATACCCAGAAAGGACTCCAGACCCACCCAGGAGGCAAGACTGTACAAGCATGGAGCTCTCAGAGGGCAGGAAACCAGCAGCCTCTGCACAGTCCCAAAGAAAGTGACCTGCATGACAGTCACCTACATGAGCATTCAGGCGCCCCATCCTCTGGCCAGCCCAGGCACTCAGAGGCCATCGGCCCACCCAGGCCCTCCTCCCCAGCCCCAATGCTCTGAGACCAGGATCCACTTTGCAAGGTCCCCTCCAGCATCCCAGATCCCTACCCTCTTCTAGGAGAGGTGCATGCCGACAAGGCACACAAAAAGTGACAATGAGGAGTAAGCAGTCTGGGGTCTGGCCAGCCCGTCACATGTCCAGCGCGGGCCGGGCTCTGCCAGCGGCTGAACCTTCCCCTGCTCGGGCAGAGGCTAACCTAGAGGACCCTTCGGACACCCTGGGAGGGACCTGTATTATTCAGCCAACTTGACAGGGTCCAGAGCAAAACAGTGCCTTCCAGAACACCCAGTGGTGGGCCTGGAGACGGGCCCTTCCCTTGGGTTCTAACCACCCCTCTGGGTCCAGGGAGGAGTGGGCGGCGGGAAGGGGAAGACGCCCAGGCTCTGCTACGGTGAGGACCACTCCGCTCCAGTGACCTGCTCCCAGGGGCCGGCGAGGAGATGAGGCCACAAACGAAAGCCACTGTGGGGGCCCGGGGCCTCGAGCCGGGGAGGCAGCAGCTGCGATAGAGACACTTGCCCTTCTCTTAAGAGGCAGGACCCTCAAGTCCAAAACAGTGGGGCATTTTAATTCCTGCCGATCGTGGGAAGGGAGCAGCCGCCCCACTCCTCAGGAGCCCCGCCTGGTGACCTGGCACCAGGAAAGCCCACTTCACCCAGCAGGGCAGGACGTGCCGGGTGTGAGGCTGGGAACCGTTCCCTGACGCAGCGCAGGCTGTCGGAGCCAGGGGCACACACAGCCCCCAGGACGCCAGGGGCCTTGGCATGCCGGCCACAGCCCCACGCTCAGCCCGGCTCAGGCCTTCCAGGTGGAGCCACCGAGCCTGGGGATCTGCGCTGGGCACCCCCTACCCGCCCGGGTGACTCTGAGGCGGGCAGCCCAGGCCTGACTGCGCTGCTCAGGAAACCGGGCCGGGCCAGCCTGCTGGGTTTGCCTGTGGGAGTTCAAGGCCGCGCAGCTGACGGCTTGTTCATCTACACCCCCGTCCCAGGAGCATTCACGAGGGGCACCCGCGGAACTGGCTCTGAGATGACGGATCCTCCCCCACAGGAGCCGCTGGGTTCCCCTGGGGACCTGCTCGGAAATGCAGGTGGCCAGGCTCCTCCAGCTGTGGTTCCGAGGGCCTGAGAACCCGGCGGGAAAACAAAAGCCAGGTCTGAGAGGAAGAGGAACCTGGAAGCAGAGGGCGGGGAGGCCACTCTGACAGTCGGGCAGGACTGCGCTGGCGGCTGGCTTTTGGGCACAAGAGAGGTGTGTGCATCAGCCCCTTGACAACGGTCAGCCCTGTTCATATTCCGCACGGCCCTACGCGGGCGCTGTCCCAATCCCCACCACACAGGTGACAGCAGTGGGCTCAGGGGCCGTGACATGCCCGGCTTGAGGTCCTGAGGCCACAGGCGTGGGGCCGGGGTGCGGGCCCAGACAGCTGGGGGCTTGCCCTCTTCGCCATCACCCCTCCCACTCCTGAGTCCCCGGCTCGGGGAGGGACAGCTGTCCGCCCGCACTGTGAATCCGGAGACTGAGAGGCGGCCTTGGCCCCGCTCTCGCCCTTTCCCTTCTGCACACTCAGGCCTGACCCTCCCCCTCCACTCTTCTCCAACGCAGCCTCTGACACCACTTACCGCCTCCCCTCCTACCAGTGACCAGTGGTATTCAAAATATCAGCCACAAGGCCAAGGCCGCTCCCGGGCTTAATACCCTGCAAGGGCTTCCCCCAGGCCTGAAGATGCGAATCTTCCTGCCAGGTTTGCCTCGGGGCCACAGAATATCCCCTCCATTCCCCCACTGCCTCTCCCCTCTCACCGACAGGACTATGCAAACTCAACGGGGTCCCCAGGTTGAAGTTTTTATGACTTTAATGCAAATTCTAAGGGATTTGCATGCAACCTACAAGTTCAGAATTTAAATCATGACACTTTTGCTCATTTGGATTTTTATATTAACATAATACTAAGAAAAACTATAGAGAATCAATTTAAAATTAACATTTTCTATTTTATGCCCTACAGAGGAAGGATTTATAGGATGCATGGTATTAAAGGAGATACATCATTATGATACAAAATCTTTACTAATTTTTAGAACTTAGTTCTACAGAAATGTGAAGTTTTCTTCAAATTCCCATAATAGATTTCATTGTATTAAGTATGTAACATTAATTATGAAAACTAGAAAAAAATTTTCTAAGTATAGTGACTGTTATGAGAACATTTACTTCATTCAGTTTTTAAATGTGACTGTGACACTCTTTCCCAGGGTACTACGTGCTAGGCTGGTTCTATGGGAGTCTTATCTTCTAGACCTGTTTTATTTTTTCCCCTACACTGTCTTTTATAAACGATCACATTTTTGGCTCTAATAAAAGCTCTTTATGAATAATTATGATTAATTATATATAATCACATTATTCTATTATGTATAATTACTGTATATATATTAATATATATACTGATATACTAATTTTATATATGCTAATGTATGTGTGTGGTATATACACACACACACAGAAGTAAATACTGGCAGGTTTTGACATGTAATTTTTATATTAATGAAATATTTACTGTAGTAACATAAATGTCAAGAGAAAATTTCCTGTTTAAAAATCTAAAACAGGTATATGCTATCTCCAAATTACAAACCAGTTCCATTTCAACATTTTCGAGAAAGTCTGTAAGAAATTAAAACATATTTACCCTATATAAACAATACAAGGTGTTTAGGTTTTTAGGTCTGTCCCTAGAGATTTCTTTAAACTGACTGCTTCTGGCCCTCTATTTCTAAACCCACAGCTTTTCTGGGAGCCCCAATTTTCTTGACCAGTGGTCTCTAAAGATTTCTTGTATGTACCATAGTAAGCAAATTTTTGAGTAACCATCCCCAGTGCATTTATTCATAAATTATATCTCCTAGTTTTCTAAGAGTGTATGTTGTAAATAATGAAGCATATACTACAAAAGAAATTCAGGTGAGGTGAATAAAGAATAAGTATAAATAGAAAAAAAAAAAGGCCAGAAGGCAAGGCCACAGAGCAGGGGGCCACCACAGGCAGGGTGGGGCCTTGCAGGGCAGCCATGGTCACTGGCTGGCCACAGGACTCCGCAGCCGGTCTGAGGCCCAAGAGTGGGGTGGCAGAAAGCCCAGGGAGTCAGGGCCAGGCTGGGAAGGGAAGGCCGTGAGCGCCACAGAGCTAGCACATGGGCCTGTGGGCCACGGGACCCCGAGGAGGCTATTGGAAGCCAGGGAGTAATATAGCCAAGATCACACACACTGGTGGAACTGCCATTTTCTCTCATCTCTTTCAAAGGCAGTCTGCCTGTGGCTACCAAAATTTAAACTCTGTGCGCCTGTTAACCCAGCAAGTCCAAGGCTTCAAGGATGCTCACTGCAGGGTCCTTTTATTCCGGTGAAAAGGAGAAGGTGGCCAACCGGAGGCTAAACTATAGGGGACAAGCCCACAGTCCCTCTTCCCAACTCTTGGAGCTGGATGTGTTTCAGAATTCATCATGTTTGCATTTTAGAAAGGTAACCAGATCTTTTAAACAAATAGGCAGTTTCTTGATGCTGTAACTGGGATGAAGGATTGAGGGCCAAGGGTCAGACAACAGAATAGTACAAATAATGAAGCCCCTGAACACTCACTGAGCCTGGGCGTGGGCAGGAAGCTCTGGGTGCCCTCCACACACTGACTCACCACGGGCTGACACACTTCACTATTGTAGTATGTTGCCACCACTAACAGCTGCTGAGCGCTGACTGTACACCAGGCACTCTTCTAAGCACTGCAGGTTAATCATCTCGCTGAATCCACACAACAAAGGGTGGTACTGTGACTACTGTCATGTTCCCCCGACTGGCCCCTAATTCATCCTCCAATGTCCCGTAAGGAAGCTGAAGGGGGAGGGGCCGAGCACCCTGCCCAAGGCCCCCAGCCAGGGTGCTGTCCCGCTCCCGCGCCTCTCCCCTTCCCTTCCCCGTTCCACGGTGGTGCGTGAGCACCGGCTGCCTGTCCCCGAGACAGTGTCCCGCCTGGGAACCCAGGCATTCTGGCTCCGGAACGCAGTATACTTCTTAACCCCTACGCTTGCCCTATCTTCTCCTGCTAAAGTGGCTTAAAACTTTTTCAGAACATGGCAGGCCCCAAAGACATAAATAAATAAAAAGCCAAACCATGCTGGCATTCAGATCCACAACCATCACATGCTTATACCCTCCCACGCAGTCAGCCTGGGGGCCCTGAAATGAAGCACAGCCTCCTCCTGTCAGCAGGATCCCAGCAAGATCCTCCAGGGCACAGACGACACCCCAGGGCACCGAGGTCCATTCTCATTGGAGATCTGCCTGAGCAAAGCCACCAGGCTGCCCCCAGCCACCTCTGTAACAGGTTGTAATTTGTTGCTGAGAATCAGCCCAGGACGTGGGTGCAGAGCGACGTGCCTGGGCAGACAGAGGCAGGCTCCACTTCCTCACTGGATTCCCTCCAACCTACCTGTCAACACCAACGGCCCTCACCACCATTTAATCCTCAGCTTCACATAAAGCTAACCTTCCAGGTTGGGACATTGCAGAAAGCACCAGACAGATGCACCAAAATTAGGAAAGGCCACCCTCCCTCCCAAGCACAGATCCTTTCTGCAAGGTAAAGATCATGCCAGGGAACACTGGTGGCTACAGGATTAGACGGATGAGGGTAAGGAGGAAAGCCGCTGCTAGCACCCGGGGCCGGGAGGAGCCCAATGGCAGGGAAAACTCAGGCCTCTCACGGCCCCATCCTTGCCTCTCCTCTGGCCTTCCCTGGCCTCTGACGGTGCTTCAGCTCCCCAACCTTCCTCCCAGGACCCTAGAAAAGATTACCATGAATTTTTTTCCCAATGTATACATCAATTAAATAGTTTATGACATATGTCAACTACACAAATCTATCAATAACGTTTTTAGATAAGTCTACCCCCATGTCATCACCAAACAATCAAAATGTAAAACATTTCCTGTCCCTCTAGAAGGTCTTCGCATGTCCCTCCCAGGTAATGCCCTACCCAAAGGCTCCTTTTCACTGCTGAGTGCCATCCATGGTGCGGCCATACCACAACTTGCTTATCCACACGGCTGCTGGTGGGCATTCAGGCTGTTTCCACTTCTTGGTAATTATGAATGAAGTTGCTATGATCCTTCATGGGCAAGTCCTTGGGCACTCATATGTGCTCATTTCTCTTGGGTACACACTTAGGGGTGGAATTTCTGCAGCATAGATAGGCATATGTTTAGATCTGGTAGACATGACCAACATGATTTTCCACAGTGGTTGTACCAATGCATACTCCCACTAACAGTGGATGAGAGCTCCAGGTGCTCCTTTTCTTTAACCAACACTTTTATTGTCAGTCTGTTTCATCTTAGTCATTCTGGAAGATAACCAATGGTATCTCATTGTGGCTAAAATTCTCTGATGACTACTGGGGTTGCATAGTTTTCCACACATTCATTAGTCATTTGGAATCCTCTTTGGTGACCTGCTTTTTCAAGTCTTTTGACTTTTTTAAATCAGGGTATCGGTTTCTTATTGGTTTATAGAGGTTCTTTATATATTCTGGACATGAACACTTTGTTGGTTACATGTATTTCAAATATCTTCTCCCAGACTGCAGTTGGCTTTTTCACTCTCTTAGTGGTGCTCTTTGATAAAGAGGTCTGAATTTTAATGAAGTCTGATTTATAAACGTTTTCCCTTATAAGTGTTCTTTGTGTCTTGTGCAGTGAATCTGTGCCTGGCCTAATTTTACACAGATATTCTTCTCTATTATCTCCTGGAAGTTCCATTGATCTGCCCTCCACAGTTAGGCACTCAACTGACCTCAAGTTATTTTTAGATATGCTGCAAGGAAGAGGTGGTTGGGGTGTATTTTTAGGGTGACGTTCTGCCAGCCACCACCAAAAGCCAGATGTACAAGAAAGGCCAACCTCTGTCATCCCCAAAGGAAGATGTGGCTTCCCAGACGCCCCTTCTCCAGGTCCTTTACCTGGATCCTGCAGCAGTGTCTAATTCCACCTTGCCTCCTGCAGGCCAACAGAATTCAGGTGTACACGTCTCTCTTGTTTGAGAGAATTTCTGGACGCCAACTACATAAAAAATGCTCTCATGGCATATGGAGCTTCCACAATGTCCCCTAAACCCATTTTGACCATTGCATATAGGTCAAAATCCTTTTAAAATGCAAAATGACAAAGTAGAAATGTGCAGAGGGACAGTGTGCAAGAGCCCCTGGCTGGCAGATCTGCTGAGTGCCCGCTGTCTGGACACGAGGGAGGCTCCCCCATGCCACTGGAGCCAAGAGCTGCGTATGAGAGGAGCTGGCACTGAGAAGGGAGGGGCAGAGCGTCTGCAGAGGAGAGGTGGCACACGCAATGGCCAAGGAGGCACAGGGTCTGGATCCTGCTGGAATGCATTCCAGGGAGCTACCTGGCATGGAAGTGAAGGTAGCGGAAGTTTGGATTTCTTCCTCAGTGGAACTGGAATCCATGGGAGGGTTATGCTAGATGTCAGTTAACTTCCTGACATGCACCACAGAAGCTAAGAGGAGGAAAGGCATTCACTCAAATGGTCTACTCTGAAACCCTTCCATCACAACATGGTTCAGATGGCCAAAGAACCAGAAAGGGTCCCATCAGGCTTGACTGGTGGCACGCTGCATGTGCACATACACACATGTGCGCACGCACACGCACACACACACATGCATGCACACACCTGCCCCCAGGTGCTCCCTCAAGCTGAGGACTCTAGTTTCTCCTCCAGTCCTGGTAGAGTGAGGTGTACACTGTGGACCTGTGCATCTCTGTGCACGATTTCTCAGCACTATCCCAGCGGTAATTCTACTTGCATTCATGTGACTATTTGATTAGTATCTGTTTCCTGAATGAGTCTGTCTGCTGACTCCAGAAGGCAGAGTGTGAGCCTGTCCTGGCCACCAAGACCTCCCCTGTCCCTAGCATGTGGCCTGGCCCAAGTGCTTACCACTGTATGTTTTAACTTTTTTGAATGTATAACTTCAAATACAAAAGTAGGAAAAATGTGTGTATTACACAACTTCAATGGTCAACTCAGTCCTAATCTTACTTTTTCATACCCCTCCTAGTGCGTGAATGCCAGCCGCCATGGATGGATGGATGGATGAAGGCCTCCCACTATAAACGTACCGTATGTGCTGCCTTTTTCCTCTCCCTGATTTTGCTGGTATCAGACACAAAGTAGAAATGTGCAGAGGGACAGTGTGCAAGAGCCCCTGGCTGGCATATCTGCTGAGTGCCCACTGCCTGGACACGAGGAAAGGCTGTGTGAGTCAGTTTTGCCTCCAAGTTAGCAACTCTGATAAAATTTCAGAAGACTGAAACTCCTGGCTAAAACGAATTTCCTCTTCCCTGTATGCATCGGGCTTTTAACCTTTGGGGCCTGTCCTTATCATTGCCACTTTTATCAAGAAGTAACTGTAAAGCAAGGAAAGGTTATGCAGTTCCCACAATCTCTTTCAAATAAAAATCTTGAAAGAGCAAGTTTCTTTCCATAAAACAAGACATGTGGACTTTTACACACAGAAAAATGCCTTAGAAATTAGTATTACAGCTTGCTCCCTCAAGGGACAACCTACAGCACACCTACTTTATCTATCATAACATTTACAGTAAGCTGCTCCAAATGCGCCTGGTCTTTCTGAAATGCCATTACAGTCTTACAAACACTGCACGGAATGGTGGTGACCGAGAAACTCCCAGTGTCAAGCATGGTGAGCAGTTTGTTCAGTGGTATCCATTTTTCAAGATACCAAAGGTACCACAGTAAGAATGACCTGAACCATTTGCAACAACATGGATGGAGCTAGAGGGTATTATGCTCAGTGAAATAAGCCAAGCCGAAAAAGACAAGTATCAAATGATTTCACTCATTTGTGGAGTAAAAGAACAAAGAAAAAATACTGAAGGAACAAAACAGCAGCAGACTCACAGAACCCAAGAACGGACTAATAGTTACCAAAGGGAAAGGGACTGGGGAAAATGGGTGGGAAGGGAGGGAGAAGAGGGAAAAAGGGGCATTACGATTAGCAGACATAATGTTGGGGGGCACGGGGAGGGCTGTACAACACAGAGAAGACTAGTGATTCTATAGCATCTCACTACGCTGATGGACAGTGACTGTAATGGGGTTGGTGGGGGGGACCTGATGAAGGGGTAGTTTAATCACCATAATATTGCACATGTAATTGTAGATTAATGATACCAAAATAAATTATATTAAAAAAAAAAAGAATGACCTGAAATGCTAAAAAATGCAGTCATAGGGAATAACGTCTTTTTTGTTATACAATAAATTGATTATCTGTGTTTTCTTTTTTCATAAGCATAAGGAAAAAAATATTAAAATTCTCTTTAAGCTTATGATGTAGACATAAGTCACATTTTGGAGTCTGACCTTCCACGAGTGTGTGAGTGCCCGAGTATCTGTGTGTGTGTGTGTGTATCAGCATGGTTAAAAATTCAGGCTCCTGAGCCTCTGCCATTTGCAGCCTGCGTGGCCTTAGGCAAGCTACTTCAACCCCATAAACCCACTTCCTCTTCTGCAGAGCAAGTGATAAGCCCTGGCAACAAGCTGTGACGGGGCTTAAAGGAGATGTGTACACACCAAGTGCTCAGTCCTTGGAGCTGCTATTACTCATGTTTCCAAAAAGCAGCTGTGAAAGAACTCTGGACAACTTCTGGCTTCTGCTGGGAGCCTTCCCCGTGGCCTGCCCAGGAAGCGGTACACCTGCCCCCCTGCCAAAGGGGAGAGCGATCAGGGAGTTGCAGGGGACCCTCTGGGCTCTTGTGGGTGGCTCAAACCACTGCGTTCCCCCCCCACCACCACCACATCGTTTTTGGTCTCTGCCTCCTGTTTCCGTGTGCTCCACTGGGATTTAGCTCCAACCAGTAAAAGATTTAACTACAACCTCCCTGTAGTATTCACACCCATTCACAGCCACTCACACACTCTAATCCTCTTACACTCCTCTTATTGTGGTAAAATATACATAACATGAAATTTACCATTTTAACCATTTTTAAGTGTAAGATTCAGTGACAGTAAGTGCATTTGCAAATCTGCAATGTTGTCTGACCACACCACCATGCATCTCCAAAACTCATCATCCCATGCAAATCTGTACCCCTCAAACACTAAGAGTCCATTCTCTCCTCCCCCTGCCCCTGGTAACCTCTATCTGCTTTCTGTCTCCAGGAATTTCCCTACTCTCATGTCGGTGGAATCACACATTTGTCATTTTGTGTCTGGCTTCTTTCACTGACCATAATGTTCTCAAGATTCACCCATGTTGTGCATATGTCAGAACTTCCTTCCTTTCTAGGACTGAGTAATATTCCATCATATGGATATACCACATTTTGTCTATCCATTCATCTGCCAATGGGCACTTGTGTTGTTCCACGTCTTAGCTGTTGTGAATAAGGCTGTTTTGGGCATAGGTGTGCAAGTATCATTGAGTCCCTGCTTTCGATTCTTTGGGGTACATACCCAGGAGTGGGACTGCTGGCTCATACGGTGGTTCTATGTTTAACCCCTCTTATGCTTTGAAGAATCTGGCATCATAACACAGCAGCCGCCAGAGCTAATAAATAGTGAGTACTCTTTCCTACACACTGTTCTAAGGACTTATTGTGCATCACCTCGATTAGTCTTCAAAACAGTTCCGGGTGTGATTATTCTCATTCCCATTTTACAGACAAAAGAAACTGAGGCCAGCCCTGCCCGATGGCCGCGTCAGCATCTGAGCCCAGGCAGATGATATGCTCGTACAGGGTTTCTGCAGTTGTAACGGGGACACCCAGCTGCTCTGCCGTGCGCGTTCTCTGCCCTGGACAGCGCCTTTCTTGGGTCTTGAGCATCAGTCCTTGCTCTGGGCTTAGGCATGACTTGGAAAGGAGAATGGGGCAGGGAGGTGCTCCATGGGGGGCTGGATCAGTGTAGACTCCCTCCTTGCAGTGAGCCATGCAACTCCATCCAGGCCAGTGAACGGGGGCATTTCTGGAAGGAGGTCGGCAGCTCAGGTGACTGCATCGAAAGACAATGGAGCCGACCCTCCCCTTGTGCAGGGGCCGCTCCACACTCTGCGGCCCCGTCCTTACTGCCCTCCACCTGGGGGCCTCCGGGCATCCTTACTGCCGTTTCTGAGCAAGTTAGGGTGACCAAGAGGCAGCCCCCAGCCCAGCCTGGCTGGACCTGCGTGTGGGCCTGGACCGGCCCCCACAGCCAGGGGGTGGGGAACCAGGGCAGGCCCGGTCTGGGCCACGGACCCCGCCTGCACCCAGCAGACAGAGAGGCAGGTGGCTAAGTGTCCAGCAGACACCCACTTCGGGGTCGTCTTCAAAAGCACGAACTGGCAGCCGCCTGGGAGCACTGACCGAGGTCAAATGAAGTCGCTGTCTCCACTTAGTGAAACGTCACGGAGCTGCTTAACAGTAATGACCATGAAGATTATGCAGCGACTTAAAGAAAAAAAAGAGGCTTTTACAGGAATGTCCAGTGGGAAAAAACGGGACACATACACACACACACACACACACACATTTACGTGAACGATTCACACGTAAGCAAAAACGCAGGCAGGAAGTGTATCATAATGGAGGAATCATAAAAAGTTTTTTGTCTCTAGTTCCCAAGCTTTCCTTTATTGGTTCAACAGATATTAACGGAGTGTCCGCTCGGAGCTAGGGGAGGTGTGGGGATACAGCAGGGAAAAAACAAGAAAAGCTCTTGCCCTCATGGAATTTACATTCTAGTAGTGGAGGCAGACATCAAACAAGATAATTCAGCAAAACATACCCGGTACTGGATAGGGACAGGAGTGAGAGGGAGGAGCAAGCTGAGGAAGGCAGAGGGAGGTCTCGGGGCCATGGAAGCAGTTTTGATACCATGGCCGGAGAAGGTGACATCTGAGTGAAGGCCGCAGGCAGTCGGGGACTGAAGGCTACCAGCCCCAGGGGAAGAGCATGCCAAGCAGGCGAACAGCGAGTGCAAAGGCCCTGAGGTGCCTGATTACAGGACAGCACTGAGGCTGCAGCGGGTAAGGTGGGGAAAGGCAGACCAAGGTGGGAGAGGGGAACCAAGGCCAGATCACGGGGCTTGCTGGCCACTGTCAGGACTCCAGCTATCGCTATGAGAACCCTCTGAGGGTCTGAGCAGAGGAGTGGTGACCCGCCCGGCCCTCTGGCTTTGAACTGAGACAAGCTGGAAGGTGGTTAGGACAGAGACTGGGAGGCCAGCGGAGAGACCGCCCCGTCATTCCAGGAAAGGGAAGAGAGGCTCGGACAAGGGCACAAGCAGCAAGAGTGGTGAGCAAGGGCCATGTTCTAGGCGTGCTTCACGCTGGGGTTTCCTGATGAGCGTAGGGAAGAGAGACACAGGACTCAAAGGTGATGCCGCAGGCTTGTTGCTGAGCACGCTGAAGGATGGAGCTGCCATTCACCGAGCTGGGGGAAGAGGACAGGGAGAGTCAGGTGTCCTGGAAGCCACGGAAAGGAAAAGCTCCGAGGAAGAGAAGAATATCAAAGATGTCATGTACTGCGGGTAGCCAGTCACTGTACCCCCCTAAATTAACTGGCCAACTCTCTTGCCTCAAAGGACTCTGTGGTCGTTTAAATGTTTTCTGACTCACAGGGCTGGTGGCCAAGGATTACTGAGGCCCTGCCCAGCCCAGAACACAGGAAATGCAAGTGACTTGTTACGTGAACCAGTTGAGTCTGCAGGACGGCACAGGGCTTTTGCAAAATTAAAGCCCTGCTGGACACAGGGCCCCCAACCCCCTGGGAGATGTGTCACAGAGAGAGGTCACGCAAGGTCAGCCCAGCTGTACCTTCGGAGACTGGAACCTCAGCTCTGCTGAGGCCCCCTTGTTTTGGAGTGGGTTATATCATCGTGTTTTTCCCCTAACTTTCCATGTGCACAAGCATGCACTCACACCCCTCATGAAAGAATGGAAATAAAATCACTACGAACTGCCTATTAGAACACTAACAGCTTAGTGAAGGGAAACTGCTGACCCAGAGGAGATCGATTTTGAAGATCTCAAGATAATTTCTACTGCGTATAGCTTTTCTCCTCCAGAACAAACTAAAAACACAGCCCAAATGAATCTGGGCTTTCAGAATTGCTTTTCTGAAACAACAGTGAAAAACAACTCCAGTCTCTTGCACACACACATTTAGTACTGTTCTATTAAAATGGAGCTCCTCACCCCAGCTGAGAGCCGCGGAGGCAGAGTGGATCTGCAGCTTCCAAACCAGCTCACCAGGTTGTTCCTTAAGTCTAGAAAACCAGATCCCTCCTGATGTACATGGAGATGGTTGGCTTTTTATTTCTTCTTCCATGAGAATGCCATCTTGGACTTGTGCCAAAGCATTGCATCTGGAACGCGTAAGTGCATGCAAGGGTGTAAACTAATCTCTTAATATGTGATAGTGTTCCTTTCTTATTTTCATTCCATCTTCAAATTACGATGCCAGTGAACTGGGGCAGGGTGGGGGGCAATAGGGGTATTGGGCAAAAATTGCTTTAGCAGCAGAGTCCTTTTCTTAAATGAAATCCTACCTCTTTGCCCAAAAGACAAAACAAGTTAAAATGCTGCCTCACTCTGATACCCTCCACCGCTCCCTGATGCCTCCAGGGCTCTGAGGGTGCCCTGCTCTCACCACCCTTCCCAACCATGGAGGCAGGGGAGGATGGGAGGATCTTTAGGAATCTCCATCACACCCTCAAAATAAAGGGGAGCCTGGTCTGCCAGATGCTCAGGCAGTGCCAGATGCACTCCCATTTCACAAATTCAGGAGTTAAATGTTTTATCCAAGGTCTCCAGCCTTAGATCACACACTACACTATACTGTGCCATTTTCTTCAACAAGGAAAAGAGATGCTGATGTCCCTGGATTTTTGTCTTTGCAGCCTGAAGAATGGGACTCTGGAGTGTCTGCCCAGCAGACTCAGTGACTAGGGGAGCTGAGAGAGATGCATTAGGATTCGGACCTGATGTTATTAAGATGGCAAAACTCCTCACTGACCTTCAGATTCAACACAGCTCCTATCAAAATCTCAACTGCCTTGTTTGCAGAAACTGACAAGCTGATCCTAAAATTCATATGGGGACCAGAACAGCCAAAACAATCATGAAAAAGGATAAAGTAGAGAACTCACACTTCTCAATTTCAAAAGTTACTACAAAGCTACAGTAATCAATACAGCACAGGCAGTGGTACTGGCATAAGGAAGACATACGGATCAAAGGAACAGAACCGACAGTGCAGAAATAAACACATCAAAGGCCAACGGAATTTCACCAAGGACGTCAAGACAATTAAAGGGGAACAATAGTCTTTTCCATAAGTGGTGCTAGAACAAGAAGAATATCCACATGCAGAAGAATGAAGTTGCACCTCTACCTCATACCACACAGAAAAATTAATTCAAAATGGACCAAAGACCTAAATTTAAGAGCTAAAACTTCATAGAAGAAAACTTCAAAGAACTCTAAGAAGAAAACTTAGGCATAAATCTTCCTGGCCTGGGATTAAGCTAAAGTTTCTTAGGTATGACTCCAAAAGCACAAGCAACATAAGCAAAACAGATAAACTGTACGTCACTAAAATTAAAACCTTGTCCTTCAAAGGACACTACCAAGAAAGTGAAAACACAGCCTATAGAATGGGAAGACACATTTGAAAATCACATGTCTGCCCAAGGACTGAATCTAGAATATATAATGAACACTTACAACTCAATAAAAAGACAACCCCATCTTTAAAATGGGTAAAAGATCTGAAAAGACATTTATCCAAAGATCTACAAATGACCAATAACCAACACAACATGGAGGAAGAACAGAGTTGGAAGACTGACACTACCTGAACTTCAAGATTTATTACAAAGCTATAGTAATTAGGACAGTGCAGTATTGCCAAAAGAACAAACAGATCAATGGAAGGGAATAGAGGGCCCAGAAATAGACCCCCATAAATACAGTCAACTGATCTCTGCAAAGGAGCAAAGACAATACAACGGAGACAAGAAAATCTTTTCAAAATATGGTGCTGGGATAATTGGACACCCACATGCAAAAAAAATAAATCAATCTTGATTCAGATGTACACCCTTTACAATAAATAACTCAAAATGGATTATTGACTTAAATGTAAAACTATAAAACTCCTAGAAGATAACATAGGAGAAAACCTAGATGACCTTGGGTACTGGTGATGGTTCTCTAGATATAACACCAAAAACATAATCCATGAAAGAAAGAGTAAGCTGGACTTCATTAAAACAGAAACTTCTGCTCTACAATAGACAATATACCAAGATAACTAGGAGACAAGATACAGACTGGGATAAAATATTTGCAAAAGGCACATTTGATGAAGGACTGTTTTCCAAAATATACAAACAACTCTTAAAACTCAATAAGAAAACTAACAACCTAAATTAAAAATGGGCCAGAGATTCTAACACCTCAAAGAAGATATACACAAATGGTAAGTAAGCATATGAAAAAATGCTCCCCATCATACGGCATCAGAGAAATGCAAATTAAAACAACAATGAGGATACCACTAGACACCTATCTGAATGCCCAAAATCCAGAGCACTGACAATTGCCAAAAGCTGGCAAGGGTGTGGAGCCACAGAAACTCTCCCACTTGTCTTGTTGGAACGCAAACTGGTACAGGGCACTTTGAGAGACATTTTGGTGGGGTAACGAAACATACTCTTACCACACAACCCAGTAATTGTGCTCCTTGGTATTTACGCAAAGGAGTTAATAACTTATGCCCATACAAAAAGCTGCACAGAGATGTTTATAACAGCTTTATTTATAACTGCCAGAACTTGGAAACAACCAAGATGTCCTTCAGTAGCTGAATGGATAAGTACACTGTGGTACATCCTGACAATGAAATACTATTCAGTGCTGAAAAGAAATGAGCTGTCAATCCAATAAAAAAGACAGGAAGGAACCTTACATGTATATGACTAAGTGAAAGAAGCCAATCTTAGAAGGCTACATACTGTGTGATTCCCATTATATGACATCCTGGAAAAGGCAAAACTATGGAGACAATAAAAAGATCAGTAGGCGTGGTGGATGGTGGTAGAGATGTGTGTGCGGAACACACAGATTTTTAGCACAGTGGAAATACTCTTATATTGACAATGATGGGTACATGTCATTATGCATTTGTCCAAACCCACAGAAAATACAATACCAAGAGTGAATCCTAATGAAAATGGTAGACTTTGGATGGCTACGGTGTGTCCATGTAGGTTCGTCCTCGGGAACAAACATACCGCTTCAGTGATGATGCTGATCATGGGGAAGACTATGCATGGGTGGGGACAGGAGGTATGTGGGAAATCTCAGTACCATCCTCCCAATTTTATTATAAACCTAAAATTGCTCTTAAAAAAAGATATGCAACCCCATTAGCCATTAGGGAAATACCCACAATGAGATACCACTTCACATGCACTAGGATAGGAAAAAATAAAAAAGACAGATGATAACAAGTGCTGACGAAGATGTGCAGAAACTGGAACATCATACACTGCTGGTGGGGTTGCAAAATGGTGCAGCCACTATGGAGAACAGCTGGGCAGCTCTTCCAAATGTTCAACACAAGAGTTTCCACATGACCTACAATTCCACTGCTAGGTATATAACCAAGAGGAGCGACAACACATGTCCACACAAACTTGTACACGCTTCCCTAAGGAGGGAGCCAGAGAAGGGGCTACAAAGAAAAGAGATGCATCTGACAGAGAAAGCATTCTTGGAAATAGGGCTAAGCAGAAAAAAATTACTTGACGAACAATACATACAAAATGAGCCCATTATGTTGGTTTTTAAAGATTTTCACAAATACACACACCTGTATGTAAAACAAGAAAAACATACAGCCGGGTGACCATAAATGTTCTTTCTGGAAGCAAGCCTGGGATGGGGTAGGGGGAATTTTTTTTTACCCTACAACTTCTGATTTGTTTGCTTTTGTGTATATTAAGAAAATAATCAGGGTTTCTTGTGCAAAAGAGCATTTCTTTTTCTAGCCAAAAGGGGAGGGAAGAAACCAGCAGAGGTGGGCAGTGTGGGAAGTTCTGAAAGTGGACAAGAGGGAAAGAGAATTCCAAGGAGCGGGAACAGCGGAAGCAAAGCTCTGGAGGCAGCTGTGGATGGGGTGCTTGGGGGGCTGTGGGTTCAGCTCCGTGAGAGGGTCCAGGAGTGACCTGGGCAGGGTGTGGTGTGGATGAACCAGAACAGTCACTGAAACAGTCAGGTTCCAAGGCTGGGGATCAGCGTGGGAGGACCCTGCAAGTGGCTGGGCAGGAAGTCTCGGCGGCCTTTCACACCTGGCCTCTGTCTCACAATGAACTGACCCCCCACTCCACGCTCCAGAGTTTGCTCCTAATAAGATCGTCTCCAGAAAGGCCAGCACCCCTCACCTGAATGACAAACTCCCAGTACACCTTTAGGAGCATAATGCAGCCATCCCTGGTCAGTGACTGGGGTCGGTCCAGTCACCAGACAGTGACCGCAGCCAGCCCTTCCCGCATAGGGGCTGTGACAGGGAGAGGCACTCTGCACATATCGCATCACTTCATGCTCACCACAAACCTGTGAAGTACAGCCAAGCCCTCTCCATATTCACAGATCAGGCCCCTGAGGCTTGGGGAGGTCAGGCACCTGGCCCAAGGTCACTGCACGAGTCATGCTGGAGCTGAGACTGAACGAGGACCCCAACCACCCCTCCTACACACTCCAGGCATTTCAATTTGCTCCAAAGCCAGCCACTGCTCCAGATCACTACAGCTGCCAGGAAAATATTAACAAACTCAGAATTGGAGAGGAGTTTAGGCCTTGGGGGTTCCACCCACAGGAACAGCAAATCCAGATCCATAAACTTGCCATTTGCTGCTAGAAGTGGAGGTGGGGCATTGGGACCAGGAAGCAAGCCGGACTCTTATTAAACAACTAGCTGGGTCTTTAGGTAGCTCAGCCAGGTGAGGAACCAAACTGCCTCCTCTGTCCTCCAACTCTGGCCAAGGCCTCAGCGTCTGTTTCTGGAGCTTTCAGGTGTTGACGTGGGCCCCATGTCCAGCTTTGCTCTGACTGCGGGTCCACCCTGGAAAGATCAGGAGACACCTGGGAAATGAAGGCAATGGCCTCCTGCCTCGTTGTTTCATAGCCACCAGAGAGCAGAGTCCCAGGAAGACACAAGGTTGGCAAGCTGTTGGTCGCTCCCCAGCTCAATCTCCTGGTCTGGAACATGGGGATACTAAGAGCACCTGGGCCTCAGGCTGCTTGGAGAGGAGATGGGGTACCTGGCAGAGCCCAGGCACACAGGCACAGCCACTCTATCAACTGGCATTTCTTGAGGCTGCTCTGTCAGTTCCTCCTGCACAGTATGTTCATGCAATCACACACACACACACACACACACACACACACACACACACACACACACACACACCGCTATAACCAACGAGACTCTCACATCATCCAAGTGCTGGTAACTCTTTATCTGGACCTTCGCACAGGCTGTTCCCTCCTCCTTCCATCCCAACATCCCCCTCTACGAGGGGTGACATGTGGCCCTCTCTCTCTGTATCTTCTTAGATGTCACTTTATCCAAGAAGCCTCTTTGCCTCCTTTGTGCCATGCTAAATAACATCAAAAGATCAACTGATCAACCAATCAATGGAGATAAGGGAAAGCAGGCATCTCCTGGTCCCCCATCCAATACATTTTCATCCTTTCATGTTTTCCATCAAAGCCCTCTTAAGTACTCTCCCTCTAGGTGGGTCCTTCTAGGTGATAAGGTGGATGTAACCCAATGACACAAAAGAGGAAGGCGCCATGGCCAGGGCAGGGGGGGTGAGGCAGGTCTATTATGTGCAGGGTTATAATGCCAGCAGCAGCCCGAGGATGGGGAGGACGCAAACAGACCAGGACAGGGGTGGCAGTGGGCAGAAGCCTGGAGGCCACATCTCATCCCCAACAGAGGAGGTACAGGGACTATTATCTGATTCTTTGCACCCCACACCTTTCCTCTGATGGAAAGGCCTGTCTCAGAAGGCAATGAGTTCCCCGTTTCTGGAGGATTCAAAGTCAGGTTAAGCAATAACTAGGAAGAGACACTGTGGCAGTGGTTTAAACCGTGGAGCTGAACGATGTGAATTTTTTAAAGGTCACGGCTACCCTGGGGCTCCCAAGTTAAAGCTCCCTGGCCTCACCTGCTCAGTGGGTGCTCATTCATCACGCCACCCAGGGACACTTGCTGAGCATCTACTGCATGCCAGGAGCCAGAGCTCAGGAGTGAACAGGGTGGCTCTCTGCCCCTTGGAGTCTACACTCTCCTGGGTGGCTGTAGGCACTAAACCCATAAACAGATGCGGGAGAAAGACTACTTCATGTAAGCTCCATGAAGAAAACACAATGGGAGAATGTGGCAGAAACTGGTGGGAGAAGGGGCTGCTCTGGACAGTGGTCAGGGCAACCTTCTGGTCAGGTGCAGAGAAGACATCTGAGCTAAGGGCAAGATAGTGCAAGCTGTGTGAAGAAATGGTGGAACAGTGTGCCCAGCAGAAAGAAGAGAATGTGCAAAGGCTCTGAGAAGTCTCCAGACAACCTGAGCTCAAATGTTCATGTACTGCATTCATCCCAGTTGTCCCTACCCCCATGGCCTGCCCTCTCCTTTCCCCAGTTGATTTCTTTATCAGATTTTCTCAAGTCAAGGCAGACCTGGATTCTCCACTGGAAGGTGGGCTTTGAGCAAAGACACAAGGAACACGTATGTACCTCAACCTCGGGGGCTAGGGAGGCAGACGTAATGCTGACACCTTGATTCCCCAAGACTCTGGGGCTGCCTCCATGTGGGAGTGAGAACCTGAATCTCTCCCCCCAGGCCCTTTGCAGCATATGATGAAAAGGGGGCTCTCTGCAGAAATGTACCCCTGAGCTGCAAGCATCTCATGTCTTCAGGAGCTTTCTGGAGCCGCAGATGAGGACTCCTGTCTCGGTCACCACCAGCCACCAAAGAAAGAAGCTAACCTGGTGCAGCGGGGACATCCCACTGATGGACGGGAACAACATGCTGATGGTGAATGAACGGAGGGGAGGGGACAAGAACAGGCGCTGGGGCTCTAGGAACACTCCCACACTCACAGAGAGGAGAGGATGTCAGCCTGCCAGGGGGCCCAAGGCCTGAAGGAATTCAAGTGAAACCTTATCCACTCCACCCCAGTGAGGCATACATCCAGTCACACCCCAGAGCTTCCAAAGAAGGTCCAAGACCCCATTTCCCAGGAGTGTCCTTGAAGAAGGTCACCTCTAATCTCACGCTCAGATACATTTGCACAAGGCTGGTTAACCAGAGGACACGTTACTGCCAAGTCCGTGTTTCAGGGCTGAAGGGTACGCTGCGACTGCTGGGTGAAAAATGCACGTCCTGAGCAGAAGACCCTGCCCACCCCCTCACCAGGGACCTAGGGCTGTGCATGCCTGTTTGGCGGATGTCAGCCATAATAACAACAGCCAACACAGGTGGAGCTTACCTTGTACCAGGCACTGTTTTAAGAAACCTAACCTTACACAACCCGTTAAGGTTTGTGCTCTTCTCATCCCTATTTCACAGATGAGTAAACTGAGGCACCAGTAACTTACACAGGACTCAACAGCTAAGACAAGACTGCAAAATTCCCCACTCCATACGCCAGCTAGGGAAGAAGGCGGTTACATCCTCTCAGTGCATGAAATGCTTAAAAATAAGTTTCTGCCGGTGCACTCAAGACGACCACACTTGGACAGGCCTCACACCTTGCCCAGTGCCGGAAGCAAGCCTGCTTCGGGCATGAAATGGAGCACGAGTCCCTTTGGAACAAGCCTCTCCGTTTTGGCAACGCTCGAGTCCATGATGAGGCTGACAAGGCGAGCGCAGCGCTTCATCGCGGCAAAGCCCAAGGGAACCCACTTCCACCAGGCTTGGCCAACTTCCACACTCAGAAACGCTCACCGGTCTCTGGCTACGAGGCGCCGGGATTCACCTTAACCGTCTGGTGTGCGCCCCCACCTCGGATCCTGGGGCCGCACAGTCTTAAAGAGGCAGCCGCGCGCCCAAGGGCCCGGGCGGCCCGGAACCGCGGCTCCTGCGGGGAAGTGACCGGCCGCCCCGCGAGCCACGGCCAGGGGCGGCCCATCGGCGGGGGCAGACGCCCAGGGAAAGGGGCTGCGCCCAGGACAGGGGGCGCCTCCCTCGGCGGAAGCGGCTCCGGGAACTTTCGCCCGAGGGCTACAAGGGACCCAAGTCAGGGTCTGCAGGGCTGGTGCTGGCACTGCCCGGGGCGCCCGCGAGCGCTCCGAGGGCCCGGGGCCGGAGATCGCGCAGCGCTTGCTCGGGGCGGGCGAGCGGGGCCGGGTCGGGGACGGTGGGTCACCGCAGAGCAGGAGTCAGCCCCGCGGAGGGTCCCGCTCCAGGCCGGCTGGGGGGGTGCCCGGACGGGGAGGGCCCGGTAGGGCGCGGCACTCACCTCGGCGCCCGGCACAGGCTCCGCGCGGCGCACCGTGGCCTCGGCGGCGGATCCCCGCGCGGGGCGGGGCCGGGGGCGGGAAGGCCGAGCGGCCACGTGGGCGGGAGGCGGGCCGGAGACCCCCGCGGGCGCCCGAGCCGGGGGGCACGCCCCGCCCGGGTCCCCGGGCCGGCGGACTGGAGGCGGGGAAGCTGGGCCCCGGGGCGGCCCCCGCCACCTCCTTCCGACTCAGACGGAGAGGACGAACCCGGTCGGGGAGAGAGCGCGCAGCCCGCCTCCGGAGCCCCACCTCACTTCCATGGCCCCGAAGGCGCCGCGGACAACCTGGACGCTCGCGGGACGGGTATCCGAGCGGGAGGGGCCCGGCGGGCCTGCAGCCCCACCCCCACGCCAGGCCGACCTGGGGCGCGGAGGTCCGGCCGCTGCCTGACGTTCTTACCTGCGCGGTGGCAAGGCGCACGGGGCACGGGCCGCGCGAATCCCCGCGCGCCCAGCAGGTTCTCGGGAGCCGTGGCTTTGTGGGCGGACGCTGGGCCCGAGCGAGACGCAGCCCGCAGTGGCTTGCTGGCATCGGTGCGGAAATATAATGCGAATCTAAATACAGCTATTTGCTGCATTCATTCATTCAACAGATAAAAGCCTTCTTTCTGTCCCCAAAACTTCATAAAATCGGAAATAAAGAATGCGCTGGGCTGGAGTTAGGGGCTCTTACAGAAGTATAAACCGTGAGGATAAAAATCTAAAGTCCATTAGTTTTCATGTGCCAGGCTACTTTTTAGGAGCCTGGTCTACCTCGACGTTCCCAGCAGCCTTGTGAGGTGTGGAGTTTGTGCAGGCCCACTTCTCAGACGCAGAAACTGAAGCTAGAAGAGGGGAAGCCAGCCCTCAGGTCAGAGTTGACAGCAATAGCCGAGGGGCCAAGGCTCCTGCCAGACTGACCTCACCAGCTCCAACCCTCTCCCCTCAGTCCACCTCTCAGGGGGTGGGGGTTGAGGAGGGCTTCCAGGGGGCCCCTCCTGACAGTGGCTTCCCAGCCCGGGCCCCCGTCCAGCACGAGGGGTTCAGAACTGATCTGGCACAGCTGAGACTTCATTCATGACAGCCCCTGTCTCTATGGAGGCATTCAGCCTGGTGGTGCTGGGTGGCCTCTTTCTGGCCTTTTGGACCAGAAACTGAGCATCTTGAGCAAACCAGCTGAGGTTTCCACGGCGGCACCTCCACTCCACTAGTTGACCCCAAACCCAGTGCCTCGTGACCCCACTTCCTGTTCAAGGAATACACACCGACCCTGGGACTCCATTTCCAAAGCCAAAGCCTCTATCCAGACCCGTTCTCACCTCTTCCCCCCAAACCTCTTTTGTTACTCTCCACCCTGCACACAATGGAAGATCCCTACTACAACCAGCTATGTTTGTTAATGATAAAGGGCTTCCACTCCCCCATTAGCCCAGAGCTCAACTGGTGCTTCAGACCCCCAGGTCTACACCCGGTTGTCCTACCAGGCAGCTTTGTCAAAGATGAAAGTTTTATTTCCATTAGATTCCATTTTGATGATTTGAGCCTCTGCTATGCTATACACGGGGCCAGGCTCTGGGGAGCAGCAGTGACTCTGTCACCAAGACACACAGTCCCTGACCCCACGGGGCTCACAGCTGACCCGGGAACAGTCAGGCTCCTCACCAAGCAGTTAGGGAGCAGGATGTGGGGAGAGGCACACGGCGAAGCACCACCCACATTCGGGCTGGGGGAAGGGGCCAGTCTGGGAAACCAGGCAGCAGGAAGGTGCGGAGAACAGATGTGAAAGCCAGAGGTAGGAGGGCACAAGGCATGCTCCTGGAAGTCCATGGAGAGGGACCTTGATGGCCAGACCTTGACCATGGAGTGGTTCAGGCAGAGGTGACGAGGAATCCTGCTGACTGCTGAGGAATGGCTGTAGTGGGCATTTTTATTACTACTGAAGGTGAACTCCTTGACCTCTGTTTTATAATCAGGGTGTCCAGAAATCAGACCCAATCTGCAAGTAGGATATGTAGACTAAATTATGTCAACTTAATCCACCAGGGTTTGTATCAGTGCCCCATCCCATCCCACGCACCATGCCTGGCCCTGTGGAGGGGAAAGGACTTGTGTTCTGGACACAGGTCAGGAGTTTGTTGGGGGAACAGATGATATACCCAAAGCGGGTCCTTTGGTCATGGGTGGGGAACAGATGGCAGGAAATGGAGTTTGGAAACGGGTGGCCAGGCCAGGAGACACTGATGATCAGCCACTTTTTTTCCTTGAAAATAGTTCACGAGGGCCTGTTCTTGCATTCAGCTCCATCTCCCCTAACTCTGCAAGACAGGGTGGAATGGGAGCAGGGTGGTCACCTGCTACCTCAATCACTGGGAAAGCCGGGTCTGCAGGAGCCGCCCCCACTGCCTGCCCTTCATCAAAGGCCTTCAGGAAGCGCGAGATGCTGAGCCCACCAGCCCCGGCCTCCAAGCGCCCACCAGGTGCCATGAACCTGGCTATGTGGGCAACCATACATTTCAAACCCTCTGACAATATAATACCACATGTTGGAAAATAATGTCGAAAATACTGAGAGGTGTCAAGAATGGGACAACACCCACCTGTAATCATACCACCCAGAGATCACTGCTGTGGAGAGGAATCCCACCCTGGTTCCACATCAGCTACCTGACCACCACTGAGGGAGATGCCTGGGGGATCCCCCTTTATAACCACACACCCCTTCACCTGCCCCAGGTGACCACATCCCCACAGGCAGGAGATGTGCCAGCTCTGTGCCCACCCTCCACCTGGTCTCACATTCAAGCCTCACAACAACCCTGCTGGGTATTGAACATGATTTATTTTCCAGACAGGGCAAGTAACACTTCAGGTCACCAGCCCAGGGTCCCACAGAGAGTGGCAGACTGAGAACAAAGCTCCATTTTAATCACAATGATAAAAAGTAATGCTCTCACCAATAAGAATACACAATTAGAGGCACACATACAGGATCTTTCAGGACATCTAATTTCAGACACACAGACCAGAGGCAGGACCTGGCTGGGTTTGCATTCTGCTGCCAGGCACACCCTGGCCTTTCTTTGCTGCGAGTTTTCCATGGCCTGGCCTCACGCAGCCGGGTGAGAAACATCTTAGGGTTTGTCCTGAAGCTGAAACCTGCCCACTTCCTGGAATGTTTCTGACCCCGAGAATGAGAAAGACCAGGCAGAGGCATCTCATCCCAGAGGACCATCTCTCATCCCCACCTGACTCCAACTTCTAAAATTTGGAAAATTCCCCTAACCACACACTGATAGTCAATTAGAGAAACAATCCCTGCTGCTCACATCGAGAGTGGGGCGTGGCATTCCGCCTGGCCCAGGGACCTCGAAGAAGCAAGTCCAGAAAAATGTATCTATTTTGGGACTGACAGGTGACCAGGAAAAAAAAGAGCAAGTAGACCTCAGAGCTCATGGTCAGCTGGCAGTCTGTGTGCCGCCAACTATTACGAGTGCAGTTACTGCCTTCGTGCCATTCTGCCAGGAGCATCTCCCACGAATCCCCAACCCCCACCAATCCCTTCTCCCAGGATCAACACCAAAACAGCCAGGCCTGGACCCCCTCCCCTCTTCTCTTCTGGGCCAGGGATGCTCACTTAGCATCCACCTAAGTCCCTGGACTGAAGGTCCTATGAGCTGGGAACTGTCTCCCGTCCATCTCCATCTGACTCCCAAAGACTCCCAAATCCTCCTTTGTACACAAGAACTAATAGCCACTATTTACCAAGGGCCTCGCACTTGCCAAGCACGGCTGTGGGGTCTTTATAAACCTCATCCCATTTAATCTTCACGATAACTCTGTGCAGTGGGTATTAGTCTCACCCTGAAGATTAAAATACAGGCTCCGAGCAAGTGGGTGATTTGCCCATAATCCCATACATAGGAAGAGGCAGGTCAGGAGGACACGGATCATGTGTGCATCCCACCCAGTACTGTGTCCCCAGTATACATGTTACACTCATGTAAGTGCTGCAGAAGGAGGCGGAATCACCTAGGAATGTGAAAAATGGTGCAACAGTCCCTCGAGAAAGAGGCCAGGGAACCAGGCTTGCGGACCTTGCCTTACTTTCCCTTAACCTCAAGGACCCCGTTTCCAATGTGTCTCAGTGCAAAAGGTTTTACCTCATGTTTATCTCTCCCATCGTTGCATCCTCTACCTCTCCTGTTCTTGGACCACTTCTGATTTTGTTCCTGTGGACAGTGAGGACAGGTATGCAGGTGTATGGGTGGGAAACAGACATTTATTGAGGACGCCCTCTATGCCCAGAATAGCAGAGATATATTTTGTCTCCTCCCTCCTCCACCTGCTTAGCTTATTGCCTGCAGTCTCTTACTTAACTGAAACAAAATGATTTTTTCTAATTAAAGCCTGCAAGGGGAAGCTGGTCTTTGCTACTTGTACCAAAGTTTGCATTTCTATAAAACCAAATAAAGCCAGGGGCAAGGACTCACAGATGTGGGTTATTCTAAGAACCCCAAGCAGCTGTAAAAATGGACCCCGCTTTCTTACACCATGGGAAAAATCATGGCTTCTCACACTGCAAAGAGGACTGTTTCTCCTACTAACAGGGAAGAGGAATTCACTTATTGCAGCATCTGACTAATGAGCTGCTTCCACTGAGTCCTTCCAGAACCATCTGCTTAACCGATGAACCAAACTGACTCCCAACATTTGGACTGAGAAGGGAACCAAGTCACCCCAGCTTGTCACTCAAGGTTTTTTCGTCCCCCTGGAAACCATATTGAGGGACAGTGTATCGGTCCTTCAGTGTGGTCAGGAGTGACGACACTTCAATCAGACCCCTCGTCCCAGGGCTGCTGATCCCTTGTATGTGCCCTTGCAAAGCTTCCTGATTTCTGGGCCTCAGAATTTCAAAAACGAGGGTGCACACTGGCTTGTGGCGAGAAAAGACAAGAGAGCATTTATAGAGCAGGAGCTAGCCACCATTCAAAGGTTGTCTGTCACCACTTCTGGTCTGCCACCCACTACCGTTATGGGAAAGCTCTCTACTGCCTTTGACTATGCAAAGACCCCTTCAAGTCCACCCCTACCTGGATGGCTAGAGCTGTGCGGAGAGGCTAGGGGGGCAGTCTAGGGTAGCGTTTGCTGCCACTCACATCCTGGCTCTGCCACTAGCCAGCCATGAGCTCAGGTCAGTGACAGCCTCTCTGAGCCTCGGTCTCATCTGTAAAACAAGGTAGAAAGATTACTCATGAGGCAGAGTAGCTGCAAGGAGGAGCTGATGGCTGTAAAGCTCCTAGCTCTCAAAGACTGGCTCTTAGAAATAGGGAGACACGGCAGAGGGCAGGAAAAGAGAAACCAATGGGCGAAATGACCAGCAGTAACCTGGGTGAAAAGGAACAGGAGAAACAAAGGCCATGCCATGGACAGGAGGCAAGAACTTGACAGAATGTCCCCCTCCCGCCCCCTGAGGGCTTCACTCAGAGGCAGTGTTACTCCTGCGGGGAAGGGGCCGGGGGAGGGAACCAATAAGCAAGAACAATGAGGCTCCTGACACCTAAAGTCCCCACCTCATCCTTGCTGGGTCACGGCCAGAAGGCTTGTGTCCTGTGTCCTTCCTTGCTCTCTTGCCACTCACTGTCCTGTCCCGGACACCTGTCATTTTCTGAGCATACGTGCTGGGTAAGCGCTTTATATTCACCATGCTGAGAAGCAGGGCCTCTGGCCAGTCCAGGCTACAGATGAGACACGGGGCCCAGGGGTGCAGTCACAGGGACACAAGGGTAGCAGTGGAGCTCGAACACACCCCAAGGTCGATGGGCACCAAGAATTCAACTCACGGAGCACGGGGCCCAAGAAAAGCGAGAGGGCATCTGTTGGCAGGATGAGCAGCCGCTGCTTTTTCCCTTCAAATGACATGAAACCTGTGGCTCCCAGATTTCAGTGGCTCTTGTCAAAGTCCAGAGAAGAAAGTCTGTTTGTTCTGACAGTCAGATTTCTTCTTGATGTAAGCATCCCGCCCCTGCTCTTGACACCACACAGGCTACAGACAACTGCCCTCTGGAGGGTGATGTCAACGGGCAAGGCCGCAGAAAAGGTTCCTTTTCTCAAACGTGCGAGGCCCCCCTCGCCTCCTCACCCTGGATGATCTCTCTCCTTCCCGGAGGCAGGGCTCTCCTCGGACTGGGCTAGGAACCCCAGCCACTCACAAACAGCAAGACAGCTCGAATAATGAACCACCACAATCTTAAAACAAAACATTTTATTCGATGCAGAAATTCTAAGGTACAAAAACAACATTTTGCAAATATCAGCTGTGATCTGTCTCCTATTTAGTTATGTACAAATCAAAGAAGACATTAACGTCCTCAGTGTAACAGTACAGTGCACTGCTACGGTCTGCAGCCCTCACTACGCCTCCACATCGCACAAAGGACAAACTCAAAGATAAAACGCACGCTGCGTTCCACAGGCTCCCCCGGCCGCAGCGCTCACGGGGAGCTTCCGCGGTGAAAGAGAACTGTTTTATCGAACAGTGAAAATAGAACCCACCTATTCTCTACATGACCGCAGTTGGTTTTTACAAAAGTTTTTGCTCTCTCCAGATTCGCCATGGGTTTAAGAGAAAAAAAAAACATTCTAAAAAAAAATTAGCAGACACATAACACACTGGGGTTAATCCAATGGTACCTTTTGTGTCACAGACGGAGCGGCCACATCACATACAAACAAGAGAATGTTGCTCTGACTCTTAAATGAAATTATTCGCTATAAACATCAGATAAGCAGTCAGCATGGTGTGCCTTTGTCAGACTTCTGGCTGCACAGAGCGCCGTGTCTAGTCTTGCTCCAGCCCTTGAGAACACTGAAAAGCTCCCTGAGGAGTATGCCATCCCAGCTGCATTTCAGGGAGGAACTGAAGAACGGGACAGACAAGGGGCCCAAATTCCCAAGAGGTCCCCACTCGCCCTCTGTGTCAGTTAGCCCTTAGCAACTGCTCTCTCTCCCACCAGGGGTTAAACATGCGTCTGCGTCAATGAATGATACTCTGAGTCATGATCAAAGGTGATGTCTAGAGATCCGCACCAGTAGAATCCAGAATCGTGGTGGAGGGGTAGCTGCCACTCAGAAGCTAAGAGCTGGTCTTGAAGCGGCTCAGGAATGACACTGGGCACATCGGGAATAAGCACCACAGTCTGACTGCAAGAGGGAAAATCGCCGTACAACAGAAGAATATTGCCATGGGGGAAAAAACCAAATACAGGGCAGTCAAATAATCCTCAAAATGAATATAGGTGATATACCATTCTTTTAAAAAGTGCCGTTGTATTTTTAAGTGGTAAGAGAAGCTGGGCCTGTATAAAATTCCCTGAAATGCCCATCCTGAGCTTGGCCTTCACGGTGCGGACATGGCCCCACATTCTGCCTGGGCAAAGAGAAGCCGAGGAATAGAAAAGCAGTGGAAGTTATTAAGCCGTTGGGAGACCAGCACAATGAAGAAGGATTTAAGTAGGTGGGATTTTTTATCGCTGAAATAACACCACCAAAGGGATGACTTCACTGTGGTTTCCAAATACATGGAAGGTGACCAGCTGTACTTTTTCCACTACATGCAGAACAACAGAAGGCTGGGTTGAATTTCCATGAGGAAGACGTACAAAGAACTATCTGATCGGCAGGGGAAGTTACAGAATCTCCTTTGCTGAAAGCCCAGAATCCTGGCACAGCCATATGTCTGACATAATTCAGGCTCAGCCCTGTCTGACACCAGCAGGGGAACCGGTTAGATCATCCAAACTTTCCTGCAGCCCCAAAACTCTGAAATGGGAATCAAAGCTATTGGCTTACAGTCTGACTTTCTTTCGTTTATTCTCACCCGCACCTGGAAAGGAGGTGTTACGGCAAGGCTGGCCCAACGCCCCATGGCGACTCCTAACTGGTATCTCAGGATCAGGAAAAGCTTTTCTCCGTGTACTGTTTCCCATCTCCAAAACGGAGGCCATTCACAGGTCATTTAACACAGACCACAACGCAGGTACCTGCCTCTTGTGGTCACCTGGGGATTTCTTGGGTTACTCCCCCACAATGCCTGCTTTCCATATTAAGTCTTGGCCTAAGCTCAGAATTGTACATCATCTAAAAAAAGGATGAAGCCAAGAACGAAAACTATAAATAAGGTCCTTCACATTGCGGAGTTTCAACAAAATTGTTCCAAGCGTCTTATGTTTTAAACGGGTAAAGCATGAATCCGAGTTTGAATTTAACAGCCGGCTTGCCTTTCTCTTCAGGCACCATGAAATGTAAGGGAGCCCTCAAAGCATTCCAAATACATTCACAATCATATCAGATTTCTCGGGGGGAGCAAGCGGGGGAAAGAGGCGATCCAGCTACAGGCTTCATTTAGCAAGAGCATTTTCTGGTAGCACCAGACATCTGTAATTACCATGGATGCCTTTCATTTCAAATCTTAGAAAGCAGAGGTGGCACTCTGGCAGCTAACAGCCGATTAGGCCCACTTGTATGTTCTGTTGGACCTGAATATTTGATAAAAGAAAAAAAAATTTTTTATTCAGTTGCCAATATTAAAAAAAAATCAGAATTTTTCATCTAAAAATCCAGATTCTCAGCTTCTCTTGAAAAAAATGGGAAGATCAGGAACCACTATGTGGCCCCGCTGGCTGGAGTATGGAGTAGCTAGCCCCTGTAGGTGGGACAGGAATGTTTCAGTTTGCCACAGCCCCCACCATGCCCTATTGCTCTCTGACCCTGAGAAGGCATGTCATGGCCACTTATCATACCATATTTGTCATTACATCTGGCCTGCTACCCTGGCACCCTCACAAGGCATAGAGCATCTGCTGGAAAAGAACAGTAGTCTCCATCAGAAATGTAGAACAGAACAGGCTAATACCGTCAACATTGGCATTGGCCACCTCACAGTCCACCTGGTAAGGACACACAGCCTAATTCTTCTCTCCTTAAGAGAGCCAAATTAGTGTTAAGGCCGTTGGGGACAGAGGGAGTTTTCTTTTTTTGGGGGAGGAGGGTATATCATTTCTTCTCCAGGAATAAAATGGCTTTTTTTTTCTTCCTTTGCTTCTCTTAAGAGAAAAGATGCTCAACTCTAGAAAAAGGAAAAGTTCTGAAAATCCTTTTTGGGGGGACAGTCTTCCTGTTTGTTTGTGCTTATGTCAGGGAACCTGACTAGGGGTTGATTAAAAAAAGAAAAATATTTTTTTAAGATACTGGCAGCTATGAAGTAGTGAGATTGAAATTTGACATACAAACATACACGAACTAACTCCAGTGATGTCACAGTAGCTAGAGACATTTCTTTAAACTTCTGATCTGGGACTGTCTTCAGTTACTGCTAACATCTCAACCAAATACTCTGTCTCAGGAGTTCATGGCCCCTTCTCATTTTTGGCTCAAAATACTATTACCTGGCTAGGTCACCCACCTGAGTACCTGGACCTGGACCTGAATGGCTTCTGATTCTTTTAGGCAATCAGGGTGTCTCAAAAGCCCAGGACTCGGCCTTCTAGAGGACCTTCTGCTCCCTGTGTGGCTGTGCTGGATCCATCCCGGTGGTCCCTGCTGCTTGTAGCCAACCTTTGAGAGAAAAGCACACCTTTACCTGGGCTTTCACCTCCCTGGTCACTCTCCCAGCAAAGCTGACTGGGTCAGATCCTAAGTCCTTTCTGTAGGGCACTGGTGAGTCAAGATGAACAACTAGCTCCCTACCTTCAACTCTTGGGTTTGCCTGGGACCCTCAACTTACCCCTGGTCTCCTGTCCAGAGGATACCATCTAACTGAGCCACATAAGCCTTTTACTCTCAAGATTAAGGCCTTTCACTGACATCATCCCTATGTTCTAATTCTTGTTTCCCCACTTTCTGAAGGCCTGTGACTTGGCAGAACCTTTATTGGAATTCCATCTTATCATTTCCACCATCCAGGACAACATGTGAATCAAAAAATCACAGCTCTGCTTAAACAAATATCTTGCCTTAATCTCTAAGGCGACTCTTCCCATTCCCGGAATGAGATGGGGAGGGTGGAAAAGAATGTGAAATAGGGCAAAACCAGAAGTTGGACTTCTCAACCTATTTTGAGTCGAGCATCCATACCGTGGTTTCAGTCTTGGTATGTTAAGAGTCTGGGTTTCTGAACATCAGAAACATTAGTACTTCAAAATAAGCACGCAGCCGCTGAATCCCAACTAAAACTTCACCTGATTTTTGTACTAGCACATTTTTTCTCTTCTACGTTCATGATAAGCTTTAGCAAGCTCTCTGCCCACACTCCTGGAGCCCAGCTGACACCCTTCCCCCATCCTGCCCCCCATGCCATCCCCAGGGCCACTTTCTCAGAAATTGCTTCATTTCACATGCACGGCCAAACGTGTGTCCTAACAGGGGCTCCTGATAGTTCCTGTGGCACATGCACCATTTCTTGGCCTCCATCGCTCTGATAATGTTCCTAGGTGAATTTTCATACACGACCAAGTTTGGACTGACCAGTCTTCACAGAGTACATGCCAATGAAGGATAGACAGGACAGTCACACATGGGCAGGATCTCTGTGCTCGTCCTGGATTCCACGGTGACAACATGGAATGTCCCTCCTCCAACAAGATGCCTGGCTTTCTGGGGGCGACAGGCCTGCAGCTCACTTGTCTCCCTTCAGAGCAGCTGCAGGAAACTCAATGCCAGAGAACAAATGAGCACGTTCTTCTCCCAAGAAGCTGCCAGCTGCCTTTACAGAGCAGGGAGTGTGGCATTTGCATAAAAAATACACACAAACCTTCCCTTCCCCACCTGCCGAGCATGTGTCTGAGCAGAAAGTCCTGCCTCACCCCACGGCTCACCCCTCCTCAGGAGGCTTCTCTACATCCCCCTTAACGCTGGTCCTATTTGCTGAAGGAGTGGCACAAGGTCTCCGGTGTGAGTGCTGAGAAAATAGGGTGCCAAAATCCAACAGCACCCTTGAAAAAGGCACAGAAAGAGGCTCATGTCCCCTCAAGGGCATGGAGAGAAGGGTTTCCACAGGGGAGACCAAGACATGATCACACACATGCTAATCAACAAACAGGATTCGGACAGTTTTCCCTTTGGAAAGAGAAATTCGTAGGGATGGCTTTCATAAAGAGTATTTGCTTTCCCCTTTTAAAGGAAATTCTTTCCTCCTAAGCTCTAAGTACCTGTTTTGTGGCAGGACGGAGCACGAGAGACAAGCCTTTCACTGGGTAAGCATTCCAGAGACACGAAGCGGGAGCTGATTCACAGGCTGGGCTGTGGAGGCAGTCCTTTAAGATTCAAGAACTACTGATCTCAGTTCCCATGCCTTCTTCAGATGGCATTCTGAGAGCACACTCATCTTTCTGACAATCCTCTCCTTTCACCTTCTTAAAAAGAGGTTTGTCACTGGTCCAACCAGTTAGCAGATTAACTGCCCAGCCCCTCTGCACGCTGCTGCATCTGACTCAGTGGGTTCCGATCCTTGTTACTGCAGACGCAGCTTTAGACCACAGGCCAAATGAAGCAAAATCTGTGACTTCCAGCAGTACAGCCCCGCTGGGTATCAGTCGCTTTAAAAGACTGCCAGGCACCCACATGTGAGATACAGCGCCATGAAGGTGACCCAGGGACACTTGGCAGGCAGGTCTGGCCACCCCATGACGCCTACTCAGACCACGGGGTGGCCCTGGGTGCTGAGCTCCGGTGCCTTCTGCGTGTGGACCAACCCATCTGAGAGAACGGTCTAGATGGTCAGCTGGCCCTGCAGTCCCCCTTCAGCCAGCCACACCACCCACTGACACATAAAGACTCGTTTTACGAGTGCACACTCGGTCACCTTCTAGACCGTTCCCTACACTCGTGACACCCTAAGTTCTACACCAGAAACAGGCAGGGTTGTCATCAGTAACAACATGGATTCCAGGTAGGCTGGCACTGATTTCAGTGGCTATGAAGGCATTAAAAGTGCTTTTTCCACATGGCATTTCAAGTCAAAGTGGCTGACGGTGAATAGGCAATGTTTGCGGAGGTCAGGCTGAAATATCCATGCAGGTGTTTTCTGTTTGTGTCCACGTGCATCCTCCCGACCTCCCAGAATCGGCTCTCAGCCAAGGTCTGACCTAATGCGGCAAACTGCTGCCAGACCTTGTGGACTTGACTTTCAGAGAGCCATATGGTTTCAGCACATTGGAGACTTTGCCAAGATATCAGGTAGAGGGCTGGGGCAAGGAGAGCGAGTACTGGCCCGAATCTCACTCTAAATACCCTTGCAGGAGATCTCGGCTCCCCGTGGGCCCCGTGACAGAGATGGGCTGGCGAACCAGAGAGACGCAGGAGCTAAAGTGGCAATGCTTGGACTCTTCTGTTTCGTTACAAAGGAGCGACTGCACGGAGTTCACCAGTGGAGCTGCAGCAACGAGGTTCTGCTTTGCATGCCCCGGAAGCAAGGAGCTTGGAGGGAGGGGCTGGAGGGTCCTCCTCACCTAAGGAAAGAGGAGAGGGCGGGGGCTCGTCATTGTCCTTCACTGGGCTGGGTGCTCGGGCCAGGATGCACCTGGATCTGGGTTCGGACTGTGTAAAGCAACCAGCTCAGGCTGAGCGCTCTCATCCTGCTAACGGGCTCTAGTTCCCTTAGCTGAGGGCTCAGGGTTTGTAGGCACGGCTCCGACTAGCTGCCAGCACAGAAAGGAGCAGCCTGAGTCGGCATCTGGCTGGGGCTCCCTGGGGAGGCAGGGCCCAGGGCTCAGCCATGACGGAGGGAACATCGCGCCCATGAACACAGGGTTCAATAGACGTGGCTCTAAAGGCACTGTGAAGGTGGTGTATGGTAAACACTGCAAGTCCCAAGAAATATGCACCTCCCCAGACCCGCATCCATCACCCCTGGGGCAAGATGTGCCTGATGCTCGGATGTTCTGGAGTTCAGAAAGGTGGCAGAATGCACACACTGCGGGCCGCAGGTTAGATGACACCCTGGCGGGGCTGGGCAGCCCCCATCCTTCAGCATCAGTACTTGTGCAGCTCACCCATGTGAACACCCCACTACCTGGGACAAATGGACACAGCCAATGGAGCCGTTGTTTCCCATGGGATTTCCCTGCCCAGTAAGTGTGCACCAAAGTTAGACACACACTTCCATGGATTCGGGAATTATGGACGAAGGCTGCAGCCTGCATCAGAAAGCCAACCCACTGGCCCCCTCGGGGCCCCGAGCCTTACCCAGGCCTGAGGAGGATGACACGCTCTCCGTCAGCGAAGACGTCTCTGTTTGGTCCGTGGAGAGTCCCTCCATGAGAGGCAGGGACAGCTCAGAGGAGGGCACGGACGAGTCGTAGATGCCTGAGTCCCGCGGCATGTCCGAGGGGCTGACGGCTTTCCCCGTGTGCAGCAGGGGCTGCAGGACAGCGCAGTTGCCCAGGACGGGCGCAGCCTCCACGTCATCGTCCGGGCCCAGCTGCCGGCCCTCCCAGGGCGAGTCGGCCAGCGCCCTGGGCATGGCTGCCTCGGCCTTGAGGCAGAAATCGCTCCCGGGCCCTGGTTTGCACATGACATCGTTCAGCACCAATCCGGAGTCAGACTTCTCCAGGGCTGGCTCCCGGCAGCAGAGAGGCGCAGGGCGGGAGGGCACGAACTGCTTCTCGAACCAGTCAGGCTCCTCGTCGATGAGCTGGTGCATGTTGCAGATGGCGACATAAAGGGACCGGCCAGCTTTGCTGCGGAAGTAGTTCCTCCTGCTGACAGGCACTGGGCCCTGCCCCAGCCCCTGGAGGCTGTGGTCCCGGGCGTGCAGGTGGGAACAGAGCTGCGGCAGGTTGTCCATGAGCTTGTACTTGGCGCTCAGCTCCAGGATGCCGGGAATGTCTCCCTCACAGGAATAATCGAAGTACACAGCGATGAACTTGCTGAGCGCGGCAGCAGAGCTCTGCTTGGCCTGCCGGAGCTTCTCGGCAATGGCGGCCACAGCAAGCAGGAAGAGCTCACCGCTGCCCGATCCCCGGCCGCCTCCTCTGGGCTTGCAGGTCTTCTTGTCCACAAAGTACTTCATGCCTTTGGAGCACACCACGATGATGAACTGGGCCTCGCGGATCTTCTGGGTGACCCACTCTCTCTGCCCTTGCCTGCAGAGGCTGAGGTCCTCCCACAGGTCCAGGGCCACCTGGAAGGAGAACAGGGAACCTCATTCACCTAAACTGCTCAGAGCTGGGTAAGGAGAGCAAGGATGTCACAGGAAGGTCACGTCCCCTGGCCCGTAACCATCATTAGCTCCAGGTTGCCCGGCTCTGAGGAACAGCAACCCTCCATGGGTGAGAGTCACACATCATTTCGGCATCCATGTGGGATCATTACCACATGTCCCACCCTACAAGGGGACAGACTGAAGCACACAGCTCTTAGCAACCTAAGTCACATATCCGCCACATGCGAGGCCCACCAGGGACTGAGAGCGTAGCAGGGTGCTAGCACCCAAACGGAGGCACGCAGCTTGGTCTATCTGATGAGTGAGGCTGTCTGGGTGGGGGCAGATCCTGGAGAGAAAGCTGGAACGTGATGATGATGGGACGTGGGTGAGGGACCCCAAAGCAGGCTGGGAAATGGGGGCTTGGGTCTGGATACCAGAGTTGCCCACAATGCTGGCTGACTCACGTCCAGAGAAGGTGACTGACAAGACGATCCCCCGGGCCACTCCCACAGCCCCGGGGTCAGCCCTGCGGTTTGCCAGTCACTGGCCAAAGGCTGGAGAGGATGGTGGGCAACTGCAGGAACGTGGCCGTCCTGGCTAACTCAGTGGGCAGTGACTGGCACCGTCCACGATGCCTTCACAGTGGCCTCAGGATCACAGCCCTACAAGGCCTTCCACAGGGGTCTGGGGGGAGCTGGGGGTCCCTGAGAAAGTAAAGAAAACCAGGCATGCGCGGCCGCCTTGGGGGACTTCATCTTCTCAGACTGTTCTCACTGGTTTCTGCTAGAAACGTCTTATGGCAATTGTATGAGCCTCTTCCCTTGTGTAGTTCAGAATCTAATTCCCAGGGGCTCTGTCAGAACGTGGCAGCCATAATCTATTTAACAGGGACGGTGATTTGGAACTGATTTTGTCTTCCTCTTCTGCTCTAAGGTGTTACCAAAGGGAAGAAAGTTCCCACTTCCTGAAAATAATCCTGAATTGTCTGTCTTACATTGCCCTTAATTCTTGCTAATGTCCATTCTGAGAGCTAACTGGGAGTTTATACCAACATTAAAAAATGTTCCCATCTTTGATCCAGCAATTCCATTTCCAGGCATCTATGTTTGGAAAATCATTAAAAATAAGACAAAACTGAACTACTGAAACGTTTAACTATTGAAATAAACTCAATTACCATGAATCAGTATGGTTTACACAGAAATGATAATAGTGTAAAGCTAATAAAGAGACAGAAAAAAAATCACTCTAACCCACCTAAAGTGCAAAACTGCATGTATGAATTCATCTTTGCAAAAAAAGACTACAAGGAAATACACCAAATATTAAGGGTAGTTCTTTTCACCAGGTTGAGATTTTTAAAGTTTTTGTCATCCTTCTCCAGTTTGCAAGTTTTCTACACTATTACGCTCGTAATTGGAAGATGCTTCCCCCTGAGTCTAGTCACTTACAAAGCAGAGCTAACGGCGGTCTGTATCTGAAGACACAGGCTAGAGTTGGCAGTTGTTTCTCTGTACCCGTGCTGATGGCCAGCTGAAGGGCCGACCTCTGGGTCCTCCTGTGTTAGGAAACTGGGCCAGCCTTGTAAGTATGTTTTATGGACACTAGGGGGCAGCCTCACAACGTGGAGAGCGTTTCAATGCACAAATAACATCCAATTACACAACCATTGTACGATTCCTGCATTGTAAGAAACAGTGTGCCTTCCATGAAAGCCTCAAACTTCACTCTAAAATTAACAGTATGACATAATAGAAAAGCCACATATTCATAACTTAAGAGAATAGTTAAGAAACCAGAGCACACTGAGCAGTTGACACATTGTTCTCCTCTTAGCAAAACCCCGCCAAGATCTGTCTACACCCGCCGTTTTACTTGTCATTCTCTCCTTGACTCCTTGACTCTCCAGTGTTCACTAGGATGTCCTGAGTGACCACGTCCCTGCCCCCAGACATGATCCCAGGGCAGGGGACGTCTCCCCTATGTAACTGCAAGGTGTTTTTAATGCTCACACAACTTCCTGCCAGGTGGATGCCCCTCGGGGCTTTAGAGCAGGAGAGTGTCAGGGTTAGAACTCAGTGTCTGGCAACATTCCGGTGACCGGCAGGACAGAATGAAAGGAGAGCGAGGCTGACCCCAACCTGGAAGTTAGGCCCTGACTGAGGAATAAGGGTCACCAAAGACGGCCTGGAGGCAGGGAGGAGAGAGTACACACCGAGGGCAGGAGACGAGACTTCTGATTCCTCACCTCACAGCCACAGAAGTCCTGGAGGAAGTAGGCAAAACACTGGACAACATTCAAGTGATTCTGGCCATCTTTACTGGAATAGCAGAGGAAGACCTTAGGCCGCGGCCGGAGCCTCTCTCTGGGGAGTGCCGTGGTATATGTGGAGGACTCCGAGCTCTCTTCATCTAAATGTGAATATATATTTTCTAAATTGGAAAAGAAGATAGGGTTGATGTCCATGAGCAATGTGTTGTCCTACTCCCTGGGCCTCCGCCCCTAAGGCTACCTTTAAATAACAAGAGCTGACACGCACCTGGAGTGCCCGTGTTCCCCGACCCCACCAGCCCCTTGGGTCACCGCCGGGAATGGGACAGCTGATTTCTCCAGGGGAGCAACGAGTGGCCACAATCTGTTCACCTGAAACTGACCTCGGGCAAGCCAAGCACACTGCAGGGAGCCCCTGGTAAGCAGAGAGCACCCAGAACAGCTCTTGCGACCAAGGCACCAAGTAGATCAGTGAACCAATGGCTTCATTAACAACATTCTTAAAAATATTCTTCTTTAAACACACACACACACACACACACACACACACACACACTTATATTGAGGCATAACTGACAAAGGTAAGGTGCATAAATCTGAAGAGTACATCTTAATACATTTTTACCTAAGAAGACACCTGGGTAACCGCCACCGAGAGCAAGATAAAAATATTGCCACGCTGCCCAGAAAGTTCTCTCCTGACCCCTGACTTTGTAAATGATGAAGGAAGCCCGGCCTCTACCCTTATTCAAAACCTTTATGCTCTTGAATTTACTATCTTGAGTTTGGGAATAGAATTGTGCCTGTCCTTTCAGTGGCTCCTGAAGTTAAAAGTCAAGTATTTTAATTCCAGGAACCGCCTAGAAGTTTGTGGCTTCCCAGACACCAGCATGGCAGGACGGAGCGTTCTCAGCGCCCCTGTCGGCCCTGGCCTGCCCACCTGGGCGGGACACGTCACACAAAGAGATACCTTGTTGCTTCTTGCGGCACATCACAGTGAAGAGCGTTGCGAAAGCCGACATGACCACCAGCGGCACGGTGATGGCGACGGCTCGGATGGGCCCTGCCCACGGGGAATGTGCTGCGAAATTTCCGAGGGGAGGCTTTTCAACGTGAGCAGCAACACATGTTCAAAGAGAACTTTTTTTTCTTTTAAAATATAAGCCGCCTGACAGGTCTAGGACCCCAAGACCACCTTTCTCTGGTACTGGGTGGGAGATCACACAAGGATTCGCGTGAAAGGGCTGTGGACTACAATTCAACAGTGAGTCGGCTGAGACAGTAAATACCTTTGAGTGGGAATTTGGTCTAAGGAAACTCCCCTCCCACCACTTCTTTTCCAAGGACAATTGACTTATTTAGTTTGTCCCATGACGCACACCACACTGGCCTTGATCTCCCAGGCATCAACATCAGGGTTTAAGGAAAGTCAGCCTTTGATGGGACATCGTGGAAGAGAGAGGAGCTCGAGTTTTGCTGTGCGGCATCAAATACCTTGGTCTGCTGTGGTCTCGAGCCAACATTTCAAACAAAAAAATTCTTACCTGGCTTTAAGGCATAATGCATCACTTTTCTTGTTGTATTGGTGTCATCTACCAGCTGCAAAACAGAGGATGCTCTGTATTACTATTTTTTTTTAATGTGATAAGATCTCAACAGATTCATTCATTTTTCCACCTGTGGGCGGGGGTGGGAGGGGAGCGGGGGGATCTGCTGCAGCCTGTGAGCAAGCTGAGACTAGACAGGAACAGTCAGAAACGCCTCGGCTTTACCAACGCAAACTCAGCTTCACCACGTTCCCTTTCATGAATCAAAAGGTTGTTTATCTGTTGATGAATTCAGCTACTGAGTTCCACGTTCTAACAGTTTTCAATGAAAATGGCACCTGACCACTGATCTTACAGGACCCTCCATTAAGGCTTTAAGAGGGTTGTGGAGCTTCAAAACGTATACTGTGACCAAGGCAGGTGAGAACTAGGCATTTTTACCCAAATGTTAAGACATGGTGGTGGTCTCTGAATAGTGTAGCTGCGGATGAATTTTGAATTTCCCCTTCTAGTTTTCTTTCACACCTCTTTTTATAGTGGAAAAGCAATATAAAGCAAAGAAAAAATACATCATGTCTATGTTTTAAAAGTGGTGCTTAGAATGCACATATATTTATACAGAAAAATGTCATCAGAAACCTGGAGGACATTTACACCTACGATTATTATTGTAGAATGTACAATCTATAGGCAGATGTGATGCGTGTAAATTTTGCTTGGCTGGTTTATTACTAAAACAAGTTTTCAAAGCTAAAATTAAAAAAACAACTTTTTTGTAATATGAAGGAATATTATATAGAAACTTTCAATCATGGATATGTGGACTATATGGTTACATGAAAATATTTATTTGAAATATTTCATGAAAAAAGTCAAAGATCAATTACAATATCTATATAAACTTTTTTAAAAGCATGTTAAGGACCATGTAAAAATATACTGTGCACTCCTTCAATGGCTTGCAATTTTAGTGTTGTAAACAGTTGGAATTCTACATGAACTGTATTCATTCTGTATAATTAATAATAGGGCTTTCTTGAGTTACACATACCTCAATTATATAGTCCCCAGGAGAAACATTTTGAAGGAGGCAGCTGGTTGTCTCTGTATTTTGTTCCTACAAAGAAACACTGTTAAAACTCACTGACTGGGTAAAGGCTATCAGGACCCCAACTTTTCCCTGAGCCAGAGACTTGCCACCAGTCTTGAACATGTTTCAGAAGATGTCAATTGTATCAGAAAACACCGTATCTGCCACATGTTGTCTGACCTTCAGTTTGATAAAGGGACCCCTGTAATGTGCATGCTTAGCTGGTGGTGCCCTCAGCAATATTTGATCTTTCGACAAAGAAACTAATTAGAACACCCTTTGCTTAATAAAAGGACAGAAAGAGAAATTACCCCTCCGTGTTTGAGCATATTTTATTTGCCATAGTTTTAACCTAAGCAGGAGGTCAAAGAAGGACAATGACAAAGGTGAGAGCCAGCAAGAAAGCCAAAGAGCACACACACAGGGGGGATGGGAGGCACATGTCTGGAGGGCGCTGGGTTGGCGGCGGGACCACAGACCTCTCTGGGTGCTCAATGGGGCGATTCAGCAGTCCTGTGACTTCCATGAAACATTTCCTGCTCTGTCTGACTGCCTCCAGAACCTGGTCACTGCCTATCTCCATGTCAAATAAGTAGCCACGGAAATGCTAGTGGCTTGGTTCCTAGGTGTGGCTTTTCCACTTACTAGCTGTGTCTGTGTGACCTGGCACAAGCCAGGCGATCTCCCTAAGCCTCAGGCTTCCCACCTGTAAAGTGGGGGTGCCAGCGGCTTGTTTCAGAGCTGTAAGGATCCAGTGAGCGTAGAGCCAGTGACTGGCACACGGTGAGCACCTGGACAGTATCTAAAACACAGAACACACTAGAAATACTCAATTCCTTTGGTTCCTGAGTAAGGCTTTTTCCCAGGCTACATCACCAACATGACAGCTGGGGGAGAGCCTCCGGGAGTAAGGGATGACAGCAAAATGGCCCTGAGACATACCCCAAGACAACACTCGGGAATATCTACCAGCCGCTGACAGTCACTGAAGCCTAACATTCACTGGGACCATCTAAGTTCCAGGAGCCCGGGGATCAATTTAAAACACCTTGTGTTCTCAGGTGTACACCTCGCAGCTCACCTGCTTACAGGTCTTCCTCTTGAAGGGACCTTCGTGCTTGAGCTTGTAATGAACATAGAAGAGACGGAAGCCAAAGGTGTGTGGCGCGTGGTCAAAGGACACCTGCATGTCCGAACCCTGCTGGGTGATGTTCAGGTTCCGAGGCTTCCAGACTGGGAGGAGAGAGGACCCAGAGTGAACACACAGAGGCCACCCCAAAGCCACCGCAGTGACCGTGATGGCATCACTTTTGAGACTTGACAGGTTAAGAATGGCTGTACTTACAGGGTTTACAGGCCAGGTTGTCTGGCTGTAACAACAGGTCACAGGCTGTTAAGAAAGATGCACATTTTTAGTTGTAGGACAAGATGACCTTGTCTTTGAATTTCCAACAGTTCAATAAAACATAAACATGGCACTGGGTGCCACTGGGAAGAGTATAAAATACATCAAAATTCAGTGATTCTCAGTACAGTGTAGTTGTATCTCATGAAAATTTAAATTGTACAATATAAAAATATGAATGCAGTTCATTCATGCCAACTAAATGGAAACAGTGTAAAGTCACCCAGATTTTAAAAGCTTGTCAGGCATTACATAGTTTCAAGGCTCGTGGCCCAGGGCAGCGGGACTGTGTTCACACTGCTGCCACATGGAGGCTCTGTTTTAGATGTCAGAAAGAAATAATGTCAGCCCCTGGCCCTCTGCAGAGGTGTTTAAGCCCAACAGAACTCCAGAGTGGTCCTGCTAACTATCTTGGAGTTATTCTAACCTTCACCAGCATTCTCATTTAAAATCCTTTCAATGGAGCCTAAAAAAAATGACAGCCAGGCATCTACTAAGTAGCAGTCCCACCACTGGGAACCAGGCACAAAAGCTTGTAGCTTTGAAACATGATTAAATGCGATAAAAACACAATAAGAGAGGTCAAACAGCTAGTCCAATATTACTAACCTGGAGAGAAACCTCTGGAAAATGTCCATACAAGGCAAAGAAAATCAAAGCCCGCATCAGGGTCGCAGTGCACTGAAATGGCAGTCAGCACACCTCCTGCGTCCACCTTACCCCCAGACAGACACCTTGATTCCAATGTGAAAAACTCATCTTAAAATATGCTAGCTTGGATTTAGGCAAGCTTTCCATAAACACATTCTTTGAATCCTCCAACCGATTGTTATGTGTAAGACATTAATGGATGTTGTAAAATGAACATGGTCTCTGCCCTACAGAATCTTATTTTAATTAAGAAAATTAGACCAATTGTTAGAAAATAACTTTGCTGCAGAGAAAACAACTACAGTTTTTTTTTAAATGACAGACAAAAAGAAAACCACCGGAGAAAGAGTAAGAATTCTGCAAAGAGAAACACCAGCATAGGCTGGAGTTGAGAACAAACTCATCATGGGCCCAGCAACCAGACCACAGGGGAGGGGAGGACAGGACTGGATGGGCGGTGGACCATCCAAGCCTGGAACGCCGTGCAGGAAGGGTGACCAGGAAGGCACAGGGGAGCTGCTGCAGGCTTCAGGGTGCCTGGGCACCGAATTCAAAAGCAGTGAGTGATCCAGGGTGCTCAGAGACACCCCACACCATGCATGGAACAGGTGGCAAGGGAGAACCAGATCGGAAGGGGAGCCCAGCAGGGCGGCTCTGAGAGTACAGGCCCCAGGGTCAGACTTCGGGGGATTCGATCCCAGCTCCCAGCAGGCCCTACGACCTCTGTGTGTGTGATTCTGTATCTAAGGAGTCGCTGGAGAGTGGAGTGCTAAGACTAAATTCTTCGTAGGGTTGTTATGGGGGTAAACTGAGTTAGTATTTAGAACAGGGCCTGGTACATAGACATTAAAAAAACTTTCTAAAAGAGGTGATCTCAGGGCTGCTGCCTAATTTTCTTTTTCTAATCCTGAAAATGACAGGCGATCACTCACAGAGGCCGCCTCTCCTGATGACAGGTGAAAGACAGAATCACTTCAGCCTCTACTCTTCACCCCCGAATCACCTCATGCTTTTTATTCCTGTTCTGTTTTGTTTTTTAATCAAATGGTCTGAATACATGGCTGTTTTATAACACTTTAAAAAAAAAATAAAAAACAACTGTCACGTCTACCGTAGAACAAGCCAGGAATGGGTGTCTCTGGTTAGGTGAATACTGCTCTGGCCAAATAGTAATTCTAAAAGTTATTTTTCTGGATGCTTTTTTCCTTGTCATGCTGGTTTCCTACCAGTATTTGGTGTGCTCTGGAACACATCACTGTTAAAAAGTCATTAAAAGCAAGAGAAGTGTCCTCACAGGAACGGACCAAGAAAGACCATACTTACCACGTGTTCTGAAGAAGAAAGGGTGGTAATTGCTTTCATTTTTAATGGAAGGAAAAGGGACAATCTTCACAAAATAATCCGTTTCAAATTTCATATTCAGGAAAGGCTGAGATTCCATTCCCTAAAAGGGAACAAAAACACACATGACCTCATGGAGAATGACCCACCCTTCCACCTGCACACGAGGGTGTCAGCTCCCCCTGACGGGCACCCAGCCGCGACCTCACGGCTGGGGGACGGGACCCAGGGAAGGAGGCAGGCAGGTTCTGGACCAAGCCCAGATTAGAAGGCCTAACTGAAGGTGAAGACGGATAACGCTGACTGTTCTTGGGCAAGGAAGCCACGTGTGTCGACGCTGAAGCTCCGAGCTGGTGGGGAGGAAGCCACGCTTGCTCCTGGGGGCACAGAGCCACCCTGCAGGCCATGAAACCCAAGAGACGTGTTTCCCAGCAAGAGGCACTGGAGAGGTTCTCTGGGGTGAGCAGCAGGCTTCCGTGGCTCCCAAGCCCTTCTCGCCCACCTTGGCACACGGGGTGGACCCCACAGCCCCGCCTCCTCCAGTTTCATGGACTTTCAATGGACCATTCAGACCCCGGAACAATGGCAGGTCTTCAGGAGCACGTTCCCGTGTGTGACTTACGGTTCTTTTGAAGCTACTGTTGAGCTGCTTCGGGTCCTTTAGGATTAGCTGTTGGCACTGTCTTCCCTCCGACTTCAACTCCTCCAGTATCACCCGAAATCCTTTCAGGAACTCGATGCCTAAGCGAAGCAGAATGCTCTTATTAAAAGCGGACCTAATTACTTTTGAACACTTTCCTTCCTCCAAGATTACCATCCTGTCCAGGAATTCTTCCTCTGGCCAGAATATCTGAGTTTACAGAAAGGAAAAACGCATACCCTGCATGCGTCAGGTACAGGCAAGGTGATTTTCTCCACCCCACCATTACAAATAATGAATCTCTAATCCCACCAGCCATTTCACAAACGTCCTTTATCTCTGAGACATTAGGGTTCAAATAATTATAGATTCAAGTCACAGTTGATCATAAAAGTCTGCAGTGGGATATATAATTTCTAGATCATTAAACTGGGTGGATTCAGCTTATGGTAATTCCCAGTGCTGATAAGAGATTCCCCCAAACCATGTTTTTACTGTAAGTTTTTGTCCTGTATTTGTGGGCTTGCTGCACTGAGCGACAGACAAAATTTCCAACAAAGTGTGTCTGCACCCAAGGGGTTCTTAGGCTTGAGATTAAATAGCTTAGGAGAATGCCCAGGAGGTGTACAAAGCGGTTCCTGCTCTAATCACGCCTGAAAAGCAGACACCCATGAGCTGCCCAGTGTGTTCCTCATACAGCCCGCAGAGGCCCTGGACCCCTGCAGGGCTGCTGAAAGGCGCCGGGCCCAGCCTCCGGCCACCTGAGCTTCCCCCACTGCACGTCCGACTAGATGCTTTCAAAGGGATTAAGCTCTGATGGCCGCAGGAGCCAGTGCCTCGGCTCTGTATCCCATGGAGACTGGAGGGGTCCGACTGCAGCTGGAGGTCCCCAAAGCCGGCCTCAACTGGCACGATATCGATTTCGCATTCTTTCTGAACACCAGACAGGGAAACATGGTCAACTCTTCCCCTCCCAGGGCAAAAGTAATTACACAGGATGCAATTAACCAGGTGGGAAAATCATCGATGTCAAAAGCCAGGGAAGTCTTTTTCTCTTTTGAATAGGTTCTCCAATTCTGTAATTATTTGATGAAGAACATATTTGATGGTGGGTAGGGCAGAGAGGTTAAATCAGAGCTTCATGTTTCAAGGGGTCAGAGTATAGAGCAGGTACTGGCTCCTGCCATGTTGTATTCCAAGCACAGAGCTCCCCATGGGGGTCCCAGGGCCAGCTGACCAGCACAGCCCAAGATTCGGACATGCTGACAAGATCCGAAGTCTCTGATCAGCAGCTGTTTAGCAGACCTCACAGGAACCTGCCTTCTGAGATTAAAAAAAAATTTTTTTTCTTTGAACAAATCCTTATTATTTATACTGATTTAATTCACGTTAATATCCCCAGAGCTCCTGTTTTTAAAAAGCCAGGTAATTAATAAATACGATTAAAGACCATGCATCTCACAATTACATAAAAATTCATCAGCTGGGTGACATATGGTGGCTGCAATGGGGTGTGGGGGGGAGGGACTCGATAGTACGGGTGAACGTAATAACCACAATGTTGCTCATGTGAAACCTTTATACCATTGTATATCAATGAGACCTTAATAAAAAAAAAAAGATAGCGAGAAATTGGAAACCACCTAAATGGCCACTAATAGGAGTCTGGATAAATAGAAGTGTATACACACAACAGAATACTATATAGAAATTAAACAGATTAAGGAAATATAAAAATATTAAGTGAAAAAGAAAGTACAGGATGCTATCTATACACAGTATGGTACTTTAAATGTAAGTCTAAATAAACACACTAGACACAGCATAGGGAAATAGTTAATAATATCATAATAACTTTGTATGGTGCCAGATGGTAACTCTGCTTCTCCTGGTGAGCATTTTGCAATGTATGTAATTGTCAGATCACTCTGTGTATACCTGAAACTAATAGTGTACGTCAACTATATTTCAATTAAAAATTTTTTTAAGTAAATGAGTAAATGAAAAAAATTCATCAGTTGGGGTAGGGGAGGGTGGTTCTCATCTTTATTTTTAAAAGACCAGCCTGAAACACCACTATGCCAAGTCTGGGGGTGGGCACAGAGGCAGCAAAACTAAATCTTACATCAGAGTGACCCCTTCACTATACTATTAACCCCCTGGTAGTTTTATGTTTAGCACTTGTACACAGCAGCTTCCCAAAAAGGAGCCGCTTTGCTTCTTCCCATCATTTGACTCAATAACCTCCTAACATCCCCGGGAGGCAGGGGTGTCCCGTTTCGCACATGAGGAAGCAGGTGTGGGGACACTGAATGATCTGCCTGGGCTCACACAGGGATGAAACGGCAGATGTGGGATTCAAACCCAGGAGTGTCTGGCTCTAGGCTGCTGCTCCTCACCCATAGGCTTGTCTGCCTCCCAAGGAGTTTCCTTGCTAGAACCTCACAGACACAGATAGGACCTACCCAGCCAAGCCCACTCACAAACCCTGCGGCACGTGGCAGTTTTCCTACCACCAGCTCACCTCTCACTTTCATTCTAAAGAGGGGGGCTGCAATTTATCAGGCCAACTCTCTAACCATTCAGGCTTATGTGGGATGACCACTTCCCTTTTACCTGCAGGGAATGTTTTCATCTTTAAATGTTAAGATGATGTTATTTTTGGAAAACCCATGGGTTCAGATGCAGCAGTATTTGCAAGGATGAGTACATGAGGCCCACGAGTATGACCCACCCTCTCTGTCTCTGCACTTACCTCTCCTGCAGTCTGGTTCTTCTGAGATTTATCCCATCCAACATGAAAAACTGAGACTTTATTTTACTTTTCTCTTGTCCAGATTTTTTTAAAACTCTAAGATTGGGTGGCAGTGTGAAAGGAGCAGGCCTGAGGGCCGGGTCCTCATCATGGTTAACAGTAGCCACTATTTGTTAAGAGCTCTCTCTAGAAATGTACTCTGTGTGTGTCTCTGATTCTTACAACAAGCCGAGGAGGCAGCCATCTGCAGTTTACCGCTGGGGAAGCTGCAGCTGGGCAAGGTTTAAATGCCTCCTGAGCAAGCCGATTCTGGGTTCAAACCCAGGCCCATGCGAGCAAATGGGCCCACCCAAGTCCCACACCCAACTGTCCCAACCTTTCCTGTGTATCATCAATTTACTAAGGAGGATAAGCAGACAGTCCTAACCTGAATCTGGCCAGATAACGTGGTTTTCTCTGTTTCTTTGTTTTGGTTTGATTTTTTCAGCCTACATAGTTTTCAACAAAAATTCAACTAGTTGCCAGCATTTAAAAACTGTTGACTCATGGCTTCTCACAAGAACGGAGATGTTCCTGAAAACTCACAAAATACACCAGGGCGGGGCATGCAGATCCGTGCGGCCACAGAGACTGCTAATGCTGGATGCCAAAGCCACAGCCAGCTTGGAAGGGCCACCGGACCCTCCTCTGCTGCAGAGATACAGGGGCCAAGGCCTCTTTCATCACAGTTATTTTTCAAAGCCACATCTCTCTCAATACCAGCCAAGGGAACAAGACAAGCATGGGGCACAGCATGAAGCCATGTGCATGCCCAGCAAGCATGTGCAACCAAGCCTGAAGAGAATGTTTTGTCTCTGTAAAGTGTGTCTGTGCCCAAGCATACCTAAGACACATTCAGGGCAAGACCTGTCTGGCCCCTCAAGGTTGTCACGCTTGGGACCCTGGCAGTGGGGACTACCCATCCAGGCCACCAGGGTGGGTTCCAGTTCGACCACTTACCGAGGGCCCCCGGAGACCAGAGGACGGTGGCGGCCACTTGGTCACGGCACGCGTACTGACGGACGGTGATGTTCTGGGCATCGGTGATCACGTGTTTCCCCACCGGGTTCACGAAGGTAGTGCAGTCTAGAGAGTTGGGAGCATGAGAACAGTTAAATGTAAAATTGTACACAGAGAATGTCTGGAGGTGGCCAAATCCATTCTGTGTAAAGACATGTGCCACAGGAGCTCAAATACGACATCAAAGGTTGATTGTTTGGAAGACTGAGATGCTACGGTGGAATTCATGTGCAGAACCAGCTCTGCCCCCCACCCCTCGAGGGAAATTCCAGGACGACATGAGCAGGACCAGCTACGAGTCTGGGGTCCGGGTCAGGGCCTGACATTAACTTTTACTAATATGACACTTTATCTGTATTCATAATTATTTACAGGGATTTAATCAGGTTTCACCATCAGGCAGTGATCTGAAACAAAACAATGGTGACATAACCTGGGGTGGTTTGGTCTGTTTTTAGAAGAAATCGGGAGGGCAAGGGGACTGAGGAAAGGAACGAATACGAGGATGTGACTCATGGGGGTGTGATTCACAGCAAGACTGTTAAACAATCCAATCAACACCTGCAAAAGGTACCAACTGACTTAGTGATAAGCAAAGTACCTTCAATGCTAACCAGCATCTCAGCATAAAACTTCTGGTCCCATACACATACCACGTGTCATCAAAGACGCCCCAACACCCACCAAATCCAAAGAGCCCCACATTGCACAAAAAACGAAGACCATCAATTCTTTGATTTTGCTAGAGGACGTCACTTACGGCCACCTGTCAATGCAGTCATGACCACGCGGGCAGCTGGGACACCTGGTATTGCCAAACACACCATTAAGCCTGCAAAATCCTAAGGAGTTTCCAGAAGCTTCCAGTCACTGGGGCTAGGCCTTCAGAGAACAGCCTCCTGCCAGTCTAGCCCCTTTGCAGGGATAACCACCACTCATCCCTGCAGACATCGACTCTTACTTCTTACGCTGCTTCATCTCCATTTCTTTCTTAATGGTTAAACCTGAAAACCCACTTTCGTATCTGCTACTAAGGGCCTTCAGTTCTATCTAATGTCCAGGCCTGCCCATTACCCTCTGAAGTTAGGGTGTTTTTCTCCGCGGTGAAGCATTCAGGGGAATTTTTTGAGAAAGCTCAGTGAATCTGCTACATCACTCCCCAGCACTCCCCGGCTGGAAATTATACTTCCCATTTTTATGGCTAAAGATGTTCAATGGATATTTGATATCACAAAAGAATAGAAGAAAAACATAAAAATTATCCACAACCTCCCACCACACAGAGGTAACTGCTATTAAATGTGCATATAATATTCCTCCTTTTAAAATTTCTTACTAAAGTACTACACACACACAGGCACTAAAATGGATGCCTTCCCATTTCAAAACTTCCACCCTCCACACTGCTTTGTGTCCTGTTTTCTTAAGAGCCTAATCACATTAGGTACACACCCTTCCATCTGCCTAAAAACCACCTCTACATTTCAATACACTGTCTTTTGAAAAGATGTTAGTAATTAATAAAACCAAGTTCTGCTTTTGATGAAAACTCACTCTCAAAGCATTCAACATGTGTTCTCTGGGTGCAGAAAAGAATTTTAGAATAGGAAAAAAAATTTTTGAAACATCTGGTGTAACACCCACATGGTACAAATGAGAACTGCAGCTAAGACATCAGCTGGGGGGCTTAGATTTGCACCTCTGACCAGCCCAGGGGCAGGACAGAAAGCAGCCTGAGGTGCTGCACGCCAGGTTCTTCCTAAGCCTGTACTCAGCACAGAATTTATTTTCGTCATAAGCTAAAATCCTGAGACCAGCTTCCCAATATTAAAAGAAAAGGACAAGTTCTCATCAGACTTGTCAAGTTCAAACATTTTCATTTATTGAGGTCTCCAATGAAAGAGAACCCTTTGACTTAAACAGCTTCAGGAGAAGATGCCTAAAAAAATGCAAAGCATGGTTTTTTTCTTTTTTTCATTCCTAAAACCTAAATCAGCACTCTCCAGGTTTCTGTAAATAGAATTATGCAAATATGAAGTCTAAGAATTAGGAAAACGTATTACAAACTACTCAGGCATTACTCCCTGAGCGTTTGTAGAAGAAAGGAAAAAGGCAGCGTGTATGGAGACAGAGACCTGAGAATTCCTGTTTTGACTAAAAGGCAAAGGAATAGAAAAATAAGATTCTGGACTTTAATGGTTTTGGTGAAAACCTGGTAATTGGTTCTCAGGTATTTCAAACAGAACTAGTAACCAGTCAGTAACAGCAACTTCCTTGTGGAAGACAGAAATATCTTTTCAGTGGAAAACAATGAATAAATTTTTTACACAACCTGGATCCAATTATTAGCAATGCTAATGCTTTGGATTCTGGTTACAAGAAAAAAAAAAATTATGCCCCAATGACATTTTGCCAAAAGGCAACCAAGCTTCAGATGCCTCAGGAGTCTATTTGAGTTGTGAATTCAATTCTAATTAAATGCTGAAGACTAAGAAAGACAATAATGACAGAGAGACAGGCATTTGCATGTGGGCCAAATATTTAGTCCCACGAAGAAAACAGTAAGCTACATTTAAATTTTACGGTAGAGGTCCTCTTCCACAAATACTGGTTTCCAGCTGACCAGAAAAGTCTGAACTCTTGAATGAAATACAAGATCTGCCAGGACCAAAAGCATGTATTAGAAATTAACTTTCTGACTCAACGGAAGTTCCCGCGCACATGTCTTTGCTTAGCTGAGTTAAGTATTTTGGACTTGCAAATCTTTCATTAGCATTACAGTATTTACCCAGAGCATGCACACACCGCTAACATGAAATGCCTGATTTTCATATGTTAAGTCCTCATCCATTAAAATACCCACATCAGCAACTGTGGGTGGGACTTTGACACACATACCTGTATCTTAAAATTGTTAGACTGTATACACGACCCCCCAGACCCTGCTTTCCCAGCAATCATTCCAGAGTCCTACTTACATGGATTCATTACCCTCTCCAAGAGATGAATCAAACACCAGGAGTCAGTAAATAGGTGGCAAGCTCCCTCTTGTCAACATTTTTACTTATAAATTATGGCTCATAAGGTGGCTAAAATGCTCACAATTCTATATAATCACCTTCTTGGGCATGAAAGCAGTTTCTTTGAGGGGGTCCTCTATGTTTAATCAGGGAAAAAAAACAAAACCCTGCCCTAAGGACAGTTCAGCCAGAAAGTCACACTTCTTTGAGAGAAAGGGTCAAAAGGTGCTTGTATTCTAACTCCAGCTGGAATTACGTCCGGTATTAATAGCCGTTAACTGAGTGCACACCACAGAGCAGCTACTGAGTTGAGCAGGTAAAAGCAGTCGTTCGTATAAGCCTCAAAATGATGCTGAGACAGACGCTGATCTTTATAAGATGAGAAAACCGAGGCTTGGTTCCACAGCTCATAGCTAATAGGCGGGGAACTAGGGTTGGAGCTCAGGCCTCACTCAGACATGGTTGACTGGAGACCCCTGGGCCATCCCGGACCACAGATTCACTTAGCCCACTCCCTGCAAGAACTGTAAGTGTCAATTTTTTTTTAATGTTCATACCAAAAAAAAAAAGGCAAGTTTCCCCCGTCCTTGGAATTACATCTGACTGTGCTCAGGGGGAATTCCTAAAGCCACAATGGGCTGAGATGCAGAAGCCAGCGCCCCCTTCAGACCAGAGAGGGGCTTTGCAGCCTGCCCCACTCCCTCCCACTCCCTAGCATCCTGCACCCACTTGTCTCCTGCTGGGCCCTGCAGGCATCTGTGTTTGCTCTTCAGGATATGGCCCTGCCCTGAAGAAATCAGGCGAGGTTTCCACACACAACTTCTCTGAACGCCATGGAGGATCCTTGGCCTGTGGGAGTTCCCGCATACTTGGGTGCCTTCACTGAGACTGAGCCGCTGTAGCTCTGCTGACAAACGTGGGCAGGTTCAAAAATTTCTCCACCCCAGGTCGGGTGGTGTCCTCAGTTAAGCGCAACTATGCCATGCTTCAGATCACTGAAAGGGCTCCTTTCCCGGTAGTCCAGCCAGTTACTTACTGTCATATCTGAAGGTGATGTTGGGCAGCCCACTGTTTCTGCTGGCCGGCCCCACTCCCTGTGGGAAAACAAGAGAGCAGGATGAGGAGGGAAGCCAGTTGCTTTTCCGGCACAGATCCCCACAGAGTCAAACGCACACACGACTGCAGAGACTCAGGGTCATGCCAATCGCCGAGAAACACCCACCACACCTGCTACCCCCTCCGTGCCCCCAGCTTCCCGGCACCGCACGCCAAATTCCCTCCAGCCCAGGAGATTCCCAGCTGCCAGGCCACGGGGATCATGAGCATTCACTTCCCCTGAAACAATAGAAGCAGGCTGTTCTGTGTTTGGGGGTTAAATAATAATTCATTAACAGTAAAATTGGGAGAGGGACCACGAGCTGCCAGCTGGAGCCCTTCCAGTTGGATCCGCTTTGAGCACTGATTGGTTATAAAACTCTCCTACCAGACACTCTCATCCAAAAGCTCTATTAAGCCACGACAGATAGGCAATTCCTCAAGTCTAAGGAGACAGGCTTCTCATTCCAAGACCAGGAAGGAGTGTGGGAATAAGCCATTACTTTTAATGAGAAAATTCTCCACTGCATCCATACCTATGCTGGGAATACATAGGGTGAGTCATAAAAGAGAAAGAAAAAACACTTTAAAAGGTCTAACTCCAACTCTTGGTGACGTGGCTGTTAGCCATCTGCACTCTTAATAGCAGGGATAACAACTCCGCCAGACTTCCCACTTTAATTATAGTGGCCGCAGGGGGAGCACGGGAATCCTCCCAGGGGCCCCGCCTTCCCCGAACCCACCACTTACCCATCCCAGGAAAGAGCAGCTCCAGCTCTACAGACCTGCTGTAACCGTTGCTGCACTAATCTGCAAATGCACCATTCAGCAGGAACTGCAGAGCTCCCCCGAATATGCTAACTCTGAAGTGCTACATGATGGGAAAATATTCCAACCACACGGCTAAAGTTTCCATTCACCAAGGGGGGAGGTTTGGAGAAAGCCATATGCCTGCAGTCCTGGGGTTTAATGGGCAATTGCCACACTGAGACATGGTGTGCACAACACATCTGATGGAGTGCAGGGTCTCAGGCACAGCCCCATCCCAGCCATATGTTACAGGCATGTTCACGCTTCTTATCCTGAAACTGTAACCCTGAGCTCAGATAAACAGGGACTTTGGAAAGGCACAGCTGTGTAGAACAGGGCGAGCACGCGCACGCACACCACACACACACACACACACACACACACACACACACACACAATTCTAACTGAAGTGAGGAATAAGCAGTAACAGAAAATCTAAATCACCATGGTGTGCCAGCCCGTGATCTACTGGAGACCCTCTTTCTTCCTGATTTCCCTTCCTTCCACTGCTTTCCTCCTTCCCCACATACACAAGATTCCAGAGTTCCTCACCTGAACTGGAACACTTCTGATCGTGTTGCTACCTTATCAAAATCTTAAATGCCTCTACAACTTCTTGGGGGCCACAGATGGCCTGACCTCCAGATGGCCAAGACCAGAGAAACACAGCAGGAAGGAGACAGCACAACCCCATGACCTTTCCCAATGCCCTGGATGCCCAACCACAGCCCAGCATAGAAATCCACCCACCACCTAGAATGAGCCAGACAACATGCCAGGTACAGCGGTGAGCAAACAGCCCCTGTCCTTGCCCTCGGGAGCTGAGCAGCCTATTCCTGCAAAGAAGAGTAACTAGGCAAGGGGATTACACATAAGGACTACAGACAGATCTCCAGTCACCCCCGGCCCTGCCGGGAGGCTTGGTGCAGCCAGCACAGGGGGCAGGTATGAGCCATAGGGAAGCATGCGGCAGATGCAAGGCCGCGGGCAGCACCTGAGGAGAAGTCAAGCGCAAGGTCAGCATGTTCCAGAATCTAAAGGAGGGAAGGGAAACTGAGCTAGACTGGAAATGCTCCCTTTCCTCCTCCAGCTGGTGATCAAGGGTGCACCCCTGCACTCCACTGGGTCTAAGTCTCCTCAGCTGTTTTCTTAAAAAGACAACTTGTCTAACCTTCCTCTGGAAAGGGGCTTTGAGGACGATGTGAGCATCCTCACAGAGTTGCTTATGTCAAGTCTCCAATATGGAGTTGCTTGGGTCATGCTTGCTTGCTTCCTTTCGTGCTGCCTCTGTAAACATACCCCACCCTAAAAGGCATGCCACTGAATGCCCAAACCAGGTAACTCCATTATGTCAGGCATGCCGGTGAATGTGGACTGTCCTTCTTATCTTCAACCCCCGAGTGGATGGACTGGACTATATGAGGGACTGGATACAGAGCCCCTGGGGCAAGCTTGTCCCAGAGGTCCCTGGCACTGGACCACAGACCTGTCCTGCTCATCTGCCTGCGCTCCTGCTCCGTCACGGATGCACCACTCCACTGGAACTGTCTCCGCTGCACTGTTTTCCCTTGGGACAGATGAGAGGCTGATTGGGACAGCCCGGACCCGAACCATCCATCACGACTGGTATGAGATGCACTGGTCCGTGAGACGTGTGATTTTTAGATATGCTTAACCCCCCCTTTGAGTGTTGTGTGAAAGGAAATTGCAAAATAAGCCGTGTGATTCGTGCAACTCTAAGGGTGTTAAGTTCATTACTCCACCGCCCTGTGGATCTGTACTTCCTGACCTGCTCACGTCAGAGGAGGATCACATGAAGCTATGTACACGAAGTACTCTTCAGAAAGGAAATGCCGTCCATTTAATACCTGCTCCGAGGTGCTAGGGCTCTAGTAACTAACCGCCTCCCTGTAGAACTTGGGCAGCTTTCCATTTTTCTTGTTCTCCCGTGTTTCTACTGAAACATGTTTCTAACAAGTATTTATTGGACACTTGCAATGAGCAATGCACTGTGGAAAGGAGCCCCAGACAGTGAGATGTGCTATATCCCACATACAAGAAGCCTGAATCCCTCCAAAGGAGCTGTTTAGAGGGGGACCCTGTGAGCTGGTCTCAAAGGCCAGCAAGGCTTTTGCATGTGGCGTCCTTCCCTCCCCACTGGGCACTCCACCCTGACCCAGGCCCCATAGGGCTGGGCAGTCAGCCAGGAGCCAGACCTGGGTGCTGACCTCAAGGAGCTCTAGCCACCCTAATTCGCAAATCTGCCCTCATTCCCTTGCCCCAAGCCCACCACAGCCTCCCAGTCCTAGTTCCTAGACCATTCCTGCCCCAGCGCCTGGGTACCTTCTCAGCTACTCCCTCCCACCTCCAACCCTCTGGGCGCCGCGCTGCTGTGGAGCTTCTGTTCCCGAGCACTTCTCTATTATTCCCTGTCTCATCACCCTGGTCATTGTCCCTGCCCCGCCCCAGCTTCCCACCTCAGGCTGGCCCCTGTCCCACTGTGCTCCTGTCATGGCAGCCTGCGTGCATTCTCACCAGACCAGAGCACAGTAAGCTGTCCCCACAGTTTGACTGGCATGGCATGCCTTCTGACACAGATGCAGAGTGGTCATTCTACTCCCACAGAAAAATCACAGACCAAAAGACCCCTGTGGCCATCCAAGCCTGGTCACAGAGCTCAGAAGTAAGGGTCGCCATTGTAGGACCCAGCTCTCAGCTCACCCTTCAGACAGATGCTCCACCAGGCTGACCTTGGCTTACACCCAAATAATGCTTCAGCTGCTGCAGAGTTCCCAGGAATGACCAGAGAAATGGCATGTATGCCCAGGCTAGCCCACAGAGCGCTACTGTTTCCTCTACACTTTATGATAGATGGAACGACATGCCTGCACCCCCGAAACAAGTCCACACCATAATCCCCAGAACCTGCGACTATCACCTTACGTAGGGTTTTGTAGCTGTGATCACAGGTCCTTATAAGAGGGGGACAGGAAGGTCAGAGTCACAGGAGGAGATGGGACCATGGAAACAGAGAGACAGACACTGATTGAAGGACATCATGCTACTGGTTTTAAAGATGGAAGAGGAAGAGGCTGATCGGCCAAGGAATGTCCAGCGCCTGGGGATGCCGGGAAAGTCAAAGAGCGGATTCTCCCCAGAGATTCCAGAGAGAGCCAGCCTAGCCGACATCCTGATCGTAGCCTCTTCAGACTTTGGAGTTTTGACATCAGGAACTATAAGATAACATATTTGTGCTGTTTGAAGCCACTAAATTTGTGGTAAATAATTACAGCAGCGACTGAGAGCTAATTTACATGTATCATTTCAGCTGCAACATGGATGAAATGAATCTTGATGTCACACACATGGCAGGGCAAACGGATCACTGCCACCACAGTTGTGCCGAAGCTGGCCTCACGCAGACACAGAAGAGATTCTGCCATCCTAGAGGTAGGCTTCGGTGGCCTGGCCAGGGGCTTCCTGGAGTGAAAGAGTGGTTAACAGAATGGGCTTTGGAGATGCCCTGATGGATATTCGAATCTCCCCCTTTCCAGCTGTGTGACCTTGGGCGAGCTTCTAAACTTCCCTGAGCCTCGTTTCCCTGAGCTCTGTATAAAGTGTCTGCATAAAATGTCCTAGAAAGGATAGGTGTGGGCACTATGTGGGATGGCATGTAGCAAGTGCCGTGTGGCATCTCACACATATCAAAATGGTTATTTCACACCTGAAAGTGGTTATGCCACTGTCCTACCCTAATAAACGAGATGAGAGATGTGCTAACACATGAGGTGGGCAGGGGGACATTCACAAAAGTGTTTTCTCCAGACAGGCTCTGTCTCCAGCATCCAGGCCTTGGGGGTACTGTGGGCGAAGAGGCAGACATACAGAGGGCAGGGCAAGGTGCCACGGGCACTAACCACCAGACTATGGCAAGTATGTCCTACTGCCACCTCGGTGGGCACTGGGTCACCCAGGACTGCATCTCTGACAAGTGCTCAGGTTGGATCAGATGGGGACAAAGGAAGGCAAAGCGACCAGGACAGCAGCCCCCTTGCCCCAACATTCGCCCCACAGTCCTAAGCCTGGCACACAGTCAGCCCCTGATAAATATTCGTGTTCTGCCTGAATGAATGAATGCATGATTAAGCCAGAGAAACCCAGGAGGACCCAGCTTGGCGTGACAGGGTGATTTATGGGCCTGGAATCCCAGCTGGAACTAAGAACAGATTAGGGAGTTTACAAAGCTGATCACAAGCCTTGAAGTTTGGTCTTCAGGAAATAATTCCAGGCTTTTAGCTACAACACCCATTTGGATATTTAACCAGCTGGCAATTAAGAATACTTGTTTGTTGCCTGTTACTTAAAAACTCTAAATGCCAAAGCCGCGACCTCAGGGTGTCACCTTCTTCGTTAATTAACTGCCCCCATTTGCTGCATTAGTGGCAGCTTTTAATTTGTTCCAATGCCACTGAGAGGTAAACCCCAGGCCCCTGAGCTCTGCAGTGAACACTCTAAGGTAAGCAGAGGAGGAAACAGCAAGCGGGAACATAATGGATAAAACACCCTTTACTCAGGAAACAGTGAGGGGAGGATAACCCTTACGTGCTCGAAAGGAATAAAATTCAGAATCCACACCATACTCCACCCATATGGCAGAGAAGCAAATGCCGGGACACAGACAGCTGAGGGGCCCCACACGGAACAGCCAGCTTGGGCCACCAGGGCCATCAGAAGACTGATGTTCTGGGGGGCCCTTGGGGATTCGAGGCCATTTGAAGACACCAACTTCCCAGAGACAACATTTCCAATCCAACTCCACACCAGATTAACTGCCATTTTGGAAAAACGCATCATGAAAAGGACTATGCTAACTGCGGTGTCCCCCTGTCCCGCGGAGGACAGGCCAAACAGCAAGGCGCTTCCCAGTCACCCAAGGAACTTGCAGAAAGCTGGTAATGTTTTAGGGAACCAAGTCTGGGTGAAAATTTCAATGGAAGCATTCCTCAGAAAAAAGGTGCGAGGGTGGGTTTTTCAAAAGTTGCTCTGAGTAAGTATTTAAAACCAAGGCCGACTCACACTTTGTTTTCCATAACATTTCCTCCACCTTGGGCTTCCAGTGCGTCCCTGAGATCAGACAGCACACAGCTCGAGCTCTGTGAGGCTTCAGAGGCATGACAGGACTGATGTTTTTGCCTCCAACCAGGGGACATGGCGAGGGCAAGACACAGAACGTGGGGCCAATTTACTCTGTGCAGGTTTGGATGGTTTCATAAATGCACTCAGATCCCGCTTACCTCAGTTCAAACCTTTAACTGAAAAAAGAAGTTGGCAGAGGCAGAGAAGCCCCAGGTGATGTAAGCCGAGGAGAATGCTGGCAAAAGCCAAACCACAAGGAAAATAAATCACAAAGCCAGCTTGGGCCTGGATCTATTCAAGGTATTCTCTGCACATTCCCAGGAGCTGTTCGCTCTCACTCTTCAACTTAATGCACCCAAATTCAGAAACAGAGAGTGCCAGCCAGCTATCTGATTGGGGAGAGGAGGTCCTAGATGTCTAGAGGGGAAACACACAAGCTCTGCATGAGTGCCAGTGGGTTCCCACCAGCAATTTCCACGTAGGCCCAGAAAGACCGGGAGATGGTAAGCTAATTAGAGAGACGTGTTGGAGCGGGAGGAAACCACTACTCCGTAACATGACCTGTGCACCAGACCAAAGGCATAAGCATGATTCATCTCTGACACAGTGCTAATCAGCGCACACACGCTCCCCCAAGGAAAGCTGGAGGGACATTGTTCTGGATGGAGCCAGTCTAGGCCAAGTGACCGTGTGTCCTGCTTATCAAACTGACAGCTCTAGTTTTTCATCTAAGCTACTTTTCACTATTCTGTCTACCCCCTCCCCAAGGAAATCCATTCACTGAAGATAAAAGATGTGTTAGGGCATTTAAATGAGTTGCTTCTCAGATGCGACAATCCTTTTTTCTCTTTTTTAGTTGAAATATAATTGACATATATCATTGGGTAGGTTGAAGGGGTACCACCCATTGATTTGATACATTTATGCGTTGCCATAGTACAGCAACTTTCCTAACTGGTGGTGGTCTAAATGGCACTGAACCTGTATTTAAATGTCCTTCCCTAACCTACTCCAGCCTTTGTGATTTTCTTATGGCTTTGCCACGGGAAAAATAAGACATGCAGTTAAAGTCCAGAGATGATATCAACACACACACACACACACAATCTGACTTTTCCCTGTGTGTAAAAACAAAAGCAAATGAAGCTCTGCAGCCCCCAGGCTTTTCACAAAGCTTAAGGCCCAAGTGCTTTTTCCAATTAGCCTGTTAAGGATCCAGGCTGTGTGTTCTCTCGTGGCTGATACTCAAACAGACAGGACTGCTCCATTTTTCCAATTCTCCAAACGTTAAAAGCAAGCTATAAAACACGTCTCTGGGATGGAAAGCCAGACCTTTCCCCTCTGCTGCACACACCACTCCCATCCACTCAAATGAGAACCTCATGGTGGAGAACTGGCACCTTCAAGGTAACAGACAGCCCCGTCAGCAGTTCCAAAAGCACACAGACGACTGACTCACACACACAGAGTAACCGGTTTTCTGTAAATACCAGCCACCAAGAGGAAGCAGACGACCAGCCCCCAAACACCCACCCGGCAAATCAGCTACCAGCTTGCTCTCACTCAGGCCGGCAAAGGCAGTGAGAAAGTTCACTCCAGAAGCCTGAGGAAGGGTTTTCCTGCAGAGGCAAAATATTGATTAGACAACAGAGGGAAAACTTAAACTATAAACATGGTTGTTATGCCTCAACTCACAGGACGTGTTCAGATCAAAACAAAACTACTAGTAAAAAAGCCTTAGGACCACACAGAGAGCATGCACTGAATTGTACTGACTTCAAATACCGTTTCTGAGGCCTGGGACAGAGTCTCCAAATACTCTATCACATCTGGAATTCTGCTTTTACAGCACAAATGTGTCTGTGTGTCAGTGGGGTGGGGGGTGGCCTGTGACGTTGCCATGGGGACCCAGCCTCCTCCAGGCAGGCAGGTCCCCAGCATGCCCCGCACATGTGTTTCCTTCAAGGTGGATTTCACACAGTGGCAAATTACGGAAAGCCACCCTTTTAGGTTTTAGTGCTAATCGAACATCAGAGGCTTATTCAAGAAAGCAAGGTGACCCCTTCTGTCAACCTATTATTTCTGTCCACATGGTGGTCTTGGACAGAAAAGCCTCCTTAAAACAACAGAGGGAATTGCCAAGTCAACATTAGACCCCTTTTCAAGCTATCTGTGTCACTCCCCCTTCCGCTGGGAGGGAGATGGCTTTCAAGCCTCCTACTTAAACTCTCTTCTTTTCTGACTACAAAAATCCAACTGAGTCAACCCGTGCACAGAGCTGTCACCATTGCCCACCTACTGCAGGGACCCCAGACTCAGGCACCATGGTCACTTGCCATTGCAGGAAATAAACCACAAATGCCACCCCAGCAGGACTACTGGCCCAGGCAGGAACTTCTTTTAATTGTTGATGACTCTGTGGCTGTTAAAGGGAAAGGGTTTCTAGAGCCTATGGGAGAATCCTGGGAGAAACATTCCTTACCCAATTTCCCCCAGAAGCATCTCTTACACAATTCCAGGGCGCTGCCAGACCTCCCAGAGGCCACTGAGGGCTTCCCAAGCCCCAGGTCCAAAGCTGTGTTTAGACCAAAGAATCCACAGACCACACTTAGAAAGAGGGGGTGCATCTGGGCTTCCCCATTTCCCTGCCATGCAACCCCTCCAGGCGAGGGTTCTGGGCCACGCACAGACACAACACAACTCTCCTTGGATGCCAGCAGTGCCCCTCGCTCCTCATCCTGCCAAAGTCCTGCCTCCCTAGGTCCCCTGGCGGCTCGGAGCAGTGGTCAGGACCCTCATCTCTCCTTCCCCAGGAGCATTATCCCATCAGTTCTAACTAGAATGTTCTAAGCCAAAGCAAGTGACCCTTCTAATACATAACTGCCTCTTTGCAAGACATGGCCTCTCCCAGATTTCTGGGGGAGAGAGAGGGAATAAGCCCACCCAGAGGGCAACTGCCACCAAGCCCCATGGCAGACCAAGGGGGACTCGGACCAGCTGGTTCTTGGTCCAGCCGCAGCTCAGCGTGACTTCTTGATTGAACCATTTCCATTTAGTCTCTTGGGTACTACACCCCAGTGTCCTCCTGAGGTACCACAGGGTTTGTGAACTTGTCTGCCCCTGTGTGTGTGTGTGCATGCACACCCCCAGCCGCACAGGAAGTTAGCAGTGCCGGTCCAGGTGTTAACACTTAAAGCATCCTGCCCGGCCCCCTCCCGCCGCCTGGGAGCGGACACAGCAATTAGGCCCTTCCCGGGTCGAGCGCCTTTGTCCCCTCACTAACATCATTAGTGTCTGACTTCCTGTGCACAACGGGGCCTCCCGGGGGGCCATCACGGGCTGACAGGGCAGGGCATTAGTAGTCCTTTGTCAAAGACCCTTAAATGTTAACAAGCCTGTGAACACACTTCCCCTCCCCAACACAGCCACTCCCCCAGCCCACCAAACACTTGGGCAAATCTCACCTCTGCTCTCCCTGCCTTGGGGGCATCTGAGTTACTGGAGAGCAATACCAAGTCTTCGTGTGGGGGGAGCAGAACTGCCTTTCTGCAGAAAGGACCACCCAATGTGCCGCTGACCTACGGGCATGGCGCTCCTCTTTACCAAGTACCCACTGGTTACCAGGGCTGGGTCACTTATTCTGCATTAACTAAGGTGCTAAGACAACATGAGCCCCAGTCCGTGCGGCACAGCCTTTCCCCCAAAACACAGGCATCCCACTCACGGGTGCTCATGGGGTTAAGTGCAAGATGGTCTCAAGATGCAGGCATGTGCTGAAGGTGAATACCCTAAGGCTTTCAAACTGAGCAGTTCGAGAGTTGAGAGCTGCTATACAGCTGTGACCCTACTGTCCCCACCCCTCTCACAGCCACACATCACCACCGGGGCCAAAAATCACCGAAATCCTCTCATTTACCCCTCTTCCCTCTTAACAGAGGGTCTCAGCTTTTTATCTGGGGACACAGATGTCTTTGAGAACTTGGTGAGAGTTGTGGTGTACGTGTGCACACACAAGTTTGCACACAGCGTTTCAGGAGGCGTCCGGACCCCTGAAACCCGCCGAGGCGCCTCACCTGCCTGCCTTACGTTTACCATCATAGTTCAGCACCAGGTCTGTGGAAGGGTACCGCCGTGAGGGGGTTGGTGATCCGAGGGAAACGCTGGCCATTAAATACAGAACTGAAACGGCAGAGGGAGGTGGCTGGAAGCAAGATCTCAGTTTTAAATAGGACTCTGGATTAATGCCTCTACTGTAATACTTTACAGGCAGTTTTTGTTACACTCAGTAATTGAACACTTTGTCTAAGACCTTGGGACTCAGGAACTTTATGAAGTAGCAACTTGAAAGGCACCTACCTCTGCTGTTAGGAAGCACAGGAGCCCAGTGAGGGAGGTACCTCTATCACTCTTCAGATCATAGGTAACAAGTCCCTTTCTCGAATCAAGGTAAAATAAAGGACCAGGTGCCTCCTCCTGATTTTTCCCCAGAGTTGAATGGGGAGGAACACACGGTGTCCAGAAGACGGAGACAACAGCTTATTTCCCCAATCCTACTCAACTGCCTCTGTAGTCAGGGCGTTTGTGATCAAAGCACAAAATTGGGTTCGGTTTGGGGTACATTTTAAAACTTTTGCCCAAGAGCCGCTCTGGGGGATGATCTAAAACGGACTTTCCAAAATGAAGAAAAATCTATGGCTTTGATTTCTACTCAAGGATACTGAAACTCACTGAAGCTACAGAAAGAAGTTGTTGGGAGACATCAGAGAAAGAACAATCAGTTCCATGATGCCAAGTCCCCTACAGGCTTACTTTGACAGACCGTACAAGTTTCAGTGGGTAAAAGGTTTCACTATTGGTTCTGATTTTTATTTGCCAAGCTATTTTTAAAATAGTAGGCAATTAGAAGGATATACTCAAACACTAATGATCCTTGCAACTTTATGTCTTCCTACCTCTTGGATGGACGCCAGCAGCCTGCCCTTAAAGTGTAAGCAATAAATCAAGAACACTCTCCTCTTCCCAGATTCCCAATGATACCACATGGATTTCCCACTAAAGCACACCCATGCAAACACACACACAAGGACAAACCAATTAAATCACTGTGTGATTTAGGCCAGGAAATAATTCTGTTTGCCAAGAGGTATTCAACTGTTTTAATTCCCTTGAACAGCTAAAATGTCACTCTGAGAAGGAGAGCGAAGAATGATAGGAAAATGAAGTAGCACCACCTCGGCTGATTTCCGCATCAGAGAACCTTCCTGTGGGTGAAAAGTGCAGAGGGCCCAAGGATGAAAGGCCTCGCTGAGCCAGCTCTCCCAGGACTCCAGGCAGGGACTGGTAAGGAAATGTAGCCGAGAGGCAAATGAGCAGCAGAGAGGGAGGGGCTCACTCCTTCCCAGATGAGGTGGCCCTGGGGGTGGGCTCCGGTGCCTCCTCACTAGGGCGGAGGCAAGCAAGCACACACCTCCTTGGCCAGGCGACAGAAAAAGAAGTCAATGTGCCTTGTCCCCTTTATTAGGCTTCCCATGGAGAAATTTTTACAAAATCAAAGCAGTAGGGTGGAAATAAACTAGAAGCCTGTTAACACTTTGTTGTGAACTTAGGGTGAAACAGGGACCTACCAGGAGAATATTCAAAGCAGTGATTCAAATTACTTTTTAAGAAAATTAAAAAGGGAGGTCCAAAGTCTCTGGCTAAAATGATTTCAAACTAAGAATGAGGAGCTGGGTCGTGTGAGGCCAAGCTGCGAGACTGGACCGCGATGACCCCCACTGTCCACAGGGAGGTGCGGAATTCAGTGGTCAGCAGATAGAGAGCCTTCAGAGGGTTTTCAAGTTCCTAGGAATATTGTAGACTTCTTTTTAGAAGAGGGCTTTATCCTTTTTGTAATAGAATCGGTTCAAGGCAAAGGAAATTGAAGTACAGGGAAGAATATGAAAATTCTCCCTGGGCAACAATATTGTACATACATACACTTCAAAACTCCTGCTAAGAGACTAGAGCTTACCTATTCTCACCCCTAAAAGGAAGTGATAATTATGTGAGATGATGGAAGTGTTCAGTTGGTAATCATATTGGAATATATATATATACATATGTGGATCAAATCAATACATTGTACATCTTAAACATGCACAGCGCTGTAGGTCAGTTATAGCTCAGCTATAAAAGGAGACCCTCCCCGAGCCTCCTCCCCTCTCCATCATTGTGAAGACTCTTCCAGACTGTCTCTGGTGCATGCACCACATGGACTCGGACTTGATATAAGCTAGGTCAGAACATTTGTTCTAATAAATCTGCACCAGGCATTAAAGAATGCGGCTCCTCTGGGAGAACCATGTGGGACCAGAGGAAGAAGTAACAAAAATATCCATATGAGGTGAGAATTAGGGTCGCTGGGCCAAATTCTTTCTGAGGGTCCAGCCAGCTCTGATGAGCTGTCATCTTCCACAAAGGGGAAGCATCATTATGAAAAAGTAGGAGGGTAGGCCCTTTCACCTGTTCGAAAACTCGCTCTATACATGGAAAACGCAAGAGGTCAGGTGCATCGAGAAGGTGTCTCAGTGGGCAGGGCACACAGGCTGGTATTTCGGTAGGTCGCCTGCTGACATGCGTATCCTGAATGCTGTTCGGCAGGGTAACCAAATCACTGTAATTTGTCCAGCAGGTTTTTTAAAATTACACAAATTTAGGGGTTTTTATGATTAGCTGAACTGCTCTCATGTGAATAATGGAATTGTGTAAAATGAAGAGGGAAACTGGCAAATCCAGGAAGGGGACTGACATCGTACTGCATGGTAATCATATGACAGCCACGTGGGGACCTCGCAGTTCCAACTCCTCAGAGCTGGGGGAACACGGGCGTGGGCAAATCCTGGAGAGCGAGCAGAGGAGGTGAAATGACTCTTGAGTAAAGATTGTAAATCCCGTTCTGGGATTAGAATCGCCACCCAGGTGTTGCCTGGGAATCAAAGGAGAAAAGCTCTCTTCCTCTGCCTCACAAAGTCCAACGGAAGAGCAGCATCTAACTGGAACATGAGGCTCTCTCCTCCGTTACTCCTGAAAAACCTCAGCATGCCCCAGAATTTATCAACAGATATCTCGAGTGGTAGGAGTATGCTGGGAAGGCCACTTGCAGGGACTGGAATAAGGCTCTGCCAGGAGTTTTATGATCTGTTTTGAAAAACAAAGCTCAAAGACATGAAATCAGAGTCGATAATGTTACGCTTCACAGAACGAATGTGCTCAGCTATGCAACTGAGCTTCAAGAGAAGCAGAGCTGAATGAAGCAGCCCCCACCTCAGAGGAGTGTCTTCACAGGGCAGGCAGGTCCCTGGCTGGGCCCCAGAGCGCTGGCACCTGAGCTGGGAAGGGGGACACCATTGCCAGCAGTTGCAGACCCAGGAGCATGTGTCACCAGGAGCCCTCCAGCCTCCCATGTTATGGCGAGAACGCACGACCCCAAGTCACCACGCTTCCCAAGAGCTGCTCAGTTAGGAGTTTAGAGTTTGAGCCGCTGTTATGCTAGTAAAACTGATGTACAGTTTTTGAAACTAGGCTATCTGAAAAATACAGAAGCAGCCAACACAGAATTAACTACTAGTTCTAAATCCAGTCATTTTTTTAAACCAAATACTCCTAACCAACAGGTCTGATAGCTCTAATATCCAGAATCACTGACAGTTTCCAGGAACTCAAAGGGAAATGGAAGTTTGAAGATATGCTTGAACATTATCAGTAGGACTGAAAGTTACAGAGTCAAATTTCAGTTCAGGCAAACCCCTCTTGTCCAAAACTCATGAAAATGGTTATTTTTGCATGAAGGCATAATATAAATAATAATTTGCAGACTGTTCTGCTTTGGTCATTGTTCCACACTTGTGGCTGCAGGACAGGTGCATATCCAGTAACACCTGTCAGGTTTACTGGGTTAATTCTGGCTTCATGGCCAACAACCTCTGCCCCAAAAGCAGGGGAATAAAGCCGAAGTGCGGTCATCTCTGAAATTTGATTTATTTCTGAGAAACGGCCTGCAGGAATAGCAACCTCTAGAATTTATTTCCAGACACTCCGAATAGGTCTAGAGAAATGCACATTCCAAGAAGCACTAACTACTACCCTGGTTATATGCTTATCACTAAAGAACATTTATTGGGTAATAACAGAGCTATGCCCCATAACTTAACTGCTCCACACTCACGTTCCAGAAAGTCCTTCCATTTTTAAGGACAAACAAAAGAACATCTGCAATCTCCAGCTCGATAAGAAGCACGTTGTCTTTACAAGCTCCCCAATGTGGCAACTGCCACTTGATCTTGTCTTTAAAAATGTTTGACACTAAGGTCATCTCTTTTGAAATCTCTCCCCACCCTAGAAGAACCCCATGCCAACATCCAAGTAGACGGCTGTGAATGAAAGGTTAACCTCATTTTCTCAGCAACACTAAGCTTCTAGAAGATTCGCCTAAGAAGAAAACAAACACTACCTGATGAGGGGAAGCTGGATTCCACTGCAGACCTTCGGGCTCTCGTATCTGGACCATTATTGTATTATGTCTCCACGGCTCCCACCAAGAGGTCAGTGCATGGTGGAGAGTGTAGAATAGACAGATCTGGCCCGAACCATCTTACAGCCACAGAGAGAAGGAAAAATAATTTCAAAAGGGACACATGGAGCTCCTACTCCTCTCTTCCCTACCCCCACCATAAACTTTTAGCACCTCTCAAAAACTTCCAAGAGAGGCATAAAGGAGAATGCGCTGGTGGAGCTAAGGACCCTCAAATCAGTGCAATTTCTTTCTTTATAGTTTTATTAAAATCCACAAGCACAGTACTTATAAACAAAGGAGTCATTTCAGTTTTTGCTTAGAAAAATACGAGCCAATACATTCCTTCTGGGAATTCGGGGTAAGAGCTTTACAACAACAATGTCCAGATGTGCTTAAATATTCAGTCTGTTCTTTCTTTTGCAGAGGAGTGAAGGGAGAAACAAAGGGTGGGAGAGACATTTTATTAAAAATTGAACAGGTTATTGGTTTTTCTTGGCTGGAACACCAACCCACCTCTCGCAGACATACCGCCCAGCAGCACCTGAGGCAGGACCACAGTGGTACGCGGAGACGGGGCAGGGCCTGGCTGACCACAGTGTGAGCCCCTGGACCTCCTCTAACTTGCAGTGGCTTGAGGTGCAACACTGCTTTAATTTGGAGATGTGAAGCTGCCCTCACCCACTCAGGTAGCACAGGCGTGTCACTTCCACTGGAATGTCACTTCCCTGGGCACTTGGCCCCCGTCTCAGTCACTCTTGGACCGTTCCCCACGGCCGAGCCCTGCCCTCCACTCGCCCTGGGTGCTCTGTGAATAAGGGCCGGGTTACCCTATTTACCCTACTGAGTATGGATTTTCAACTTCAGCTTCGGCACATCAGGGCTGTGGGTTTAGGGGGTTTATGTGGCATCAGCATTTTGGGGAGCATGTGATGCCTGGTGGATCTCAGTGACTTGGCAGGTCCACTGGTTGGTGACGAAATGGGGAGAGAGAGATTCTGAAAGCTGAAGATTCTCAAGTGAGAATCAAGCATTTTTGTATGAAAACAATCATCCTTGGGATAAACCATCATTAAAAAAAAAAAGAGCCACCTTTTTTTTTTAACAGAAATGTTTGGTCAGCTTCACATCCCAGTTTTAACCTGGAAGCTTTGCTGAGATTTGAAGCTTCCTCAACCAGAGCCCTTTTTAACCACAAATAGATTTAAACAGTCTGCTATAAAGTGTTCCTTGGTTTTCGGAGTGGTTGGTGCTGGTTCTGGGTACTGAAGGTAAATGAATGTTTCAAACAGAGGATAGACAAGGGAGCCCGAGAGTCAGGCATATATTACAAATAAAAAGATAATCCTAGTAATAGTTTACAAGATCATGAACCAAAGTTTATATGAGCTGCTAAGCCCCCTTTCAAAGCAGAGGGCAGCTGCTGGTACGCGGGCAAAAGCGCTATGTCAGAAATGTGACCTACCTTCAGTCTGTTTAGCTCTGCTGTCAGTCCCGCTTCCTTCCCCCACCTTACACCGTGGTGGGGGCGGGGCGGGGTGGGTCTCCTTTCTGAAGTGTTTTGTTTGCAAAGGCGGAAGGCCCTCATCTCCACTGTTTCTGGACAATCATGACAAAGGCCAAGCAACCCTCATCAGTCCCCTGGGGGTGCAAATGGTGACCCCACTGGTGAGGCTGCCCTGGGGCACCTCCTACTGCCTCCCAGGAGTCCAAGGAACGCCCCCGCCCAGATGAAGTGTCTTAGTCCCTGGAAGCCGCCAGGAGCCCTACGGGAAGTAGGTGGGGACTCAGAGGCTGTGCTCACATGAAGAGCTGCCAAGTCACTGAGATCCACCAGGCATCACATGCTCCCCAAAATGCTGATGCCACATAAACCCCCTAAACCCACAGCCCTGATGTGCCGAAGCTGAAGTTGAAAATCCATACTCAGTAGGGTAAATAGGGTAACCCGGCCCTTATTCACAGAGCACCCAGGGCGAGTGGAGGGCAGGGCTCGGCCGTGGGGAACGGTCCAAGAGTGACCGAGATGGGGGCCAAGTGCCCAGGGAAGTGACATTTCAGTGGAAGTGACACGCCTGTGCTACCTGAGTGGGTGAGGGCAGCTTCACATCTCCAAATTAAAGCAGTGTTGCACCTCAAGCCACTTACTTGGGGTTAAACATGTACAGGAGAGACTTCAGAACTTGAGAAATGGTTCCTGTCATGTATCTCCTTTTCCATTTCCATAGATATGGAGCCCATTTCAAGATGTTTTCACCCACCACGAAGCAGTGATGTGACTTCCACCTGCAAAGGTGGAGGCTTCCACCAGCACAGGGCAGAACAAAGGGAAAGAGCTCCCAGAAAGGCGTTAGCTCCGAGGATTCCGGCCCGGCCTCATCGGAGCAGCCTGGCCCCGTGAATGCCCTCAGTGCACTAGGGACCCTCAGAGGCTCTTGGAAGCAGAAAGGCCTGGCCACCGTGCCTAGCAGACACCATGAGCTCCAGGCCACAGAAAAGGGACGGTCAAATCACCAGGGACAGCCAATCAAAGCCAGCAAAGGTTCAGGGAAGGTGTCCACAGCCATGCTGTATTTGGGATCAGGGCTTTTTGAGGTAAAAGCTGCATGTACCATGCACACCTCCATCCTTTCTGCAGGGCAGGAAGAAAGGCACTGCTCTGCTCCCACTGCAGGTGGAGGCGCTGGTTTAAACCGCCAAGTGCCTCCCCAGGGCCACCTGTCATCACTCCAGTCTAAGCTCGGAGCTTCTAGAGAGCAGGACCCCTGGAGATAAAGCTCTTCATCAACTCAGCCCTCCCGGTGCCCTCAGGCTGCAGGCCCTCCTGCTCTCTGAATGGACGACCGCTTCCCCAGCCTCCCACCATCTCTTCCTCTTCTGGCCCCTCTGGAGGTGACCAGCTACCTGACAGCCTTTGGGACATTCCCGTCTCTTCCTCCCATCAGAGGCGCCAGTGCAAGCCTTCACCTTGTCTTCTTGAAGCACGCCTCTGCTTTTATCCTCTCGCACTACCTGGTCCCTTTAGGGCCACCCACGCATGTATTTTAAGTCTAAGCCTGCCACTCTGTGGGTTGAGGGTGGTTCAGCCTCCCCTCTGTAGAGAAGAAGGGGTTGCTTTTATGGGGCTCTTCCAGAAATGTCATCATATCCAAGGGGCCCTCACCAGGGACCCACTAAATCAACACCACTTCCACCTGGGCAGGAAGCTGGCTCCTGGGCCTGGAAGGAAGCTCCCTGGACAGCGGTTCCTGGTGAGGGCTGGGGTGTGTGCACCACTATTCAAACCTCTTTAGCTCTCCTAACAAGAAGATAGCCTGGTGCGAATGGGAGTGGAAGGCAAACAAAACATGAATCTCTCAGCAACATGATTACCCACATGCAGATTATCTGCCAAACAATTATCTTATCTCTGATCAATTTTATCAGTGGCCACCTTTCTCCTGCTCCAACACCACCTGGCACATACCCTGAATCCTGTCTTCCCCAACAGGTACTGACAGAGCAGTGCAGGCCTCCGGGACTGTCAACACCCCAGTGGATTCAGAACTCACGGGGAGTCTAAGACCCTTGTTTATGGATTCAGTGATGGATGGGGCCCTAAAAGCTCCTAGCCCAGGAGACTAAATGGGTGGTAATCAATCATTAACAGTAGGGTGATGTTAAAAACAAGAGATGTTCCCGAGGGCCCTCTGGCCACCCAGACACAGACCAGGGCACAGGGAAGGTGACGACAGAGGCAGACGGATGTGCTGAGCACCTCCCTGTATACACCGGCACAGGCAAGTCAACAGTGACCAGCAGGGCAAACGGCCACACCACAGAAATAAAGCAATATGTGGATGAAAGTTTTAAATATTCAGAACTTGTGTGGAGGACAAACACTTTACTTTATTAGCGAAAGAGCCACAAAAATGGCCACAGGTTGAGTAGCCTTCCTCGAGAGACCAAAAGCAGACACCCACGTGCAAGAGGCAGAGTCTTAGGTGGAAAGCGAAGTGACTAACTTGATAAGGAGATGGGATGGTAGGACAGAAAAACTACACTCCACACCCCAAATCAAATGTTCAACTTAACTCAATAAAAACAATTGTTAAATTCCTAAGAATAATTCTAGTCTGACTGTCCCATTTTACTGGGAAAGAAACCGAGAGTCGGAGCAGTCACCTGTCCTGTGCACAGTCCCAGGCGGCTGGCCTGGGATGTCCCCATCTTGCATGGTGTGCTGACAGTCTAACATAGTGGATTCTAGTTCAGTATCAGGATAAGTAAAAACTCCAGTAAAACAGGACTAATTTATACTCCATTTATGGAAGATATACAATCAATCCAAAATCAACCTTGGAAAATTTATGTATGAAGAAAGGTGTGCCAGCCAAAAGTCTGGAACAGAGTCTCATGACAATGCTTGGATTCAACTATTTTCATAATATGCTGTTAAGTCTGAAAGATTCATCCAGTCAATAATCTTATTTTAGAACCCTCACTTAGTCACTTAAATTCTATCCCTAATACACTCTAGCAGGCAACATTTCACCTACTCCTTGCCTTAGTACCAGCAAACTTAAAAGAATTAAAACTTACTCAGAAGGGAAGTCACTAGGTGGATAGATCAGTCCTTTTCTAATAAACCCAGGAAAAAACAAGTCTAAGGTATTGCCAAACTAACAAAGAGGAAATAAAAATGATAAATATCGGTATTTTTTAGGTTGGGGAGAAATGAGCACCCGTTTTCTGCTGATAACAGATTGCCACCAATCACTAAGCAGCTCTGTGGCCAGGTGCAGAGCTGACTGTTTTAAAGACAGTACCTTAAGTCTCAAAACAATCCCAGCAGATAAACTATTAAGAACCCATTTTACAGATGAAGAGCTTTGCCCAAGGCCCCAGCGCATGATAGCAAATGGAACAGCTGGGATTTGTGTAACAAATCTGCCCTCTCCCAGTAAGTTGGCCATCATTACACAGGGCAAGCTGGTCAACGTGTAGTGAGAGCTACAAAACCGCTGCTCCTTTAACTCCACTGCGGGGAATATGTGCCAAGTACACGAACCAAAATGGCAAAGAGGGCGGGCGGGAACCCGATCTAAACAAAGATGCTCATGGCAGCTTTGTAAGGGCAATAACTCAGGGACAGCCCCAGTGCTTCCTTGATAGGGAGTGCTCAACAGGAAAATACCGTGTGGCCACTAAAAGTGACACGTCTGTGAACCACATCACTGCATGGGAATGACTCTGGAAAATAAATTTAAGTTAAAAAATAACCATAAAAAAAATACAGTGATTACAACTCCGTGGCAAGACGTGTTTGTGTTCGAGAGTGGGAAGAACAGCTCTTTTTTTTTCCCACTAGATCAAAGTTAGCGATCTGTAAAGGTAACACGAGGAAACCCTACTTCAAAATGCTGTGACTCTGGATGTCCTTCTCCTGATCCAAGGAAGCCAAGTTTTCATAAAAAAATAAAGGAACGGCTCCACTTATGTTAAACCCCACCTTTTACAGCTTTCAAGTCAGTTATAATCAGAACAACAAAACCTCCTTAGTTATACGCTCATATATTTAAGAATACACTTGAAAATTGGGACATTATTTCTGTCACCACTTGATCTGTACTAATAAAAGGCCACACTCTCAGAACCTCACTCTTCTGTAGCACATTTGGAAAAGTAACACTGTTCAAGATAATGTAAGTCCACAGGGGTGGGCGAGGCAGGTTTAAGAGTGTCTGAGCCCAAGCCAAGATGGGGGGGCCTGCATAAAGTGAGCGGTTTATGTTCAAATGCAGTTTTTATAGGATCCTGTTCTCCAAAACCGAGCAGGAGATGCCCGGGCTGGTTCTTGATTCCACTCTACCTGTGCTGGCCGGTGGGGCCAGCACAAGGCCAGCCAGCCCCTGACCCCTTCGGCACGTCGCTCCCCTGGACTGCCAATGGCTTCCTGGACACCCTGTCGCTCAGTGGAACACAGGACCATCACAGAGCATCCGAACTAATCACTGTATCTTCTAAGAACAAGGCTGGGAAGCTGGGCAAGGAACTGGGTCAAAGTAGGCACTACCTGACTTCTGCACCAGGGAAAGAAAAGCGGATTCCTCCACTCGGCAAGACCGTCCTCTGCCTGGGCAGACCCCACATATTCATTCCAAAGCTCCTTTCCCCTGTCCTTACCAAAAACCCCCATGCCTACTGGTTCCCTCCCATCCAGCCTTTAGGTGGGCTGACTCACCACAGTCCCTTCGACATAAAGGACCAAACCTCCCAGTACGGCAATGCCAGCCCCCACAGGCAAGCCGTCCCCATGGCAGCCTCTAGGCAAGGGGAGCTACTTAAGCTTAAATAGAGCAAAATTTGAAATTCAGGTCCTCAGTCGCCCTAGTCACATGTCAGGTGCTGAGCGGCCACGGGGGCTCATAGTTCCTGGGTAGGACAGCGCAGGGACGCGCACGCTGGCTGGGTTCCACTGGATCGCCCTGGGCCGGCCCACCTGCCTCTGCGTATCCCGGTGACATTCTGTCATCGCTGGCAACTCTTCCCAGCTGTCGCCAGCCACCATCTGCCATTCGACTGACACCTAGGTGACAGCTCAGTCTCACCCAGGCGGCACTTTATTTACACGTAGTAAAACGGACACTTCGGTTTATATATATATATATAAACATATATATGTTTGCACACATCTGTGTGTCTGCCACTGCCTTCGGCATACAGCACAGACCCTGAATTCCCTTGCTCTGCGGGACTGTAGTCACAGCCTCCATCCACCCCAAGTCCTGGGCAACCACTAAACTGGCAGCTTTTCTAAAAACTCAAATCCATGGCCTTCTCCTGGAAACCCTACATCAGCAGGTCCAGGAGGAGGCCTGGAATCCCCCGGCCCTCCGAGAATGTTCCTCAGGTGATTCTGAAACCCAGCCAGGTTTGGGAGCCCCTGGGGTACATGCTGAATCCTAGTGGAATTTAAGTATCTGTCAAGCGCCCGCTGGGGTCCAGTCTTGCTCCCCGCCCTGTGAGTCGCTTTGTTGCATGAGACAGATGTCCGTCTCAGGTTGGGGGCGCTGGCAGGGTAGGAGCTCTGGGGCTCTGGCTTCTGGAGGAGAGAGGCCTCTCTGAGTCACAGGGCCTACCCCTCTAATCCCTTTCTGGCTCCTTGTGCCATGGAATTCTCATCTGGAACAAAAAGCAACCACATCAGAAATAATGGCTTACTTCTGAGGCTCACTGGACAGCGATGATTTAGATAACACGTTCAAAGGCACTGGGCAGGCAGGACGAGAGGCACCCTGTCCTGGACGCTTGGTCACCATGCAGGGGAGCCTCTGGGTGGAACTCTCCCCATCCTGCCTGCTTACTGGACACATGTGGGAGACCAGGACTCAGATCGCAATAAAACGGCAGCCTTCAAAAAAAAAAAATCGACATGTTTTTTCCTCCTAAATTCAGGACCCGAACGGCAAGATACAAAATTCCATTTTTAAAGGGGAATTCGGAAGACGCAGCTTCATCTCAGAAAACCTCCTCTACTCAGAAAATAAACAATTACAAAGAGGGTTAACGCTTGCTCTGCTCTGCTGAGGATCCCTGGGAAACCCTGAAAAGTTTAAGATGATCAAAGGAAAAGCATGGCCGACACAAGAAATGCTATCATTTAACATCACATGTTTATTTAGCCCCACCAAGCCAAAGAGGGAAGATTGTTTGAAAGGGAGAGGATGCCTGCTTAATCACCTAAAAATGCATTCATTACTATGCTGTTCACTGCAGCTTTCCTGAAATCAGACACTTTTGCCCCTAGACCATAAGATTGAAGCGATTTGAAATGAAAATATTTCCTGTCCACCGCTTGCCAGTTTCTGGCCCCAGAGTGATATAACAGATGACATCCAGCACAATAAATGCTTTTATTAACCATAAATTTGAGACTGCTTTAGGGATTTGAAGTGTTGGGTTTCATGCTGAAAAAATGTAATGTTATCCACAGACCATCAGTGAGTAACAAAAACAGAGGCCCAGGTTGTGCTACTTTGATCAAATTATGGCAAAAAGAAAAAAATCATCTTTTGCATTTAAGATAGTAGTCGTATTCAGGGCATATCTTCGAGGCACACCACAATAGTTTTGATCACATGCCTTGGGGAGTGATGGGAAATTCATCCTGACTGCAGATTTATAGAACCAGTAGCTTCTGTTAAACAGCAAGGAAGTTGAAAGTGTTAGGAGGCTAAGTGAGCTGAGAAATTCAAATGCTACACTGGGACCCTTCAATCAGGGTTTCAACCTCAGCACTATTAACATTTTGGGCCAGATAATATACTGGGGAGGGGGATGGGAGATTATTTGTTCATTTTAGGATGCTTCCTGTGGCAGCATCCCTGGCCCTTACCCACTAAGCAAACCCCCTCCCAGTTAGAACAACCCAAAATGTGTCCAGACTTCCCTCAAGTCACCCCGACTGAGAACCACTACCCTGAATCAAATTCTAGGCCCCGAATGCCAAATGCTGCCTGATTTCTTTTTATCCTGGGAAAATTTCAGAGCCAGAGGAGCCTTGCAGCCTCTGCTCTTTGCCCCAGTGCCCATCCTCCACAGGAATGACGAGCCCCGCGTCCCGAGTGATTTCTGAATTGAAAGCTCTCTGCTTTCTCTCTCCCACCAAAACCGAAGGTAGCAGAGCGAGGGCAACGAGCACTCTTGCTCCCGCGCCCCACAGCAAACTAGACTGAGCGACCCGCTGCCCGTCCCGAGGCGCACACTGGCCCAGCCTTTGTGTCGGGCCCGCGTTCCAGCACAGGATCCCGGCGGCTGCCCTGGGTGCCCCGCATCCCTGCCAGCATCCAGGACCCAGCTTTCTGGCCTTTCGTTGTTGGGCCACGGAGGGGGCCGTGGACCTGGTGCCAGGAAAGAAAATGAAAAGCGAGGTTGAACCTCTGCGGTCCATTCTCTGGATGCTGAATGTCCCACTATTCCATCTCGGCATGACATTTCACGGCCAGCGGGGGAGGAGGCCTGGCCCTGAAGGCTGAACAAACGCGGGCGCACAGGCCCGCCCGCGCCCTCCCAGACCTCCCTGGACTTATGAATAAAAGATGGAGGTTTTTGTCTCTGCTGTTTCCCTGAACCCCCTAAGAATAACAACTTGTTGCTTTTCGACATTTTAACTTACTTGGAAAAATAATCAATATTAACTTTACATGTCTTTGGCCCTTAAAACTGGGTAAGGGCAAATAAAAGAGAGAAAACCCATGTAATTAGGTAAAAGATAGTAATTCAAGTTAAACTAATGAAACTGTCTGTAAGGGTCTCTAATAAAATAATTTAGGCAGTACGCAATCACAGAACTCAAAGGCTGGAAACTGACTTTGAGGACATGTTTTGAGTGAAGTGGCCTTTATTGGAAGTAAAGTTCAATGTTTTCTCAGCACAAAGGAAAGGAATGGCTGAATTTTGGTGTGAGGAAGCACTCAACCGTAAAGCTGCCCCAGCCAAATAGGGGTTTTAATGGGAACTCATTCCCAGTTGCTGAGGGCGACATGTACAACTGTTCGCAACAAGCCCGTGTGAATAGCAGAGACCTTAAGCATTCTTGAGAAGCGGCACTTCTAATTTTGCGAGAGCACAGTTGATTTCAAACGGTCTTTAAGGACGAGATTATATTACAAGCTGACACAAATGACACCCTGCACTTTCTTTGGACTCTCAGTAAAGTAACAGGGAAGCCTTAATGGAAAGCATCACATTTAAAAAAAAAGACATCACAAGACTGGGTTAAACCTTAGAAAGGTCTCTAGGTGAAACAATTTCACGTATAAAAATTCAAGCAGAAAAGTTCATTGTTACAACTGCATCTGTATTTGTTACCTATCAATACCTAAAATGCAACATCACAATATCACCTTTAAGGGATCTTGCCAAAATGTTTAACTTGACCCTAATCAAGAGGAAACAATCAGAAATCCAAATTGTGGGACTATCTACATGCCAAGTGACCTTGAGTCTTCAGGATGCATGTTATAAAAGACCAAGAAAACAGGTGGAGGGGCAGTTCTAGATCAAAGGCGACTAAAGAGACAGGATGTCTACAAGCAAGAAGTGATCCTCATTTGAATTCTGGGATGCGATTCAGAAATCATGAAGGACGTGTACAGGACAAGTGAGGTATGCGGGGGCAGAGAACTGGTGACTCTAGGTAAAGGGGAAATAGGTGTTCATTTCACTGTTCTTTAAACTTCCCTAGCTTTCCTGACAATTTTCAGGATCCAAAATATGGGAGAGGATAAAGAGAAGGCCGAGCACAGGTGACGGGCTGCTCGCAGGTCTGGGTAGGGGACAGGGCAGCAACTTGACCTTCCTGTTTAGCTTCAGAAAGTGCATACCCCAAAATATCACTGATATTTTAAAAAGGAAAATTACAGAAAGCCTTGTACAGAATAGATCCAGGACAAGAATAAAAGTTTAAAAACATAGCATGACTTACTTATAGTCACTTAACTGGGCAGGGATAGGGGATGGGGATTTGCACATTGCAGACATTTAGAACATTCATGTTTCTGCTTTTAAAAAACATGTAGGTCCTTTGAAAACTGTCTTCATACCCCTAAAACTCTTCCATGATTTGTCAATCATTTTCTCCTCTTGTCAGAATGTCTACTAATTTAAAACCTTCTTAGAATGGCTCTTTAAAACTTCCCTCCCTTCTTCTGCCCAAACTCTACCCTGTTATCCACCCCCATCTTTTTTTAATGACATCAAAGCAATGATTACAGTACCCTTGACCACCTCAAAAACCATGCACTTCAAAAATTAGGAAGTGTGACCCTGAAGGAAAAGGAAGAAAGCTCAGCAGATGGGCGATGTGCTCAAGTGAAAAGACATCAGGGCAAAATTTCTCTCTCTACAGGACTTTGAAACCCAAGGAGAACAATGAGACAAATAGCATGTCCAGAGCAGCTGTAAGAGGGACCTGGTGACTATCACCTTGAGTGCAGCAGACACTGGGAACCCACCACTCCCGCCCCCAGCCCCCAAGCCTTCTTTGGGCAGCACAACGAGATGTTACATTTTCTCGGCTTAATTTCAGTAAAACTCCATGACCTCTTTCTGAAATTGAAAAGGCTCTGCTATTTTTTTAAGCCGCAGGAGCTATCTTTAGTGAAGCCTTCTAAGGATTTCATTAATTCATAGCCAGCCAACCAGGACTTTTCCCACAGTCTCCCACAAGAAAGCCCGGGAAGTCACTGACTGCTTGGCTGGATCTGAATATGAGCAGAGGTAAGACGAGAAATCTCTAGTTCCTCCCACAGGGAGCGCGGGGCACGGGAATCAAAGCTGGGCAAAAACTCATTACCCCAGCTGGCCTGCAAACCCACAGCCCTGGAAAGAAGGCAAAGAGCATCTCTGACTCTGGATTGTGCCGCCTAGCGGCTCTGGGAAGTGAAATGCATTCACAACCAGAGGGGAGTGATACAAAATGAGACCTGTACCTCCGCTGAAAAGACAGTTTTCATACCAAAGGAGGGCTGCTGCCCTGCAGTGAGAGTCATTTTATTCACATCGTCTCAGAAAGTCCAAGACTAGGAAGGCTTAGTTAGTGCTTAGCGATAGCTTTGTACATTTTTTTTCATCCACAGCACAGAGCAACCTGGACTGTCCAAACATCCCCTCTTCTGGCAACTGAGGCTGTGAAGTGCAGTTGCCACCCAGCACCCTCCCTGACCACAGCTCCTGTGGCTCCCAAGCTGCCGCCCAGCAGCTGGCCGGGATGGGGCACACAGCACCCATGATCGTGGCGAGAATAAGTGTGTTTGTATCACACTCTTAGCACCTAGTTAGGAAAACACAAGTAACCACAGAACTTCAGAGGAAACTGTTATTACAATTGCTCGCCTCACTCGGAATGTCACCTCCTCAGAGAAGCCACCCGAGATCAGCCGTGTGTGCCACCATTCTCGCCACCCATTTTAACCTCCTGCAGAGAGAGCACTTCAGCATTCGAGAAACACGCGGGGAAAGCCTACTGTGTGCCCACCACTGACCTTGATGCAGCAGGAAGGAAACTGAGGAAGGCTCTGCCCTCCTGGTACTGACACTGCAGCAGAAGGATGGACAGACGGACAAGGAAATACTAGGCATGTCTCTGAGAAGTCACTAGTGGTTACCAAGGGGGAGGGGAGGGGGATAAGGGGGCACAATAATTCGCAATCACAATATAAGGTGGTCATGGGGACGGCAGTGCAGCACAGAGAAGGTAAGTCAGTGACTCTGTGACATCTCTCCACGTTGTCAGAGCAACTGCACTGGAGGGGGTGAGGATTTAATATTATGGGCAACTGCTGAACCACTGTGCTGTACGTTTGAAATGAACATAAGACTGTATATGAAGGATACTTCAATGAAAAAAAAAGAAATACTATGTGTGTCTCATGGTGGAGAGTTCTGTGGAGAAAGACTAATGGGGAAGAGAAGACAGAGCAGCAGGTGGCTGTTTTAAGTAGGGCGGCCAGGTCCGACATCTCCTGGTGCCCATCACTGCGAAAGGCGGAATGCCCCACACTACATCTGGAGGCAGCACGGGGAGGGCCTGGCTTTCCTAAAAGCGAAAGTCACCTGGGGGTTAGGGGGCACTGTGGTGGGCCTCCAACGCAGGGGAAACTGAGGTGGGCCAAGAAGCCAGTTACTGACGACCAACTGAGACATGAGCTAAAAAACCAGACTCCAAGATGGGCACCAACAGTGCCTCAGACACTTGCTCACCTTTACCCTGCTTCTCACATCGGCAAGTGCGTAAAGTGGAACATTCTAGGGTGAGGGGCAGCAGACCCTGTGCGCGGTTCTGGTTTCTCGGACAAGAGCGGACAGTTCGGAGGGAGGACAGAGAGCTCCCTGGACCGTGGGATCCTTCCTGAGTCTTCCCGTCTCTGAGCCTCGGAGGCTCTTTCCTGCAGCCCCACGAGGATGCAGAGCCACTGTGGCCCGGGGCCTAGTCCTACTCATCTTTGTCTTATCCCCGCAAAACACAGCGAACTACAGAACTACACCACAACTTGCCACAGTGTAGCTCCCCTAACAACTCTCTCTTGCCTCCTTGCTCCAAATAGTCTTCTTGAACTTCAGACATGGAGCAGTGACAAGAAATCCTAAGTGCGTGTACCTGCACCCCCCCTGAAACAAATGTGCCCGCTCGAGGAAGGAGGCGGTCAACTGTCACTCAACAGGGACCAGCTCTGGCTGACTGCACTTTCCTCAGATAAAAAGGGGGGCTGTTTAAGGAGAGGGGAAACCAGAAATCACCTGGGTAGAATAAAATCACAGAGAAAGGGTTTCTAAACCATATGGCCTGTCTTAGGAAAACACACCCCTTCATTCCAAGGAAACCCTCCCTCCATCCCCATCAACCCTCCCACTCTCCAGTAAAACAGTCCATCTCAGAACAGAAGTCACGGGCCATGGCCAGCATTTTTCAAACGGTTACCATTCAGGGGGGAGGGGGAAAAAATCTACAAAACTGACAAACAGAGCACTTGGAAAAACTAGTTTGTAAAGATAGAAAGTACCACTTAAATGTAACCCTTTATTGATTTCAAAACCACTCATATGAAGTATTCATTTAATGTGTGGAATGCATATATCCATCTGAACATTTTAATTAATGCTACTGCCATTCCTCTTCAAAGTGACACTCCAATTTTATACAGCATATCTGATCATTCAAGCAAGCTTCCCAACAGTGAAATACTTTGAAGGAAAAGCCTCATGATTAATGTCTATTAGATCAGGTTTGCAATGAAGAAACCTATAATAAAAATACAATTCATTAAACTCCCAACAAGACTTGCCATCTACTGCCCTTTCAACTGTTGAGGTGTCAGCCTGATGCAAATACGATATTTACCATTAGGTTTACTATTTAAAAAACTGCTTCTTAGAAGTGCACACTAGAGGTAGTTTTCACTTACGCTATTAAATCAGGCAATTTATAGGCCAACTTCCGTTTTCAAAGAGAATTTACATGTGTGTTCACATCGCATCTTTATTCTGTCATCTACCCAGGGATTTGCTGAGGACAGCTGGTTCCTATTAAGTCCCCCCTTTAAATGTTGTAGCTTTAATTAGCTACATCTACCGTCCCCCAACGTTTCCAAACAAGAAACCAAAGAAAAGGGAAGCCATGTTTATCATGAATGCTTTGAACAATGGAGTTGTAAATATTAAAACTGTTTGGGAAAGGATGAGGGACAGTCTACCCAGAGGTATTCCTGGTATTATTTAAGCTACAAACTTCTTACATGGACTTCTGAGCACATGAGACCAAGCAGACAGAATGTGCAAGCAGGGAACAAGCCGAGTTTAGTCTCCTATGAACAGACACCATGCTCCTCCCAGACTCTGAAGAGTTTCCAACTTGCACAATGAGAAATCCAGTCGACTTTAACCTGCCACTATGTAGACAAAATGCACACTGATTTGATTACAATTAAGGCTTCTCTACTGTAAAAAAAAAGTACTCATTTATGCCTTCAGGATCTCAAGTGTCAATTATGTCAACAGGCTAAACTTCCGGCAAGATAAGGAGCCATCTCAAGGATTCCCCCTCGGATCTGGTTTCTTCTTAGAGACGTGCCCAGCTTGCATCTGCAGTCAGACTACCTCTTTCAATAGGAAGTCCTCACTCCTGGGTTTGTCTTTTCAATCAGCCGGTGGCCCTGCTGAGTTTAGAGTGGCAGAGAGGAAGTGGCCTGTGGTTAAACAGAGGAAATACCAAGGCATTTTAATAGAGCAAATAGTCTCTTTACTTCCCACCGGGAAGAGCTTCAAAGGCCCAGGGCCCAGGAGGAGACAACGTGCTGCCGGGCCATCAGTCAGCTAATTGTCTGTCAGGCCCATTCAGAACATCCCTGCAGCCTAGGCAAACAGCACTCAGGAGGACATTGCCTCCCACCTGCCAGCAAGTCAGACTGCCTAGAGACAAAGCCTGTGACACCAGCACAAATGGGACCCCTGGGCTTGCTGAAGGCAGGGGATCCTCCAACCTTGGAGGCAGACGGGAACCAAAAAGCTATTGGCTGCCACAGTAGGGGCCACGAGAGAGGGACTGCCCCCCACCTCAGCCTGGAGACCTTCTGGGGGACCTGAGACCCCACCTCAGCCCACGGTCTTATAAATTGGGGGTGGGGGTGCCAAGGTTTCCAGAAGCTTCAAACCCCATCCATCAGAGGCAGACACAGGAGGCAATGAAGAATGAAAGGGACAATTAACTGCGGATGGGGTGGCCCCAGCGGCAGCAAGCATCTGCTGGCACTCAGTATGTGAAAAGTTCAGGGGCCAGTGGGGAAGACAGGGTCTGAAAGCTTAGCAAAACAAAACAAAACAAAAAGCCCAACACATTTTAAGCCAAATGAAGCATGAAAAAATACTCAACTTAAAATAAAGACTTAAAAAAGCATTAGCAGTCCCTTCCTTTGTAGAGAAGCCGTCTGGAAGGTCTGCACTGCTGAGAATGGGATTTGGATCCTACCTTAACTCTTTCCGGAGACTGTTTTCCAGACAAGCCCAGCTGTTCTGGGGAGGAACCCAGTGGGGTGTCAGGTCCCCTTCACTTCCAGCCTTCTCTGCAACCCCAGGCCTCAGGCAACCCCCAAAATAGGGCACCCTACCCAGATGCCCCCTCAGCCAGCCTGGTCCCTTTCACTGGTCAGAGCTCTGACAAAGTCACCCCTTTCCTCTCTTAAGTAATGTAAAGCCAAAGTAATGTAAAGTTAAGTAATGTAAAGCCAAATGCTGATTCTACACATTTAGGGTGTGGATTCTCTTCCCCTCCTTCGACCGCAGAAAGGGTCTGTCTCCTAAGACAGAGGCTCTCCTCATAGATAGAGCTTTAGAGGGACTTGCTCAAGTGCCAATTCCCGGGCCCCATCTCACTCCATTCCCGGCCCATCAACCTTGCATCTGCATTTTAATGAGTTCGCAAGGCAATCCTGACACCGGAAGCCCCTGGGCTTCACTTTGATTGAGACTTCGTGTTTGGAAGGAAAGCGTACCACAGCCAGCACTTGCTTGCTGGTCTCATTTCCCCAGCTGTATCCCCAAGTTAAAAGCAAACAGAGTGCCCAGGCACTGCAGAGGCTCTGGGGTCAGTGGGATGGATGGGGGTGCAGAGAAAGGAAGGCTGCTTATGAGATGGACCCAGGCCAGGAGGATTCCCAAATAAAACAGGCTGGAAGAAAGCACTGCAGTCCTTATAAAAATCTCTCTGAAAAATGTGTCAACCAGGGCTGAGTCATTTTTAGCCAAGAATTCCGTACGGGACACCAGAGCATGTACAACATGGATGACATGGCCCCAGGACAGGCAGACCAGATGCAGGCTTGGGAGCCATGAGCTGCAAGTGAATGAAAACGGATCCAATTCAGAATCAAATAAACATGCCTGGGCCCACAGCCAAGGAAACTTCTTGGACTGGACTTTTATCGGGGACCTAAATTTTAACCAGCTGGAACTTCTTCTTTTCCAAGTACCACCCTATTCCTTCCTACCTTTTGAGATGAAGTATTTGCCTTAAATGGGAAACTTGCACTTCATTGTAAAGACGATGCCAGCATTCTGGCTTCCTGAATCCCTGAAGGAGCAGGCTGACTGGGGGGTAGAAATTTGTTTCAGGGATAGAAGACCAGAGATGTACCCCATTAAGGTAGGAAGGCAAGAAACGTTCCCTCCTCCTCCACTGCAGGAAAAGTCATGAAATAGAAACCTGTGGGAGCAGCTTCTTCATTCTTTGTTCCATAAAAAAGCCTCTCGAACAACCAGCAAGACAACAGGGGAAAACCCTGAGCACAGGCCACTGACAGAAACCTACCCACCACAAACAAACCATCCCACCATCAACACGCGAATGAGGATAGCAGTCCCTAGGGGAAGTTTTACAAATTGTTACTTCTTTGGGAAAACTGTATTTATTACTCAGAGAGCAACTTTAGATGTTAAGGGCTCTAAGATTTTTTTTTTTAAGTAGACGAAGTGTGTCCACAACTCATTTCTGAAACATTGAGCTGTGTTCAAGATGGTATCGGCCCCCTAATTGTCCCTCAAATAATGGGAGGTTGTGAAATCTGACCACTTAAACCAGGCCGGCTCCTCCGAGCGGAGCCCCGAAGGGTGTGTTAGCACAGAAGCCGAGGGGTAGCGTGGGCGGCAGTCATCTGGCGAGTCCTGAGAAAACACACATTCCTGCAGGGGCAAGAGTTCCTGCAACAGATGTTCCCCGGAGATCAAGGGGGTCATTCGCTCAGCTCCTCTGCAGCACCCACATCCGGCCCCTCCCTCAGGGCTCACCTCTCCGCCCTGTGCCCGCCTGCCCTCGCAGATCCTGGGTGACCTAGACCCACAGGAAGCCCTCTCCTGTTTGCATTGCACACAATCAGCCCTTGTTTGTCTGTGTGCACAGAGACCCCATAGACTGTAAGCAACCTCAGAACCGAGACCAACATCTATGGGCTGAACACCCACTATGTGGTAGGGGACTTGGACATTAAACAAATACCCACATCACTGTACACCAGTACTACTGGCCAGCGCTCCGACACGGCAAATTCTGGAAGAACTTACCTATGGAGATAGGGGCAAGCTCCCTGCAGGAGAGTTACTGGAGCTGAGCGGGGAGGCTGAGGTGGTAAGAGAAAGAACGCAGGAAGGAACAGCATGTGCAAAAGCCTGCTGCGGTGAGAACACGGAAGCTTGGTGCTCTGATTCTCCCCACCCCGTCTTAAAATCTATCATTTGATTGAGGATTTAGCTGAGCGGCTGCAGGGTCTAGTTGGGCTCAGCCACGATTTACAGGGAGCTAGGCGCTCAGGGCGCCAAGATGTGGTTAAGTGCTTGGCTAAAGAAACTGGTCAGTCTGAAGACACAGATGTGAACAGATACTGAGGATGCAGTCCGGTTAGCACCAAAGCACAAGGACCCGCATGAGAAGGCGAAGCAGTCAGGGCTGAACGGCATTCGGGGAGGGCCTCTGAGCTGAGTCTTAGGTCACACAGGGCCTCTCAGGGAAGGCATCCCAGGAGCAGGGAATGTGAGGGAGTTAGAGGGAGGGTGGGAAGGGGCTGACACCGGAAGGATGAGTATGTGGGCAGGTGGGCAAGCTAGGTCCGGGAAAGCTGTGGTTCCAGCAGATGCACCATAGGCAAGCCCAAGAGGGAAAAGCCATGTACCAGGTTGCAAAGAGCCTAGCACCTGAGAGACGGCCCAGAGGCTTCCATGCTTACTCAAAAAGGCAGTGAAAGATCCTGGGAAAGGACTAATGGGGCCAAAGTAGGTGCTGTTGAGAAGGTCACCCCCAACAAGGAGCTGTGGTGGGAAAGTCAGCAAGAGTGGAAGGCCACCCAGGCAGGACTCACCATTAATTCTGTGGGGCTTCAGGTTTCGGGGAGGAGAACACACTGCTACATGCAGACAGAACAAAACCTGCAGCTCGGCTCCTTTGGGACCCCACCATACCTGGCATGAGAACTTCACCATCTTTGTGCACTGAACAGGAAGGCACGTAGCCAACTGCAGAAAGGCAGCAGACGGGTCTGACCCACTGGTGCCATCATACGAAAACCAGGAATAAAATGCCTGTGAAGCTCTTGGAGTTATTCGGTTTAGATCCAAAAATTTAAGAGGATCAATGAATCAACATGAGATAGTCTTAAGGAATTTTTTTTATCTAAAAACTGGACAAAACTTGGTACCTATAAAAAAGATTGATATTTTACTAAAATGGGACAGAGTAAGAAAATGTGCTATTTATCAAGTAGGATGGAGGAGTTGGTGGGAGGGTGGGTAACAGCTGTAGTGCAGCTCCTGGCTCTGAGGAGCTCCCAGCTGCCTGGCTCATACTTGGTTTTCTGCACTGTTTCTCTGAATATGGCCCAAGTGAGCTGAAGGTACCAGCCTGTGCCCCTAGAGGGGTGTCCGCCAGGTTCTGGCCTGGATGGCGCTCAGGCAGTTCAGAGGGCCCCAGAAGAGGGGGGTCAACGTTGCTCTAAGCAAACTACCACATCGCCACCCCTCAGAGCAAGTGCTGGGGAAACTGGGAAATCCCTATATATTCCCATTTCCCAGGTGAAGAAACTGAGGCCCAGGAGTAGCACCACAGCCCTGTCGGGGGCTGCCGGAGAGCAAAGCCCTCATCCTCTCCAGAAGGCCTGACAACAGGCCTGCCCTGGCCTAGGAGGGAGGTGGAAGCAGGTGGATGGTCTCCGGGTCAGGGGAGGCCCAAGCCAGAACTCCTGGTGGGGACCCGGGCCCTCAATGTCCCGCCACACGGCTCCCTGTCCCTGCCCCACTGCCCAGAGTTAAAGCGCTCCAGGCACACGGCCAAAGTCTGTGCGCCTCTTCAGGCTCGTCTCGGGCAACTGACGGAGGTGACAAACTCATGCCTCCCTTTGGCGGTGAAGAATATCAGCAACTCAGGCTGGGGCGGGGAAGCAGGGCGGCGCACATCACCCGTGAGACCATTCGTGGGACGAAGGGCTGAGCCGGGGTGCAAACTTTCCCATTGAGTCAGAAGTCGAGGGTTGGGCGAAGGGGTGACACGGCCCAGCCTACTAGAAAACAAAGCGGCCCTGAAAGGGGGCGCGTCCCTCCCCAGCGCTCCGTGTCCCCTCCCTGGCAGTTCCGGGCCTCTCCGAGATGCGCACTGGAGGTCCGGCGGACGACTCTTCACTCCCCTCCCGACAGCTCGGAGTATCCCAGCCCCGGGACGCGCAGCCCAGGGCCGGAGGAGGTCCCGGTTCGGGAACAAAGGGTGGGGCGCCCTGCTCCCGCCCGCAGCCGGGAGCCCCTCTCGCCGGCCCTCCGAGCGGGACCCCAGCCGGCGGCCGCGCCTCCCGAGCACCACAAAGCCGGGGGTCGGCGGCCCCTTTCATCCAGGCCGGGGCCGGCGGACGCACGTCCCGGGAGGAAGAGCGGGAGCAGCGGGGATCCCACCCCGGCCGCTGACTCCCCGCAGAGCACGCTGCCCGCGAACACCTGTGGGCGCCGTGCCCCCCGAGCTTTTGGGGACAGCGAGAAGTTTCTCCTTACCCTCCAACCGCAGGTGTCGGCGCCCCGCGCTCTGCTGGAGCCGCCAGCCGCCACCGCCAGCTGCGAGCCGTTCAGGCAGGCGTTGACTGTAAAGAAGACGGAGCAGAGCTGCAACCACGGGGCCATGGCCGTGCGCTCGTCCAGCCCGGTCCTAGTCTGCACCCCGGCAGCCAGCCTCTGGCCAGCCCGCAGTGGGCGGTGGCGTGGGCGCAAGCGGGGGGCGTGGGGGCGCCACCGAGCATGCGCCGCCAGTCCTCGCCCCGCCCCCTTACCCAGGCACCGCCCCCAGACCCTGCTCGCAGACTCTGGCCCCGCCCCTGCAGTCTTGCCCCCCCTCAGCTCCGCCTCCTCCCTCTAGGCTACGCCCCCACGGGCCCGCCCCCAGTGAGATGTAGGCGGCTGCAGTTTTTACCACGTCACCTGAAAAGCGTTCCAAGTGGTACCTGCTCAATGCACTCAGGAAGCCAAATAACAAAGCCTCAACAATAATTTAATAAACACCTGCTGTTTGCCAGGCCTGTCCTTGAATCTTCTTAACCACACAGGTGGCTCCAGTATTACTGTCATCCCATTTTTTAGTGCATAAAATTTAGGGTAAAGGTGGTAGTTGGAGAAATGCTGACTGGGACCTAGGACAAATGACTCGCTCCCTCCACGTTCCTGTTCCGTCCCCCTGTAAATCCGAATAATAAAAGAAAGTATCCTAGTCTGGGGAGGATTCTATTAGTTAACACAAGCGCTCCATAAACGCCACAATCTGGTGTTAACTGACTTGCATAACACCATGCAACCGGTCCGTGCCAGATCTGAGATTGAAATCCAGATCTGACAAAAACTATACTCTTCACCACTACACTTGTGAAACTTACCCTTGTGAGTGTGGTATACCTAAAGGAGGAAGCTGAGGCTCGAGGAAGTGGGGTTGCCAAGGTCATATGACTTTCACCACACGCCTCTTCCCCCTCTGACTGGTATCTGTGCACCTGAATCCCGCCACTCACTGCCCCATCCCTCATCTGTGCCACCACTTCCTCCTTCTCCACAATTTCCTAAGAGCTTTTCCTAATTTCACTTCTGTCACAAAATGCAATGCCTTTCTCCATCCTAGATCCAGGGTGAGCTCCAAAACGGTAAATCAGACCACTGACGTCTCCTGATTTACTATCTTTCATTCAGTGGCCATTTAGAATAAACCCATACTGACCTCAGCCTCTCCCCCATTCTGTCTTCCCACTCTGCCTTTACTGCCTGGCTCCAACTTGCGGGTCTCCCCACTCAGCCCCACCTGGTCTTGCCTCCATGAGCCTTGTAGACTCACCTCTGTCGACAAGGAAGCCTCCTCTCCATGACTCTCTCCTCCTGGGGCCAAGAATCGCTTCCCTCTCCCTTTCTGCCTGGCCAAAGCGTGGTGACGGCTCAGCTGCTGCGAACACTGAGTTCCTGGACTTCCCCTCACAGCTGCTCCACCCCTGTGGAGAAAGAAGACTCTTCATTGTATCGTTAGCAGAAGTTCTAGGGATTAGCTCTGATGAGGCCACTTTGGGAACCAGCCTCCCCTGAACCACAGGGCTTGGAAGTGGGAGACAGTGGTTGTCCACAGGTAAACTAGCATTGTTGCCAGAGAAAGGAAGGATGGGCACTGGGTGCCCTAGACAGCAGCAGCCTCCACAGTCCCAGGTGCTGGGATTTCCTGCCCATGTGCCCACTGGACAGAAAGGTTTTATTTTCCATCTCACTGCCAGGACATCCAGGCCATGAGCCGGATCCAGTGAGCGCAAGCACCACAACCAAAGAACCGGGATCCACAGAAGGCTGCTTCAGAGGCAGCCTTCTCTGAATAAACCTCATGCAACCTGAACTGTTGGTTCGAAGCTCTGCTACCTTCCAGACTTCTGCCCACCTCCCTGGTACTCTTCACATTTCTGTCTGGCTCATTCTCAACCTCCAACGAAGGGATGGTAGGGGTTTGGCTGCGAATGTCAGGGGTGCCAGGTAGGACAGAGGTGAGAGTCTCTGAGGAACCACGAGACCCCTGCTCCTCTGGCTCCTTAATCCAGACGACATTCCGGCCTCAAAAGGCTCCATGATTTAACCAATCCCCTCCGGAGGGACTTCTCTTATAATCAGGGATTCAAAAATATCCTCATGCATTCATTCAACTATTAAGATACATTCCTAGAATCAGAACTACTGGATTATGCACATTAAAATAGTCAAACTGCTCAATATTGCACTGCAGTCTTAATCAGCTTTTCCGGTTGCTAATGAGGTAGACTATGTTCTCCTGCATTTAAGGCCATTTGCATTTCTTCCTTTGTTCCAGAGTCCGACTCCAGGAAACCCATCAGGGCTTAGAGCTTCTGAGAGAGGAAGAGCCCTAGGGGGCGCTAGGGAGAGGAGAGCATGTCTCCTTGCGTTATACTCACATCACCATGGGATGGAGTAGTTGTGGAAGGTAGAGCCACCCTCCTCCTTCCCTTTCCAGTCTACACACCTACCCACTGTGCATTTTCCTCCAGCGCACAGCTCACTGCTCCCTCCAGCAACTGACAGCCTCTGAGAAAGCTCCAACTTTTCTAAATGAGTACAGAGGACACAAGAAAGAAAACACCTAGGTGTCCTAACTTAAAACTGGTTAGAATGACATCCCTCCAGACCAGGACTGAGAGGCCCTCTTGTTCCTCTTTCTCTGGAGGCCATAAGCAGGTGGGGCAGGAGAACCACCTACATCAAAGGGTCAGATCTGGTCAGGAAATAAAGGTAATAAATTGGCACTTGGCAACATCCTCCCCATTTTGATCTTCTCCATTGATTCTTTTCCCCTTTTTACCCAAATATTGGTGAGGCTGCAAATGACCTCTGGACTGGGAGCTAAGATAAAATGAGGGAGCCAGGTCCCCACATGTCCTCCATGGACCACACTTTCCTCCAGGCCACAGCTGAACCCAGCTCTGCAGAGGATGAAGCCCATCCCACATACAACACAGAGTCTCACCCACCAGGGTCAGGACTGTCGGTGGCCAGTCACAATCTCGGCCAGCGCTCCCCATCCCCGCCTGCCTCTGATGCCCACCACTCTGCCTGGCACACATCAGTGGGCAAGACACTGCTGCCACCTCCATCGCCATTTGGAATGAACCTGGGGGTTTCAACAAATTCAATCTCTTTAAAATAAGCTGTTGACAAAATGCAAATATATTCTCCCAATTTGCCTAGAACATAACCAGATAAGAAAAATCCTAAACACAAGGACTGGATTTTGTTAGGAGTCAAATTATCCCGTGGAACATAAGAAAGGATAAAATGATCATGGAAATAATCTGTATCTGAAATCCTTTTTAGCTCTGAATAACTAAAGGCCGTTTTAATGAATGGTGGTTAGAAGCAGTGAGCCGAAATTCTAATTTATTCCTGGTATTGTGATCAAGTAGTATTTTTATGTACTGTTCAAGACATTAAAGGTAAAGGGTGCCCTCCAAGTGTCCCAGGGCTTTGGGGAGAGCAGGATTCGAACTGTTGCCCTTCTGACCACGCCAGGCTCTGTCCCCCTCTACCGCTGCCCGGATGCCAGTCCTCTCCGGACAGTCCCAGCCCAAGCGGGGTAGTCAACGTCTGCACTTCACAGGGGGCTGAGACGGGAGTCCGCGAGGAGGCCCCAGGCTCATCTGATGCCCCCACTTCCCACCCGCCTGCCTCTGGCAACCTTCCGAACAGGCAGGGACGACGCCCAGGCTGCCCAGAGGCCACGGGCGGGGACGCGCGAAAGACCGGGGTCGGACCACTCAACCCGGCACCCTGGAATCCCCGGATGCGCACCCCTAAGAGCTGTGGCGGGGGCCGCACGGCGGCCACTACACGAGTCCCCGCTACATTTCTTTTCTGGTAGAAGAGAGCGCGCAGGGCGCGCAGTCACCATGGAGGCCGCAAGGGGGCGCGCGTGGCCCATGCCGGAGACCCCCCCCCCCCGCCAAACGATCCTGGAGGCGGCGCCGCCGCAGGGCGCACGGTTCTAGGGCAAAGCCCCAGAGCAGGTGCGAATACTCGCTGTTACCCAGAGCTGGTGCTAGGTTTGGGGGAAGTAGAGTCAGGGAGGAGTTCAATATGGGCTTTCAGTAGCCGTGTGGCTTTGAGCAATTCCCTTAACTTTTCTGGATGACAGTTTTCTCAGTGGCCTCGCAGGAATGAGGTGGATACAGACCTCTGTGGGTTTTGGCGAATCTCAAGCAAGCAAATGGCTATGAGGGTGCATGAACATTGCTGTTGCAAGCGGGTAGACCACTGAGGCAGGCCCAGGGGCAGCTGGAACTCAGCGGTAGCTGAGGGAGGTGGCCACCTCTGCCTCCTTTTGGAGCTAACACCCTGGTTTGGATGTGCACTAGACTACAAGGCTACAGACCATATCCTTTTTACCATTATTCATTCATTCCTTCAACAAATACTCATGGGGTCCCTGCACCATATCAGGCATTATGCCAGGAGCAGGGGACCAGTGTGAACACAGACAGTGTCTACAAGACACTGTCCCAGCTGTAAAAGCAAGCATTCCATGGGGGACAATTACATTACTCAACCACATGACCAGAGGATGTCTCCAGAAAAGTGATATCTGAGGTGAGGTTCCAAGTCTAAGAGTTCAGTGGAGTGAAGTTCAAAGAGGAAGAGTATTCTGAGCAGAGGGAACAGCATATGCAAAGGCCCTGGGGCAGTTGGGAACAGCATCTTCAAGGAGCCAAAAGAGGCCATTGTGGTTGGATAGCAGAGGGGTGTGGAAGAATGGTGCAAGGTGAGCTGGAGAGGCCTGCAGGGGTAGGGCAGACAGGACTCTGTGCTCTGGTTGAACCTAAGGGGGTGTGAGAGCAAGGACAGGGTTGTGCTTTGGAAAAGTCCCCATATCCCAAGTGCCAAGCACTGGGGACTGCCCAACATGTAGTCAACGTTTGAAACATACTTGTTGAATGAATGAATAACCAGGATCATCGCTGAAATTCTGGGATTTAATATCTTGAATGCAAAAATCGTTAAAAAGCCCAGAAATACACTCAACCCCGCTAAAGCTCCAAAAAATGCAATTAAAATAAAATGCACAAACTTTTCTTTTTGTCTTAAGGTTATTTCCACTGTAAAGCCCTTTGTTAACTTTTTAATAGACTACTTTTTAGAACAATTTTAGATTTACAGAAAACTTGAGAAGATAGTGCAGAGAGTTCCCATACACTTTGTCCCTAGTTTCCTTTATTATTAACATATTAATGTGGTACGTTTGTTTCAGTTAATGAACTAATAGTAATAAATTACCATTAACTGAAGTCCAAGCTTTATTCAGATTTTCTTGGTCTTTCAGTCCCACTCTTTTTCCGTCCCAGCATCCTAGCCAGGACGCCACGCGACATTTAGCTGTTATGTCTCAGGGTCCTCTTGACTGAGACAGCTCATCAGACTTCCCTTGTATTTGATGGCCTGGACAGTTGTAAAGAGCATTGGTGCCCGGCTATTGGGATTTGTCTATCATTAGATGAGATATTATTGGTTTTTACTCAAATCAAAGTTATACGTGTACAGTGTACAAAGTTCAAAGTTTTAAAAGTCTTATTAGTACTAATAGATGGAAAAAAAACAGCAGTCTTGCCACTCTCACTCCCCAGAGCAACCTCCCTCAATGCTTTTAGCTATTTTCTGCTGTTTGCTGCCCGATTTGTAAGTCATATGCTCGTCCTGCCTTTCCTGACCTGCCAGTTCAGACATTGACTAATAACTTCCGGCTCTTTATGACACGTGAGAATTGTGCTCTCCTTACATTCCCGTTCTCTACCCACGCACTAAGGTCAGCGCTGGATCTCTTCCTTTGCCCTTCCAGAGCCATTCTGACCTGGACAGACCACATCTATGGGTCTGTCTCTTACTTGGGCTTCCAGGCAGGTCAGGCCCATGCAGGGCACAGGCAAGGCAGCTGGGGAGCAGGAGGAGGAGGAAAGGTGTTTATGTCCTCAGTTTCCTGCTAGGCGTGGTGGCAGGCCCCCCTCTCCATAGAGCTCCTTCCAGTTTCTGACAACTGCTCCCCAACATTGCCTCCCCTGCTCTGGGGGCAGCTAATGCCCCCCCCCCCAGTGGTAATGCACCTTCCCTTGTAGTTTCTTTTCACCCTGCCCACAAAGTCTCCTTTATGAAATTCTCCTCAAATTACCCCATTTGAGAGCTGTTTCGTGTCGGTATCCTGACGAAGGCATTACCATTTCAGCTAAGCCAATATTCAGTGTCTGCGCTATTAGGACCACATGAAATATGATTCACCGTTATAAGGCAAGCAGGGTTTGATGACAGTATCACCATTCTTGTTACAACTTTTTCCTTTGTGTGTGTGTTGGGGGGAGCAATTAGTATCTACCTTTTAAAAAAACATGTGCTTTCTGATGGACAGTAACTGCAATGGGGTATGGCGGGGACTCGGTAATATGGGTGAATGTAGCAACCAAATTGTTTTTCTTGTGAAACCTTCGTAGGAATGCATATCAGTGATACCTTAATAATAAATAAATAAATAAATAATACAATAATAAAATAAAATAACATGTGCTTTGTTTTATGCACCCGCCATGTTAACTCTTCCCACACAACTCCCATGCAGTCGGAAGCATCGGCTTTCCTCTCCTTCCGTTTTGCTCCAGGAAACTTCTGGAGTCCTCACGTTTCTGCCCCAGTCGGCTCGGCTGCTGCAGCTCTGCTGCCCAGACGTCCTTTCCTTTCCTTCTCTCTTGTGTTGAAATCCCATTTCCTGTCTCTTTCTGGGTTTTCTCACTTATTTCAGAGGGACATATCCTTCATTAGCTACTTGAGAAAAGGTGTGGGAATAAATTCTGTGAGACCTCACACCTCTAAAAAATATCTTTATCGACCTTCACAGTTGATTAATAATTTGACTAGATATTGAGGTTTATGTTGGAAGCGATTTTCCATTGGAACGTGGGGTGGGGGGCATCGCTCTTCGTCTTTCAGCCCCCGAGGGAGTAGTTTAGACATCGGATGGAGTTTCTGTCCTGAGCTTTGGAGAGTCAGCCACCCTCCCTCCTTCATTCTCTCTCTCCCTTTGTCCTGAAGAATCACTAGGATGAGCCTCTTTGTTCCTTTGACCTTCACTGCAGAGACACATGTCCTTGAGTTCCAGAAAACTCTTGTATTGTCTAGATGTCCTCCTCCCCTCCTATTCCTCTGCTTACTCTCTTTTAGAAAATCCTGAGCTGGATGATAGGCATCCTAAGTTTATCCTCCAATTTTCTTGTCATTATAACTGTTTTCCATCTCGTAGTTGCTTTGTTACTGATTTCCAGTTAGATCTTCAAAATCCAATTAATTTTTATTTCAATTATTATATTCCTTAATATCCAAAGGCAGCTTTTAAAAATTTAGTGATTGTCCCTTTTTGCAGAATATCTTGTTCTTAATTAAAAGAAGTAATTCCTCTTTCTGAAGAATAGTTTTATTAAAGTTTTCTTCTATTTCCTCCAAATGCCTTTTTTTAGTTTGCTTGAATGTTTAAAATTGAATCCGTTTTTCCTGGCTCCTTGAAAATCATTCTTAAGGAGACAGACATGCTATGTCAGCAGGTTAGGATTTAAGCTAGGTAGTCAACATCCAGAAACAAAGATCCCAGGCAGGTCACACATATCAAGAGGAAAGTGGCCCCGCTGAGCCACTCAAATGAGAAATGGTCAGTCAAGAACCTGGGGCAACCATGCCGACTCTCAGCCATCTTCTTGCTCACATTATTGCACCTATAATTTTTAGCTTTCCATTCACCTTCTACCACCAGATTTGTTGTTTCTTATTTTCTCCAGTACCACCTTGAACCTAAATGATATATATGGCTGGTGACATATACAAATGCTAGCATTTTATAGTCAACTGCTTATTTAGCAAGCATTTATTGAGCATCTACACTGTGCCAGACATTGTGCAAGGCATTGGAAAAGAGTATGTCCAAGGTCATGAGGTACCTGCCCTCTGGGAACTCACTCTCCAGGACAGTACCTCACACTCAGCAGAGCCCACGGAGGCCTGGGAGGCCACCACTGACAGCTTCCTTTAACAGATAAAGGATCTGAGGCTCAGGGAAGTTCCCTGGTTTGCCCAAAAGATACACAGCTATTGGGAGACAATGGTGCATCATGAACCCAAATCTTCCTTTTCTACACTCTGTGTTTCAAAGGCTGGGGTATAAAGAGAAATTAGAGATAACAAACCATGTAAGGAGGGTTCAGAAGGACAGGACGTGAACCAAGAGGAAGTGGTATTAGTTAGGGTCCTACAGCACACATCCAGAGAAACAGAACTAATAGGATATATATAAACATATAGATATGTATAAGAGGAGATTGATTAGAGGAAGTGGCTTGTGAAGTTATGGAGGCTGAGAAGTCCCCCAATCTGCCTTCTGCAAGCTGGAGAGCCAGAAAAGCTGGTGGTGTCACTCAGTACAAGCCCAAAGGCCTGGGAATTGGGGGCTGATGGTCTAAGTCCCAATATGAATTTGAAAGTCTGAGCCCAGGAGCACTGATGTCTGAGGGCAAAAGAAGATGGGTGTCTCAGATCAGGCCTTTCTTCTACCTCTCTGTTCTCTTTGAACCCTCACCCGACTGAAGACTGCCCCCCTGCACTGGGGTGGGCCGTCTGCCTTACTCAGCTCACCAGTTCAAACGCCAGTTTCTTCTGGAAGCACCTTCACAGACACACCCAGAAATGTTTCACCAGCTACACGGGCATCCCTTAACCCAGTGAAGTGGACCCATTAAACTAACCATCCCGGAAGTCAAGAGGAAGAAGCCACACAGTATTTCTCAGGCCCTAGCCCCCAACTTTCCATTCTAGCAAGGACTAGCTTAGGGCACGGGGCAGGACATGGGCTGCCAGCGCACTTGGGGCAAACAGGACAGAAGGGGAGGCAGAGACACACTATGCTCATTTAACAGTTGCAGGCAGCATCTCCTCCATGCCTCCGGAGTTAAGCCCGGTGGGGGTGAGTTCTCACAGTTGAATAACTTGCACACTTAGAGGCCATGGGGAGCAGTCAGGCCCATGTGGCAGAGCCTTCTAAGGCAGGCCTCCACTGTAGGGTAGGGCCAGCCAGCACCCCTCAGTCGTGAAAAACACGGAGTACGTCCTGACTCTGGTCTTCCATCTTCAGGCCCTCCGGCAGGAAGTGCTAGAGCTAAATTTCACTAGAGGTGGAGCGAGAGAGCCACGGATTGCTAAAACAGCCACAGGCAAGGCGTTGGGCCAAGTTCTTGAGCAAGAAAAAAAGTCAGCCTCACACCAGCAATAAATAGGCACAGAAAACCCTGAGAGGCCCTCCAGCCAGGCCTCCTCCTCCTCGCTCTCCAGCCAGGAGCGGCTCTGAGGATTCAGGTGAGGCAGGTGCTCTGAATCCCTGCTCCAGGCAGGGTAGCACAGGCTGGGGTCGGGGTGGGGAGAACAGTGCACCCTCCCTTCTCAGGAGAGGTCAGATGATGGCTTCCACTGGCCTTTTTCGGCACACAAATATATGTATTTAAACAGGAAACCTAAAATAAATTCTTCCCTCGCTGCTGGCTGCCATTATGTAACGTCTCAGGGTGTTTCCCTGGGACTCTCCAAGTGGTCTCATTTACTGCCCAGGTTGCGCCTCCAGCTTTGTTCATGACTTCCAAACTGCTTTCCATAAAACTGAGCCATATGCATGTCGGCTACTCACAAAGTAGTTTGTACCTTTAAAAGTATGCATAGGTTGCTGTGAGGCCAATTCCAGAAAGGCGTACAAAGCCGCTGTTTGGTTCCTTTTTAAAAAGCTGGTAACATCTCAAGCTCATTTTTTTTAAATAGTCTTAGAAATACTTTTAAATTCACAGAAAAGTTGCAAAAATCGTTCAGAGAGTACCTGCACCCTCGCCACCCAGTTTGCACTCATGTTAGCCTCTATGTGACCATGGCACAGTTATCAAAACCAGAAACTTAACAGCAATAGAGTACTGCTGAGTGATCTAGACACACTATTGGGATGTCACGTCTTCCTACTAAGGTGACTGTTTAAAAAATAAACCTTTTAAACTTTAGAATTGAGATTCACAAAATAAATTGAGGTCCCATGTACCCTGACAGATCACAAACTCCAGAGACCAAGAGACCAAGAGACCAAGAGATTGGTGAAGTTAAAGGCTTTATTGTGCCGTTGAAGGCCAGAAACAGGACTGAGTCCTGGGACAGGCAGTTTCTGCTTCACCAGCAGCAAGGCCAGTGAACAGCACCCACTTGTCCGCCGGATCCAAGAAGCGGGGCACATTCATAAGGGGTCTCAAGGGAAGAAAGTTGTGTAAATTTAATAGTCTATAGATAAGGAGGCGGGCTAAGGGGAAGCAGAGCAAGTCCGGGAATGGGTGCTTACTCCGCCGAGAAGGCTCGCGGTTGGTCGCTGGATGATGGTCAGGGACTGTTCACGGGGCCTCACCCGGAAGGATGCGGTGGTTCTGGGGGCCTTCCAGGTACTTGCTGAAATGACTTCATTCAGGATTGTGGAGCCCCTGGTTAGCTACAGCCCGCAGCCATAGACTGACCAACTTCCCTCGTCTCTCTCCCCCATTCTCTGGCCCTTATGCTGCTTAATTTTTGGACTACTCAGAAATTTCTCCTTATCAACCTCATACCCATTTCCCAATGTATTAACATTTACACTAGTATGGTACATTTGCCACAATAAATGAAACAATATTGATACCTTATTATTAACTAAAGCCCATGCTTTGTTCAGACTTCTTTCAATTTTATCTAATGTCCCTTTTTGTTCCAGGATCCCACCCAAGACACCACATTGCATTTAGTTGTCATGTCCTCCTTAGGGTCCTTGTGGCTGTGACAATTTCTCAGACTTGCCTTGTTTTGGATGACCTTGACATTTTTGAGAACTGATAAGGTATTTTGAAGGCTGCCCTCGACTGCAATTTGTCTTGATATTTTCCTCCGGAGTAGATGGGGATTATTTGAAGGACTATTCTCATCATATCCTGTTAAGGATCCACTAATGTCCTTTTTTGGGTCTAGGATCCAATCCAGAGTCCAGAAAGTTCTCAGTCTTTGTCTTTTCATGACCTTGACACTTTTGAAGTCAAAAGTGTCCCTTAATTTATATTTTTCATGACTGGATTGAAATTATGAAATTTTTTGTAAGAATGGCAGAGAAGTGGTGTTGCATGTCATATTGGGGTACATGATGTTTTTTACTCTTGATCACATGGTTAAGATGGCATCTGCCAGGTGTCTGCACTGCAAAATTACTATCTTCTTGTAATTAATTGATATCTTGCAGGAGATACTTTTAGATGGCCAAATACCCTGTCATGCTCAAACTTTTACTAGGTCATTTTAGCATCCATGAGTGTATCTTGCTAGGAACATCATCACTGTGGTGTTCTAATGGTGCTTTTTCTATTTCCCTTATTTCTTCTACACTTATTAATCAGAATTCTCCTCTAAGGAGAATTCTTCTCTCCCTTTGCCCCCATTAATCTATTTATTCAGTTACTTATGTATAGGTAAGCATGGGTTCATGAATATTTATATTATTTTGTGGATTTCATTCCAATACTCCCATTATTAATTGTTGGCTCAAATTGCTTCAGCTTTGGCCATTGGGAATCCCTTCAGGATGGGGTCCTGTGCCCTTTCAACATGCTCCCATATTTTTTTGAGCACGTCCTTACTTCCTGGTACATAAGGTGTCTTGGGATCATCTTGTATGTTCCCTGTCGCAGTGCTGGAATCAGTCATTTCTCCAAGTATTTCTGGTTCTTGTCTCCTAATTGGGCCCAGTCTGGCCTGCACATAAAATAGTTTCAGAATTGTTAACTCATTGCCCTGAAAGGCAATTCACTAACTAAGCTATAATCTTGTGCACAGTTCTCTTCCTCTTTAGTCTTACGGTATCCAGTCAAAGTACAGTTTTTCAGAGTTCCTTGAGTTAAGTCTTTTCTTCTGTACCTCCTCCAGTGTGGTTGTATTATTTATTTGCAATACACTTAGATTCCATTTGGGGTTCTCTTCTCATTATGGTTGATTTGAATGATTTATTTGTTCTGAGAGTACGTGAACCATTACCCTGGTTCTAAGACAACAGCTGTAAAAGGGCTGACGTATACTCAGAGAAGTGTGTGGCCCCCCCATTCCCACCACCTATTTCCATTCCTTCCTTCTTTCCCTCCCATTCCCATATACCCACCCTCTATAAATAACCAGCTTTCTTAAGCTTCTGGGTTAGCCTTCCTGGATTTCTTTTGCTAGTTGATATATGGGGTCCATAGATGAGTCCTATGCCTCCTTAGAGGGCAAAGACTAAGGTTCATATTCCTTCCATCCCCACTTTGTTTGGAGCCCAGGGTGAGCCCATCCCAAAGCTGAATAAAAGGAAATATTTGCTGGAGCTGACTAATGAATATCATGGGTAAGGCAAATTGGTCCTTTTTTTTAATATAATATATTTTATTATCATTAATCTACAATTACATGTGCAATATTATGGTTATTAAACTACCCCTTCATCAGGTCCCCCCACCAACCCCATTACAGTCACTGTCCATCAGCGTAGTGAGATGCTATAGAATCACTACTTGTCTTCTCTGAGTTGTACTGCCCTCCCCGTGCCCCCCCAACATTACATCTGCTAATCGTAATGCCCCTTTTTCCCTCTTATCCCTCCCTTCCCACCCATTTTCCCCAGTCCCTTTCCCTTTGGTAACTATTAGTCCGTTCTTGGGTTCTGTGAGTCTGCTGCTGTTTTGTTCCTTCAGCATTTTTTCTTTGTTCTTATACTCCACATATGAGTGAAATCATTTGATACTTGTCTTTTTCGGCTTGGCTTATTTCACTGAGCATAATACCCTCTAGCTCCATCCATGTTGTTGCAAATGGTAGGATTTGTTTTCTTCTTATGGCTGAATAATATTCCATTGTGTATATGTACCACATCTTCTTTATCCATTCATCTACTGATGGACACTTAGGTTGCTTCCATTTCTTGGCTATTGTAAATAGTGCTGCAATAAACATAGGGGTGCATCTGTCCTTTTTCAAATTGGGCTGCTGCATTCTTAGGGTAAATTCCTAGGAGTGGAATTCCTGGGTCAAATGGTATTTCTATTTTGAGTTTTTTGAGGAACCTCCATACTGCTTTCCACAATGGTTGAACTAATTTGCAGTCCCACCAGCAGTGTAGGAGGGTTCCCTTTTCTCCACATCCTCGCCAACATTTGTTGTTGTTTGTGTTTTGGATGTTGGCCATCCTCACTGGTGTGAGGTGATATCTCATTGTGGTTTTAATCTGCATTTCTCTGATGATTAGCGATGTGGAGCATCTTTTCATGTGCCTGTTGGCCATCTGAATTTCTTCTTTGGAGAAGTGTCTATTCATGTCCTCTGCCCATTTCTTAATTGGATTATTTGCTTTCTGTTTGTTAAGGTGCATGAGTTCTTTATATATTTTGGATGTCAACCCTTTATCAGATACGTTTTTTATGAATATATTCTCCCATACTGTAGGATGTCTTTTTGTTCTACTGATGGTGTCCTTTGCTGTACAGAAGCTTTTCAGCTTGATATAGTCCCACTTGTTCATTTTTGCTTTTGTTTCCCTTGCCGGGGAGATATGTTCATGAAGAAGTTGCTCATGTTTATGTCCAAGAGATTTTTGCCTATGTTTTTTTCTAAGAGTTTTATGGTTTCATGACTTACATTCAGGTCTTTGATCCACCTTGAGTTTACCTTTGTGTATGGGGCTAGACAGTAGTCCAGTTTCATTCTCTTACATGTAGCTGTCCAGTTTTTCCAACACCAGCTGCTGAAGAGGCTGTCATCTCCCCATTGTATATCCAAGGCTCCTTTATCAAATATTAATTGACTGTATATGTTTGGGTTAATGTTTGGATTTTCTATTCTGTTCCACTGGTCTGTGGGTCTGTTTTTGTGCCAATACCAAATTGTCTTGATTACTGTGGCTTTGTAGTAGAGCTTGAAGTCAAAGAGTGTAATTCCCCCTGTTTTATTCCTCCTTCTCAGGATTGCTTCGGCTATTCGGGGTCTTTTGTGGTTCCATATGAATTTTAGAATTATTTGTTCCAGTTCATTGAAGAAAGCTGTTGGTAGTTTGATAGGGATTGCATTGAATCTGTAGATTGCTTTAGGTAGTATAGCCATTTTGACAATATTTATTCTTCCTAGCCAAGAGCATGGGATGCATTTCCATTTGTTAGTGTCCTCTTTAATTTCTCTTAGGAGTGTCTTGTAGTTTTCAGAGTACAGGTCTTTCACTTCCTTCGCTAGGTTTATTCCTAGGTATTTTATTCTTTTTGATGCAATTGTGAATGGAATTGTTTTTCTGATTTCTCTTTCTGTTAGTTCATCATTAGTGTATAGGAAAGCAACAGATTTCTGTGTGTTAATTTTGTATCCTGCAACTTTGCTGAATTCAGATATTAGTTCTAGTAGTTTTGGAATGGAATCTTTAGGGTTTTTTATGTACAGTATCATGTCATCTGCAAATAGTGACAATTTGACTTCTTCTTTACCAATCTGGATGCCTTGTATGTCTTTGTTTTGTCTGATTGCTGTGGCTAGGACCTCCAGTACTATGTTGAATAACAGTGGAGAGAGTGGGCATCCCTGTCTTGTTCCCGATCTTAGATGAAAAGCTTTCAGCGTCTCGCCGTTAAGTATGATGTTAGCTGTGGGTTTGTCATATATAGCCTTTATGATGTTGAGGTACTTGCCGTCTATACCCATTTTGTTGAGAGTTTTAATCAGGAATGGATGCTGAATTTTGTCAAATGCTTTTTCAGCATCTATGGAGATGATCATGTGGTTTTTGTTCTTTTTGTTGATGTGGTGGATGATGTTGATGGATTTTCGAATGTTGTACCATCCTTGCATCCCTGGGATGAATCCCACTTGATCATGGTATATGATCCTCTTGATGTATTTTTGAATTCGGTTTGCTAATATTTTGTTGAGTATTTTTGCATCTACGTTCATCAGGGATATTGGTCTGTAATTTTCTTTTTTGGTGAGGTCTTTGCCCGGTTTTGGTATTAGAGTGATGCTGGCTTCATAGAATGAGTTTGGAAGTATTCCCTCCTATTCTATTTTTTGGAAAACTTTAAGGAGAATGGGTGTTATTTCTTCTCTGTATGTCTGGTAGAATTCAGAGGTGAATCCATCAGGCCCAGAGGTTTTGTTCTTGGGTAGTTTTTTGATTACCAATTCGATTTCGTCGCTGGTGATTGGTCAAATTGGTCCTTTTTATTAAAATAAAAAATAAATTTTTTTATTTCTACCATATGGCCATTCCACATATAAATACTTAATTTGTGGGGGAAAAAATCAACTTGTGTAGAGGTAAATATTTTCTGTAACATTATTTTAATGGTGAAAAAGAAAGAAAAACAAAAACCTTAACATCTATCAATACAGAAGTGGCTAAAAACATACTATGTACTAGCCAACTGGTCACACTATGTATTTCAACAGATTTGCTTGTTTTAATAAGATAGAGCTATGAAGAGCTTAGAAAAATGCTCTAGACTCCAAGAAGGAACTAGTGGTTACCAAAGGGGAGGGGTGTGGGAAGGTGGGTGGGGAGGGATGGAGAAGGGGATTGAGGGGTATTATGTTTAGTACACATGGTGTGGGGGGGTCACGGGGAAGACAGTGTAGCACAGAGAAGGCAAATAGTGAATCTGTGGCATCTTACTACACTGATGGACAGTGACTGCATTGGGGTATGGGTGGTATGGGTGGGGACTTGATAATATGGGTAAATGTAGTAACCACATTGTTTTTTCATGTGAAACCTTCATAAGAGTGTATATCAATAATACATTAATAAAAGAATAGCAAAAAAATGCTCTAGGACATCTTGATGAGAGGGTGGGAAAAAGCTAATTATGGAATGATAAATATAGTGTAATACCATTTATGAAAAATCAATAAACAAATACCACATGTTTTATAGGGGTGTGTATGTGTATGTATATAAATCCACAAGCAAAAGGTTTGGAAACCTGTATTTCAAATTGAAAAAGTGACTTCATTTGGCAGGGGTTGGGTGGAGGAGACTGGAGATTTGGTGGGGGAGGGCTTCAAAAGGAACTTCTATGTACAATGTGTTCACTTTTTTAATATTAATGTGTTCATATGTCATTTGTATAATTAAAAACAAAGCCTTGATGATGTTAATTAACTCAAAGTCCTTGAAAAGGGATCACAACTTATTGTGGAAACAGGTAACACACTCACTCAGTACCTGCCCTTCCTACAGGAAATTCAGGAAAATGATGAAGAGCCCCAACCTCTCCTTCTCCCTCTCCCATAAAATGTAAGAATCCTTTTCTAAAAATTGTCTGCCACTAAGGCTTGTTCTCCAGTAGTAAAAGCAGTAATGTAAGTAACACAATAACTTAGAATCTGGGTATACAGTGAACACTGCATACCCACCACCTGCCTTCCAACAAGAAATAACAAGTGTTGGCAAGGATATGGAGAAATAGGAACCCTCCTACACTGTAGATGGGACTATAAATTGGTGCAGCTGCTGTGGAAAGCAGTATGGAGATTCTTCAAAAGATAAAAAATAGATATACCATACAACCTAGTAATTCCACTTCTACGAATTTGCCCAAAGGAAACAAAATATCTGATTCAAAAAGATACATGCATCCCTGTTTATTACTGCATTATTTACAATAGCCAAGATATGGGAAGAACCAAAGTGTCCATCAACAGACGGCTGGATAAAGAAGATGCTGTACATGTACACAGTGGAGTAATATTCAGCCATAAAAAGAAATCCTGCCATTTGGGACAACATATATAGACCAAAGGGTATTATGTTAAGTGAAATAAGCCAGGGGGAAAAAGACAAACACATATGATTTCAGTTATATGTGGAATCTAAACACAAAACAAAATGAACAAAACAGCAGTAGACTCATAGACACTGAGAAGTGACTGGTGGTTACATGGGGGAGGGGTTGGGCCAGGTGGGTGAAATATGTGAAAGGGATAAAAGGTACAAAAATCTCAATCATAACATAAATTAGTTACAGGGATGGAAGTGCAGCATGGAGAATATAACCAACAGTTCTGTAACATCTTTCTATGCTGACAGTAAACACACTAGTGGGGGTGAGCATTTAATAATGTATATAACTGTGGAATCACTATGTTGTATACTTGAAACCAATATAATATTGTATATCAATTATACTTCAATAATAAAAATCCAAATAAATAAACAAATAAATAAATCTCCTCTGGCAGAAAACTTAAAAATAAAACTAGAATCTTAGCCTTATTACATTAAAAAAATTTAAAATGATAATAAACCAGAAAGCTGACTAAGCCACTAATCAAAGACAGAGACACAAATACAATTAGTGTTTTGGGCAAGTTGCTCTGAGGATTCTCAGCTAATCCTGAGACGTCCAGAGGCTTGGTGTGGGGAGTCTGTCCCCGCCAGGACACAGAAAGGCACTTCCTGCCACTGCTCTCTGTTTTTTGTGTAGCTGGAGTTAAGACCATGCAAAATAAACAAAGGCAGTTTGCCCAGGCATCATATTCCCTTCTGGGAGGAAATTGCTACACGTTTTTCAGCCTCTGTTTGGAGTATATTTTCTGGTATTTTAATTTTTAAATCCCCTAGCCCCTCTCCTGCCTTTTAGGAAAATTACTTGTGTTTTTTAACTTTATAGACTCAAAGCTATACCTTTTGAAAGGCTCTCTTTGGCTTAGGAAATGTGCACAAACAGCAAAGAAATACAGCTGAGTGAGATTCAGCATCCCCTCATTGAATGTGCATCACGTATACACCTGCAGTCATGACATATGCATGATAAGGTAGCATATGTGGTACGATTCTGCTTGTGCAAAATGCACGTGTCCTCAGGTACAGAACCACTGGATGGACAGTGGTACCTCCGGGCAGTGGGGTTGCTGGTCATGAGCTTCTTTTTACTTTCTTGTATTGTTTACCTTTTAAATATTGAGAAGTTATTTCCAAAATAAAAGGAACACTTTCATTTTGAAACAACAACAAAGAAATGGAGGAGGCAGAGATAGGGGATAAACTAACTGGAGCAGAAGAAAATGCAACCAGGAACAGTAAGACATAGGAGGACGGAGGTAGCACTCAAATCATCATGGTCCCAACTGCTGTCCAGTTCTACTTCCATCCCCTGCCATGCCACGGTGCCTCCTGCCACCCTCCAGAAGCCTCCCGTCTGGTCCTCCTGCCCACCTTCTTGCCTTCAATAATCTGCTGTCTACAGAGCAGCCCAAGCTCTTAGATACAAATCCAACTCCCTGTCACACCCCAAGACCCTGCCTGCTCCTTCACCTCCTGCCTCTTTCCTTCTGCTCACTTCATGCGTAGTTCCTGGAGCACCCTTTCCTGCCTCAGGGCCTTTGCACTTGCTCTTCCTTGTGCTCAGACAGCTCTTCCCTCAGCTCCTCACACAGTCTGCCCCTCCCCTCAGAGTCTCTAGGGTAGGGAGCCAGGAATCTGCATTTTAAATACCTACTATGCAAGATTCTAAGGGCATTCCTGTCCAAGAGACGCTGTTCTAAAGCACTGGCTTTGGTGAGTATTCAAGGGGTGGGGAGTTCAAGCACAGCCTTCTGACAGATTACTGCGGTAGTTACTGGCTCTCAGCCCCTTGTGCAGTCACCGGGTCCTCTGGACCAAGATGTTCCTCCAGAAGGGCCTGAATGTGTAGGCTTACAGCAGGATGGGGCTTTAGGGTCTCCGTTTTCCCCTCCAAGGGCAATGAGGGCCAAAATTTTAGCGAGGGAGATTTTTTTAACAGTGACCGTTATTTTTCACCTATTACTAAATTAAACATCAAATACCTACAACAAATGAGCCCTTCCTTTAAGGCAGGGTTTGGAGACTGAGCCAGGAAGAGTTCTGAAGCAGGTATATTCAGACACCTGTCTCAGACATTTACTACCTGAGCACCTGTGCACTTTGGAGAGCCCATGGAGGACAGATGAGGGGGCCTCCCGGAAGGTACTGGAAACACTAGGCAAATGCATTCTGAGCTTATGCTTAGGGCAAGCTCCTTGTCAGCACAAGATGTGCCCAGGTTCCCAGCCTACCCACAAGGGCTTATAACCCCTCAGAGGAGCTTGTCATGGTACAAAGTGGTTAGGCTGTTGTTTGTTTGTGAGGAATTCACCTGCTCCAACCTGGTGGGCATAAACAGAAGTCAAAACCTTCAAGGAGGCTGCGGCAGGAAAAGCACTGAGAGCTTTTTCGTTGGCCTCTCCCCTCTATGCTTCCCTCCAGGAACCCCTCCCTCACTCCCTGTGGCTCTGGGGGGCTGCCAGTCATGGTGGCCCTATCTCCTCAGCCTAGGCTGGACCAGTCACAGTCCTTGTGGCCTCCTTGCCAGACTCTGGAGGGCAGGACTCTCTGCTCGGCTTGCTGAAATGGCTGGAGAAGAGCCTTGTGCTGCCAAGTTCCACCATGCTCACCCAGCAGAGAAAGCCTGGGCCATGAGGGGAAGGAGAGACATCCTCCTAATGACATTCCCCAAGCCTCGACACTCAGACAGACCTGAAGCCCGTCTCTGCGAGAGGCACTAATAAATCCCCTTACTGCTTCAGTTACTTTGAGCTCAGTTTCTTCTCCTGTGACAGAAAGAGGCCTGACTAATGGCCAGGCCTTCAGTATTGTTCTAAGCCTCCAAGTAAAAAGTGTGCAAAAAAGTGTTTATGTAATGTAATAGTCAGGCCCATCTCGGAATGTAGGCAGGCAGTTTACAGCCCTTCAGGGTGTGGGGCTTCTCTAAATACAGGGCCAGGCACAACCCTGCCATTCTCCACTCTGGAGAGCTGTTCTTGCATGAGGGAGTGTCACAGCCTCTTAGCAGCAACCCCTCTGCCCTCACCACTGTGAATCCACGCTGGATTCATGCAGGCTTCCTCCTCTCCATAGCCCTAATTCCCTTCCCCCTTATCCTCTGCATACTTCCTTGCTCAAACTTACAATGCACAAAAAATAGACTCAGAATTGTTAATCCAATCACTACAAAATGCAAGCTTACCAACTAGAGCTCAACATTTGTTTATAGCTCTTTATCATTAATCTGAGGGAATATGGTCAAAACACAGTGTGCAGTTATCCCTGCCTTACTTCAGTACGTTTATGTTACTCATTTAAAATAACATTAAGTTCATTGTTTCTGCTTATATTCCAATTTAAGAGTTTTTTTCCTTCTATCCTTGTTGATTTCAATTTTTGGTTATATGAAATATGAATACAGTTCTGAGAATCAAACTATGCATGATGGTATACACAGAGAAGTGTCACCCTTGCCCCATCCCCCCTTCCACCCTATTCCTATGCTCCCATCCCCTCCACCCATCCCTTCTCCTGAGGCAACCAATCTCCTTTCCTGGTTTACCCTTCCTCTCTTTCTCTTTTCAAAAATAAGCAGATGCATATATGTTTTCTTATTTCTCCTTTTCACACCATAGACTCTTTAGCACTTTCCTTTGTTCACTTAATAATATTTACCCTGGTCATCACTTGTATCAGTTCACTGAGATATGCAATCTTTTTTACAGCAGGGTAGTATTCCACTGTGGATATGTACTGTGGCTTACTCAACCATTGTCCCATAAATGGGCACTTAGGTTGTTTCCAATATTTTGCCATTACAAAGAGTGCTTCAGAAAATCATCTTATGCATAATGATTTTTGTGTTGTTGAAAATGTTTCTTTAGATTAAAACCCTAGAAGCTGCATTGTGGAGTCAAAAGTTAAACACATATGTAGTTTTCTTAGATTTCCCTATATACGGACTCTAATAAGTTGCATACCTACTAGCAATGTATGAAAGTACCTATTTTCCCACAGCCTTGCCAGCAGAATGCTGTGTCAAACTTGAAAATTTTTGCTAATCTTACAGGGAAGAAATAGTAACTCAGTGCTGTTTCTTTGTTAAATCTGCTATAGTAAAATATTTTGGTGTACAGTTCCATGTGTTTTAACATATGAATAGATTTGTGTAACCACAGTCAGGATATAGAACATTTCTCTGACTGCCTAAATTCCCTTATGCTGCCATTTTTTAGTCAAACACTCTCCCCACCCATGAGTCCCAGCCACCACTGATCTGTTCTCCATCTCTATAGTTGTAACTTGTCCAGAGTCACATAAATGGAATAATACAGTATGTAATCTTTTGAGATTTGATTCTCTCATTCAGCATAGCATCTTTGAGGATCATTCATACTGTTTATGCATCAATAGTTTGTTTCTTTTTATTGCCTTGGTAGCATTCCATTGTATGGATATACCACAGTGTGTTTATCTATTCACCTGTTAGAGGAATTTGGATTGTTTCTATTTTTGCTGATTATGAATAAAACTTCTATAGATATCTATACACAGTTATTTAGGTAAATACCTAGAAGTTGGATTGCTGAGTTACATGGTAAACATATATTTAACTTTATAAAAAAACTGAAACCATAAAACTCCTAGAAAACATAGGTGATAAGCTCCTTGACATTGGTCTTGGGGATGATTTTTTGGATTTGACAACAAAAGCATAGGCAACAACACCAAAAATAAACAAGTGGGACAACAACCAACTAAAAGAGCTTCTGCACAGCAAAGGAAAACATCAACAAAATGAAAAGGCACCAAACATTCTGAATGGGAGAATGGGTTTGCAAATCACACATCTGATAAGGGATTAATATCCAAAACATATAAAGAACTCATACAACTCAATAGCAAAAAATAAATAATCCAATTAAAAAATGGGCACAGAAACTAAATAGACATTCTTCCAAAGACATACTGATGGCCAGCAGGTACATGAAAAGTGCTCAACGTTGCTTACCATCAGGGAAATGCAAATCAAAACCACAAAGAGATGTCCCCTCATATCTATTAGAATGGCAAGTATCAAAAAGACAAGAAATAACAAGTGTTGGCGAGGATGTGCAGAGAAGGGAGCCCTTGTGTGCTGTTGGTGGGAATGTAAACTGGTGCTGCCACTATGGAAAACAGTATGTAAGTTCCTAAAAAAACTAAAAATAAACTACCACATGATCCAGCAATTCTCCTTCTGGGTATTTATTCAAAAGAGATGAAAACACTAACTCTGAAAGACATATGTATCCTTATCTTCACTGCGGTCTTATTTACAACAGCCACAATATGGAAGCAATCTAAATGTCCAGTGATGGATGAGTGGAGTTCTATCTCTAAAGGAATCAAACTTGGTAAATTCTGTTTTTTTTTAAAGAAATTCACCATTTTGGCTAGTTTTTATATGTATTTGCTTAAAGGTCTACCAAATAATCACATATGAGTTTTAATTATTCTTCTGTTTAAATTACTATTGCTATTTCCCTTTGTCTTTTCTTATTTTTGTTTATTTGTGTTTTCTCTCTTTTTTCTTCACTAAGTTAGCAAGTGGATTGCCTGTTTTGCAGAAATCCATAGCAACCGCTTGTTACAGACCTTGTCCCTGCATTTAAACACACTCAGAGTTATTTCAATTTACTTTTGTTTTTCACATAAAATATAAATAATATCACAATATGCATATTCTGTAATATTCTGTAACTTGCTTCTATTGAGTCAACCTTCTATTTTTTAAGTCTATCAACATATATGTGTAAATAAGAATTATTGTAAGTGGGATACTGGCATCTTCTAATTGAATGAGTACATCTGGATTTCTTTGAATTTCTGATGGCTGTTTTAGGGAAAAGGACTTAAATCTAGTGATTTTGTTAAATCTTAATTATATTTATATAGAAAGGATGTACATATTCCCTAGCCAAAATACACTTACATTTAGAGAATATATTATATCTAAGGAATTCTTGGAACTTCAGAGATGTTAATTACTTTAGCTATATAAAGGCTCAAATCTCTTACTTCCTCCAAAAAAAGAAAATAAAAGGAAGAAAAAAAAATTCAGTACACTTTTCTAGGTATTGACATCACAGCTGGCAGCTCTGTCTTCTGGAAGGCTAAGTGGGAAGGGGCAATTCTGGAGCTAGACAGAATGTGTTCTGAGTCCTGGCTGAGCCACTTCCTTGCTGTGTGGCAGTGATCAAATTATTTTGTCCTTCTGTGTCCCTCAATTTGCTCATCTGTAAAATGGGGATAATAAATCATCATAATAAAATCTGACGTTAGGTTTCCTTATATTTAAAGTGGATTGCCTATATCCACCTTGCAAAGAGCTAATTCACGTAAAGTACCATATTGCTTTAGCTCGTGGTGGGCACCTAATAAACAGTGGTATTAATTATTGTTTTTATTATTAATATCATCATCTTTTATCTTTATGACTTTGGTGAGGAGGCTTGTTCTATTCGTTCTGTTCATTATGCAAAAGGATTCCAATGGGCTAAAAGAATGTAGCACTGATCTGTAAATCATAGGCATAACCTCATCGATACTTGAGAAAAACATATGGGTGATCGCAGAAATGGGAAGGTGTCAGATAAAGCAGTGGGAAGAAGCAAAAGGGAAAAGACTGAGATATGTCTTGAAAGTATTTCAATTTCTGTATACAAAAACCGTAAGATTAAAAGGCAAATGTGAAGAAACTATGAATCATAATATGGTAATCAAATGTTTACTATATAGAGAACTGATAAAAATCAACAAGAAAAACTATGAGACCCTGTATTGCTATAACGATGCTGTTTTCATAAGCCCTTAAACTCAGTGGTTGAAAACTCTGTCAGGTGTGGGGTTTGGGAGCGTGGAGGCAGGTTTCGCTGGGCTTAGCTTGGGATGGGTTCAGGTCTACTTCATGTTTTCTCAAGTTTCTCAGCCTAAATGGGCAGCAGCTACTCAGGGTATGTTTTTCTTTTGGCTATTGCCAAAAGTGCAAGTGAGCAAGGGGAAAGATACACTGTCTCTAGAGGCTGCCTCTCAGAACTGGTAGAGTCACTGCTGTCCACATTCCATTGGCTAAAGAAAATCATATGACCAAACCCAACATCAGTGGGGTGGGAAATACACTTTGCTCTCAATAATGGGTGGTATTAAAAAGCCACATGGTAAAGGACATGGATGTATAATTTTAAAATTCGGAGGGCATGAATAATTATGAGCAATGACTTAATGTACCCGAAACTGCTAAGAAAGAAATAGATGTTGTAGGACTGACCAACTGAGGAAAATACAAGTTATCAATTAACATACCAAAAATTAAATCCCCAAAAACAAGGTAAAATAACAATGAGAAACTAATTTTCAATTACAAAATCAGCAAACATTTTTTAAATAAATGATTCTACCCAGTGTTAGGTAGGGTGAGGTAAAACAATCAATCATTAAAAGATTTTCATTTTTGCAGTAGCAGTGCAAAGCAGAAATGTCCATTTTAAAGGTATTTAAAAGCTCTGCTATTTATTTTCCTGGGTATGGTTTGAATTTTTCAAATATTTCACCAAACAAGTAAAATTTTCCCTACATTTGGATTTTTATGCCTATTATATTTAACATACATAAACACACACAAATAATCATTTTGGATCACATTTAATTTTGCAGAAATTTTCTGCCCAGTTAGATTAGTTCTAACATTTTCCTCTAATGTACATCTCCTTGTAATAGTGATTTTCAAATGTTTTAGAGTTTTAGAACCCTCACTGAAAGCAAAGCAAGAAAACCACATAGCAACCCAAGAAGCGTAGATCAGGAGCAAAGTCTGTTAGCACTGTTATTGTTATTTACTTGTAAGGATGACTCTTACTTGCAAAAGTATTATTTGCAGGGACACTTTGCAAATTGCTGAGAAAAAAAATTTTCTCATGATCCCATCAGAAGTAAAAGTAGGTAAGTCTCCTGCCTGAGTCTATAAGTTGCAGGGCTAAACATGATCCAGTTCTTGCATATTTAGTAATTTTCAAATGTTCCAAAGCTCTTTTAATTCACTGTCTTCTTTCACCACATACTTAGCTTCCAAAACCTACCAAATTTCCCTTCTGACTGTGTCTCTATAATCTCCCTCTTTCTTTCCATCTCCACTGCCCCCAGCCTCACCCAGGCCATCAACAACTCCAAAGCACACAGAGCCACTACAGGGAGGTTAATCCCCTCAACCACCCTTGTTCTTCCCCTCCGCATCCTGCTTCTCCCTTCCTAAACGGTGCTGCAACCCTATTTCCCACCACATTAAATTTTACCCCCTTGGCTTTTTTTAAGGTCCTTCATAATCTGTATCCACCCTGAAAAGGCAGGACCACATAATTTTGGAGGGTCAGCACAAAATGAAAACTTTGACCCCTTGGTCAAAAACTATGAAGAATTTCAAATTGACAACAGTGGAGCTTTAAACCAAATGCAGGGTTTTTTGAGCACAGGGCCCTGTGTAACTGCATGGGTTGCACCTCTATGAAGTTGGTCCTGCCGACAGAGACCTACCACCCTAAGGAGGCCACAAGGTTTGCTGTCCAGCTTTCAAGTCTTCTCTCTCACATGTTGTTCTCTCACCTGAATGCCCTTCCAGCAATGGCCAGCTCCTGCCCACATTAAGCCTTAGACTTCTCCCAGACCCATTCATGGAGAGGCAACATGGGAGAGTTAGTCTTTATGTATCTCTCCAATCTCTTCCCTCTTATAGCCTAGTAGTGCTGACCATCTCTATGCATTCATTTAGTCCTTAAGTATATACTTCCCTGTGTTCTTTTCTTACTACTTCTTTCATTCATTAACCCACCATCTACTGTGGGCCACATATTTGCCATGATTGTGCTGGGCACTAGATTTAGTAAGTCGCCAAACAGCAGAGACTTTGTTTGACATGTTCACTGCTCCATCCCCAGAGCCTTGCACTGTGATTGACTCAGGGTAGACACTGAATCAACAAGTATTGACTAGTCTTTTCTCTCCATTCTACAGTGAGCACCTGGAGACCAAAACTGTTTCCGTTTGTTCTATGACTGTTGATTGAGATCCCACTACATGCCACACATTGTTCCTCATGTGAACACACTGTTCTAGACAACTCCCTTTATGTCTATATTCCCTAGCACATTATCTCTCTAGCACATCATTATAATAAGAGCTAACATCTACTGTTTTTATGTGCCAAGCATCAGTCTAAGCCTACTGATTATCTCATTTAATTCCACGAATGATTACATAAAATAGATCTCATTATTATCCCTATTTTAGAGATGAGGAAATTGAGGCTCAAGGAGGTTGAGTAACTGGCCCAAAGTCAAATAGCTACTGGGGTGTGAAACCAGGGCACCAGCATCTTGCCCAATCTTTTAAGTACATTACTAGGCTGCCTCCAGTGAGTACTTTTTGACTGACTGGCTTGACTGAACTAGAGAGATGAAGGAAGAGCAGTGCTGGAGACTCAACACAAATCCATAAATAACCATCAAATAGGGTTTGTGACGTATAAAAATGACATCATTATGCAATTTCTTGACAGACACCAGATATAACAGGTGCATGGTGTGTTTTTTTTTTGCATATGATATATAGGTCATAAACTATAGTATCATTTATTTCACTGAAATTACCCAGTCATAAAATGCTAAATAAAGGAGCCAGCCCACTAAGCCATCCTGAGGCCTGGCGGAAGGAAACAGACACTAAGTTCCTAAATGTTGGTAACTTGTACCAGACAGAAGGTAAGCAACACATTTTTTAAGCTGGAGATTCATTTGTGGGACTCAATAATGCCTGTGGAAACCAACATGCTTGCCAAGGCAGGGAAAAAGGAAGAGGGTGGAAATAAGAAAGCAGGAGAGAGGGAAATGGGAAAGGAGTGAGTTTAATGGGGCGCGGAGTGGTGGAAACCCCCAAGGGCTGCTTGGGCCACTTCTTGGCTGCTGTGGCCAGGTGTCCCAGCAGGAGACAGGACAGTCCTGCTGAGCACTGAATTGAGCCATAGTGGAGGGGTTTTCAGTCCAGTGGGGCTAAACCAGAGAAATGGAGATAGCAAGTCACAGTTGCCCTGCTTTGACTGGGACTAGTAAATGGACAAGCATACTTTCCTCAGAAGTAAGCCCAGGTTGATGCTGTGTGGTGGGTTCAGCAATGGGGGATTTATGCCACTCGCATGATGTGTGATAAAATGCGGTGGGGGAAAGCAGCTATTAGCACTGATTAACTCAGATGTTGACCACCAGCACACAAGCCATTGTTTCTGCCAGCCCTCTTTAGTGATGGGCTTTGTCTGGCTGGCTTCGCAAGAGACAAATGCCATTACAGGAGACCAAATAACCTTATTTAGGCAGTGGTCAGATAATAGAGACGCTCCAGGTATTAGCCCAGCTGCATTAGTTTGATTTGTTACTGCTGTTCACCTTGTCTTGGGCATTAATGGAGACAAAGGTTTGGAATTGCAAGGAACAGAGATAAGCTGCGGATTAGAGCCTGTGTATTTTGAGGGAAAGATAATTCTATTTTAGGTCTCCCTCTCCATTTTCACCTTACTTGATTTTTCCCCAAAGTTAAAGTCCAATTTTTTTCCCTGAATATCATCATATTCTTTCCAAATCACTAGCAACCATAATTGCTAAAAAAAAAGCTACTGACTCATTATTTCCTTTAGCAAGATCAGCCTTTAAGGGTTTTAGAAATTATTTTAGGGGAAATACACTAGTGATCTTGTGTATTTTCTTTCTTCTTAAATATTATATATTATGGATTCATTTCACAATATTTAATGATATTCTGTTATTAGTATCTGAAAATATAAAAGGATATGCACATTACATTGTTGTTTCATTAATACTACAAATTCTGCTAATACCAGAAGTTTTCCTAATCGCTAATGTTGTTTCAGTTATAAATACATCATTTCTATTATAAATGAGTTTTGCTTATAAATACGTAACTTTGATTTATAAACATGATTTACTTTAATTGTACACAGAATTGAATTTTAGAACTGCATAAATCAGTTGTATTTAGTTGTCATGGAAAATATTGAGATAATGATTTTCTATAGTTACTATGTTTCTTCACCATTTTTTTAAAAAGGTGTAATTAGTTATAATTTTTTAAAAATTTAAGTGCATTACTAGTTGTTGATCAATGTGTGTGATGCTGTTTCATTTTTTTGGAAGGTCTATAATTTTATACAGAATTCTCACATTTCTTGGAGATTTTGGGGTTAGGTTTAATTTTAATAAATTCTAGTTAGACTATGATTACTCTGAAAATCTCAATTTGGAGAAAGCACTACTTCAAAAATACTTAAATATTATATATACACTCCATGTTTATTGTGGCATTATTTATATAAGCCAAGATATGGAAGCAACCTAGGTGTCCATTACTAGATGAATGGATAAAGAAGATGTGGTACATACACACAGAGGAATATTACTCATAGAAAAGAATGACATCCTGCCATTGGCAACAACATAAATGAACGTAGAGGGTATTATGCTAGGTAAAATAAGCCAAACAGAGAAAGACAAATACCATATTTCACTTATATGTGGAACCTAAAAAACAAAACAGATGAATTAAAAAAAAAAACAGAAACAGACTTATAAATACAAGCAAACTGGCAGTTGCCAGAGAGGAAAGGGGTGGGGGGAAGTCAACATAGGTGAAGGGGATTAAGAGGAACAAACTTACAGTTATAAAATAAATAAGTGATGGGGATGAAAAATAAAGCATAGGAAATATAGTCAATATTACTATGGTATCTTTGTATGGCAACAGATGGTGACTACAATAATGTATATAAATATCGAATCACTATATTGTACACCTGAATTTAGTATAATTTGTCAATTATACTTCAATTAAAAATTTAAAAATTAAAATTAAAAAAAATTTGGATACTTAAATATTAATATTGTGGAATAGTTTGTTAAGTACAGGACTTGAAATCTTATAAACTAAGCAAACATTAAGAGCACAGAGCTATATGTCTGGCATGGCAAAATGTCAGTAAGATGCACAGAATGTCAAATGTGATGACATTTAAAAAATAGAAAAAACAAAAATATATGTATGTGCATGTGTATGTATATATATATACATGCCAAAAGATTGGTAAAAATGTTTAATGGTGGTTATCTGTGAATGATGAGATCTGGAGGAGATTTTACTCTATTTATGTACTGCTTGAATTGTAATAATATGTAAATATGACTTTTGGGATTAAAATAAAAGGCTGTTTGAAAAAGCTTACCCATCATGTGACTCTTTCCCCTCCAACCCACTCCTGGTTGACTTCCAGTCTTCCAACTTAGTATACTATTTCACAGGAACCTAGTGAAAAGCAAAGAAAGCTCCTAGTGGATAAATTTTGACTAATATATTTCATAAACAGTGCTTCAAATTTGTATGTTAATGCAAGCAGCTCTTTATGTTAGAAAACGTGGCCCAGACAGTAGAGATTTCCTTGGAATATATATGATGCCTCCGGTCTCCCCGCCACAGCCTTGCCGGGCTTCTCTTTCTCTACACTCTCCTCAGCAATAGGGGACAGAATAAGCACAGCTTATTACTGACCAGTGTTGGGACACAGCTCTATACCACAAACATGCTCTTGGTAAATGACTTTTAAAAGCTCTGAAATCTGACTCATGCTACTTCACCTCAGAAATAATACGCAAATGCCTTCTATTCTTTTTCATGAAGTAAAAAAAGAAAGGAAAAAAGAAAAGAAAAGAAAGATACAGTGGGTATAGTTCAATAATTCAGTAAGAATTTTCTACTCTGGTCATCACCAGGAAAGAAAATGACATAACAGGAAAGAAAGAAAAGGGAAGCAAGGGGGAATTCAACTCAAAATGGGCAAAGTTGTAAAATACACCTTCCAGGAGACAAAGTCGGGAGTCCTCAAGCAAACATTTCAAAAAGAACACCCACTTTGGCCTTCTATTAATTAACGAGAAAACAAATACCCAGACTTCCAGTGGTAGGGCTCGCTTTTTGTGATTGCATCTTATCCCATTCCCATCTTCTGACAGGTAAAAAGGCAAATGCAAAACAAAACAAAACAAAAAAAAAACTTTGTCCCTAAAAGTGCCCAGATTATTTCCAGTGACCATGACAGAGCACATACGAAAGGCAGGTCAGTTATCCTACCTTTTCGGTATTACTTGCAACAAAATATACAGTGACTGGAAATCACTAAACTGGAAAAAGATGTAGGCCAGATGGTCATTATCACTTTAATGAATGAAAGTAAAGCACAACATTAAATGAATGGGAAAAATATTTTAAAATTTGCATTTATTTGCAGCTCAGTTCTTTTGGGCAGTGCAGTTCCAATGGTCTGAATATGACAACTGAGGTTTTGTATGTCTTCTTTGACATAATGGCTTTGCTTATAAAAAACAACTTGAAACTGCATGCTGTAAGGATTTGTATACATATATGGTAAGAAATTCTCACTGCTTTATGCCAGACATCAAGAGAAACTAAAGATTCATGAACAAATCATATTCTATAATATATTTAAGCATAATCATGTTTTAAAATGCTAGAAGGAAAGTGAAACAAATCACACTGTGCCATTCTTCAGATTATTTTACTCGAATTGTTTTGTAAATGGAATCCAGTTTATGGAGTCAGTCATGAGTTCACTGATTTTAGCAAACTAATTTATTAGATTAAATATACTCACTTTAAAAATAGCTGGCTTTTTCTGAAAATGTTTATTAAAATATATAGACAAGGCCTTTATTGTAACTAAAAGTGCCCAACTATAATAGGTACCATGTTATAACAGTAATTATTTACAATATATTTTCAGGAAAAAATGACAATACTCAAGATTAAATGCAGAAAAAAAAGTCACATTTTTAACACTTGGGGTGACCATTGATTCTTCATGTTCTGCCGTTGCAAGATGATCTCGCATGTTTTGTTTTCCATCTATTCCAGGAGATTTGTGTTGAAATTTTTTTTTGTCATTAGGAACTGTGATTCTCTGTGGGACCTTTTCAGCTTTGCACGCCGATTTTGGAACCAGATCTAAAATTCAAGAAAAATAATGGAGTTCTCAGAAACATTATTTTATTATTCTTAACATTTCAATCATCATGAGTAACAACTAAATTTGAAAATTACCTGGATTCTATCCTCTTCTAGATTCAGCTTTCGAGCTAAGTCTTCTCTGATATCAATGCCAGGGTAGCAGTTTACTCTAAAGACGTTTTCCAACACTTCAATCTAAGAATAAGAAAATAGTGATTTGAAATGTTGATACTTGTTATGTCACCATAAAATAGACTTTAATTTGTATAGCAAAATAACTGCACTTAATCTTGGGCAATTAATCTGCTTGATTTTAAAAACATGACTATCCAGAGACTGTTAAAAATGATAGTCTATTGTTTCACACATAAGACTTCTAAACTGAGATCCCAAAGTAAATGGGCTTTTGCTCAACAGGGTTTCGGTTAAAGCCTTTGTATTACCATTACTGGTTGAAAAACTTCCCACCTGGTTTTGAGTAAAAGCAGTTCTTGGTCTTCGGCCTCTATACCAACTCAACTCTCTTTTCAAAGACAGTGTTTCTGAGGCTGAAAAGTAATTTTCGTATTTCAAAACTCTTTCTTCTGGTACTGGGTGATGTATAGTACCAGCGAGTGAGATCCCATTAGGAAGGCTTGGAACATGTAGAAATAGGTTAACATCTTTCCCTAAAAAAAGAAAAATGAACCCATCTTAGATGTCCAATCCTATATTTCACAAAGTTCTATAAGAAATAATTTCAAGAACTTGTTTTTAATTTTTCTAGTGGAATTCTTCTGGGTTCACCAGAGAACTGACCTTTCACCAACCCAAAACCAAAAAGTAAATAAAAATGAAGATCCTGCCTTGGTGAGAGAGAACATTTTGGTCTCTGAATGTCACTTATTTTTCAGTGAAAAAAGATTTAGAATAGCTGATGTGTCAAATAAATACAGAGACCTTTTGAAGTAAATGCAGGTTCTTGGCATTTCCTGCGAGTGAACTTTACACCCATTTGGATCTAAGGCTGATATTCTTTTATTTCTCAAAGCACTCAGCTGGAGGCACTGAAAGCCCTAGCTCCTTCGGTTCTGTGATTGGATAAAACTACAGTTTCTCTCTAGCTCAATGTACTATGAAATAAAGGCCAAATGAAACACCGCAAATGAAATAACAAAGAGTTTCAAAAACTAAATTGTGGCATACCTGAGTTGCTGCAGGTGTCTGCCCAGGGCCTGTGGGGTTTCATTGACGGAATGCAGTCTTTCTTCTGGTCCAGACCTAAGATGCTCTCAATTGAAAAGGAGCAGGGAGAGGGTTTGCTTTCCCCGAGCCGAGGGTCTTCTTGAAGGCTGGGAGACATCCTTGAATGGACTGACTGCACAGAGCAACAGCTCTGGCCTCTCCGAGCCTCTTGGCTGGCTCTGCCCCACGTGTACAGGGCTGGGATCTTCCTGGGATTCACCTTACGGCTCTGCTGACAAGGGGGCTGGATTTAGAACGTCACTAATTAAAATCCTGTCTTAGAAAGTTTTAGCATGTCAATGAACACTTACCCTGCCAGCAGTTTGAGGAGTTAATTGTTTATTTGTTTGCAAGTAATTAGCAACTAATGGTTACACCAGGGGGGCCCACCTACAGGGACAAAAACTGTTATCTCTCCTAAGCAGAACAGAGACTTAACTTTCTCAAAAGAAGCGATGCACAAACTAGCACTCCTCTTTTATTTGAAATCATTAATGTATAAAATCATGCTTTTTATTCTGAAGTTTATACTTTAATGGACTCCAATTACCTAAACATACAGGCAAGACAGGAGAGCAGTCAAGTAATAAATAATCTAATTTAAGTTAATTTTCTTCCAAGGAAATTGGAAAAAAATAATAATCTCTTAATGCTATTATGGTGATTCTGATATGCATATGTAATAGTGAATGTTGTCAATAAAAACAATAGTATTTGGAGAGCAGCATACTGGAAAGGATGGCAATGTTATTAACACTGAGTGTAATTGTCTTCCAAGCGCCTGGATTAATTCATAAGGAACAGTTGCACCAAGTATTTTAAATAATTAATGAGCTAATTCCCTTCTTTAATATTTTCTTCTAAATGAGATAAAAGTTCATATGAACATTCATATAGAACCACCACAAAGCAACTTAAAAGCATGACTATTCAAACTAAAGTGAAGAAAATTTTCCCCACCATACTTGTTTAAAAGAAAAGAACATAGTTTACTGTATTTTTTATTTTTTTAATTAAGGTATTAATTGATATACACTCTTATGAATATTTCACATGAAAAACAATGTGGTTACTACATTTACCCATATTATCAAGTCCCCAACCACACCCTGTAGCAGTCACTGTCCATCAGTGTAGTAAGAGCCACAGAGTCACTATTTGCCTTCTCCATGCTACATTGTCTTCCCCGTGATACCCCACATCATGTGTACTAAACAAAATACCCCTCAATATCCTTCTCCTTCCCTCCACACCCGCCCTCTCACACCCGTCCCCTTTGGTAACCACTAGTCCCTTCTTGGAGTCTGTGAGTCTGCTGCTGTTTTGTTCTTTCAGTTTTGCCTCGTTGTTAAACTCCACAAATGAGGGAAATCATTTGGCACTTGTCTTTTTCCATCTGGCTTATTTCACTGAGCATAATATCCTCCAGCTCCATCCATGTTGTTGCAAATGGTAGGATTTGCTTCTTTCTTATGGCTGAATAGTATTCCATTGTGTATATGTACCACATCTTCTTTATCCATTCCTCTACTGATGGACACTTAGGTTGCTTCCATTTCTTGGCTATTGTAAAAAGTGCTGCGATAAACATAGGGGTGCATATGTCTTTTTGAATCTGAGAACTTGTATTCTTTGGGTAAATTTCTAGCAGTGGGATAAACACAGGAGTGCATATGTCTTTTTCAAACTGGGCTGCTGCATTCTTAGGGTAAATTCCTAGGAGTGGAATTCCTGGGTCAAGTGGTATTTCTATTTTGAGTTTTTTGAGGAGCCTCCATACTGCTTTCCACAATGGTTGAACTAATTTACATTCCCACCAGCAGTGTAGGAGGGTTCCCCTTTCTCCACATTCTCGCCAACATTTGTTGTTGTTTGTCTTTTGGATGGTGGCCATCCTAACTGGTGTGAGGTGATATCTCATTGTGGTTTTAATTTGCATTTCTCTGATGATTAGTGATGTGGAGCATCTTTTCATGTGCCTGTTGGCCATCTGAATTTCTTCTTTGGAGAAGTGTCTGTTCAGCTCCTCTGCCCATTTTTTAATTGGCTTATTTGCTTTTTGTTTGTTGAGGTGCATGAGTTCTTTATATATTTTGGATGTCAATCCCTTATCGGATATGTCATTTATGAATATATTCTCCCATACTGTAGGATGCCTTTTTGTTCTACTGATAGTGCCTTTGCTGTACAGAAGCTTTTCAGTTTGATATAGTCCCACTTGTTCATTTTTGCTTTTGTTTCCCTTCTCTGGGGAGATATGTTCATGAAGAAGTTGCTCATGTTTATGTCTAAGAGATTTTTGCCTATGTTTTTTTCCAAGAGTTTTATGGTTTCATGACTTACATTCAGGTCTTTGATCCATGTTGAGTTTACTTTTGTGTATGAGATTAAACAATAATCCAGTTTCATTCTCTTGCATGTAGCTGTCCAGTTTTGCCAACACCAGTTGTTGAAGAGGCTGTCATTTCCCCACTGTATATCCATGGCTCCTTTATTGTATATTAATCGACCATATATGCTTGGGTTTATATCTGGGCTCTCTTTTCTGTTCCATTGGTTTATGGGTCTGTTCTTGTGCCAGTACCAAATTGTCTTGATTACTGTGTCTTTGTAGTAGAGCTTGAAGTCAGGGAGCATAATTCGCCCTGCTTTATTCTTCCTTCTCAGGATTGCTTTGGCTATTCGGGGTCTTTTGTGGTTCCATATGAATTTTAGAACTATTTGCTCTAGTTTATTGAAGAATGCTGTTGGTATTTTGATAGGGATTGCATTGAATCTGTAGATTGCTTTAGGCAGGATGGCCAGTTTGACAATATTAATTCTTCCTATCCATGAGCATGGGATGTGTTTCCATTTATTGGTATCTTTTTATTTTTCTCATGAGTGTCTTGTAGTTTTCAGAGTATAAGTCTTTCTCTTCCTTGGTCAGGTTTATTCCTAGGTATTTTATTCTTTTTGAGGCAATTGTGAATGGAATTGTTGTTCTGATTTCTCTTTCTGCTAGTTCATCGTTAGTGTATAGGAATGCAACAGATTTCTGTGTGTTAATTTTGTATCCTAGTAGTTTACTGTATTTTTTAAAGAAAAATTCCCCTCTGTTGATCTTCTGGGGTTTTTCATGAAGACAGTAAAGTTTGTGAAAAATAACCAAAAACAGAGTATTTTATCATCCTAAGAAAACTTGCAATTAAAAGAGAAAGACAGTTACAAACGGAAGATTTTGAAGTGGGCACTCCCCCAAAAAGATATACTTTCAGTTCTTGTACTCTGTTGCTCCTCTTTTTCCAGTACCTTCTTAATGGTAAATTCAGAGCTCAGCTTTAACCAGCATTTAAACAACTACTAGAGTTTTCTTCAAGGTAGAAATAAATTAATGAACACACATGGAGCAGACCCCAGCCCATTCTGCAGCCTACACGCAAGTTACCCAAGCTCAGCCAAATACCAACTGTTCTGCAGTTTTGTGATTGAGAGAAATATTCATTGTTTTAACCACTGAGATTTTTTTAGGTTATTTGATGCATACCATTTCGGTAGAAGTAGCTCATTGATCAGGAGTAGAACATGTCTTGCTGGGGGAATGGAAATGGGAGTGAGGGGAAGGGATGCATTAAGGATGTCTCTGCTTTTTTTGTCTTGAGCAAATACACTGCCATATACTCGGCTGTGGCAGCCTGGGCTGGGGAGGAGAGCTTTGGGGAGAAATGAAGAGTTCCAATTAGCTAGCAAGTAGGCTATTGGATTTACGTGTAATGAGGTCAGGACTGGATCTTTAACTTCGAGCATCACCAGCACAAACCACAGGTACTGAAACCATTAATAGCCATAGGCCTGCGGAGATGATGCAGGGACTGGACCTAGACACCAGAAGGGTCTCAGAACCAAGGCTCAGGACCAACATTTGGAAATGGAAAAAAGGTGCTGGAGAAGGAAGTCGCTAGTAAGGCAGGAGAAAAATCTGGAGATAAGGTAGTGACCCAAGAGAGGAAAAAAGGGTCAAGGAGATGGCTACTAGCATCTCAAGTCTTTCTGCCTTCATCCTTGACCCCCTCTGGTTTTCTTCAACACATCAAGCAGTCAGACAGACCACGCAGAAACAGGTCAGTTCATGTCACAACTCTGCACAAAAATGGCCTACCGCCTCAGTCAGTCAGTCTCTATAGGGAACTACAGGGTCCTACAGATCTGCCAAATCCCCTCTACCCCACACCGTCCCTATCTGATCTCATCTCCTATCTCACTTCACATGCTCACTCTGTTCCAGCCACCCTGAACTTCTCCTCTTCCTGAAGATACTAGGCACAGTCCTGCTGCAGGCCTTCACACTAGCTGTTTTCACTAAGTAGAAGGTTCTTCCCTCATGTGTCCTCATAGGTCACTCCTTTACCTTCTTCAAGTATTTCCTCAAATATCATCTTCTCAATGAGGCTTACCCTTCTTTTAAAATCTCTCCTCTTTCCCAGGACTCCCGGATGCCTCTTTTCCTACCCCAATTTTTGTTCTTTAGCATTTACTACCTTTTGCCTTATTATAGAATATATGTTTATTATGTTTACTGTTTATTGTTTACCTCCTATTTTCAGGATTTTTTGTCTGTTCTGTTCATTCCCTAGCATCCAAAACAATGCTTGGCTCATACAAGATGAAAGAATAAATGAAGGTCAACTGTATTAATGCTGCCGAGAGGCCTGATAAAATGAAGACAGAAGTGTATCCACTAGGTTTGTTAAAAAGGAGGTCAGTGGCAACTTCGGCAAGCTGGAAGGGTAGAGAAAAAAGCCAGACTTGAAGTAAACGGAAGAGTGAATGGGATATTTCTGGTGTAGCAGTAAGGTGGGCCATATTCCCTGAAAGACCCTTCTACTACAAAACATGATAAAACATACCTTCAAACTCATTGCTGAGATCCCAACAAGTAACACACATTTTGTTTGTTTACTGAACAAAACATAAACAAAAAACCAACAACGAGGAACTCAGATCAGAACTGGAAGCAGAGATCAGTAACCAAATGGTAAACCTAAGGAAACCACAAGGCAAAAATCTTTAGTATCACTGAAACCAAGATACTGACCCTCAGACTAACAGTTGATATGGGGCTGAACTGAAGATTTCCACTTCAGGCCAGGACCATCAATCTTGCTTCCTGAGAAAGCAGATCAAACCCTCTCTGGAAGAAAATTTCCCTAATTTAGATCCACAGGATTCCCACAGATTAAGAGCAAGCAAATATGACCTCACAGTCTCAGATCATTAAGCACATGAGCAGCCACCATGAGGGAAAATCATCAGAAATGAGATTTACACTATTAGCAAAGGCTGCTAGTTGTCTCCTAATTTCCATTCTATGCTTCCTCAGTATCAATACACTTTTTAGTATATTAATAACATAGTATATTAATAGCTATAATTTCCAGACTGCCTTGCATGTTGGTGTGGTCATATGACTTCTCAAAAAGAAACAAGAATGACTGGGAAGATTTTAAAAAGAACTAAATGAAACTGATAAAATGAAAGAATATATATGTTAATATAATTATATTATGGATAAGCTAAACAGCATTTTGAACATAGTCATCCACACCCTGGTCAACACTGATTATTACAAACATTTAAAATTATCACCAATCTAATAGGTAAAAATATCTCATTGTTTCTCTTTGCATCCTACAAGTAAGACTGGGCATTTATTTCTTAATTTCTATTGGAGAACATGTGTTCCTTATTTTGTGAAATGATGCCTTATGTCCTGTCTTAGTCCGTTTTGGGCTGTTGTAATAGAATACCACAGACCGGGTGACTTATAAACAGAAATTTATTTATTATAGCTCTACAGGCTCAAAGTCTGAGATCAGGGCACCAGCCTGGCCGGGTGAGGGCCCTCTTCCGGGTTACATGTTTTTCATTGTATTCTCACATGGTAAAAGACACAGATGCTCTCTTAGTCCTCTTTTAAAAGGGCATTAATGTCATACATGAGGGCTCTGCCCTCATGGCCTAATCACCTCCCAAAGGCCCCACCTCCTAATACAATCACACTGGGCATTAGGATTTCAATATATGTATGGGGAGGGGGTGTGCATAAACATTCAGACTGTAGCATGTCCTTAGCCCAGTTTTTTTTTAAGTTTATTTTGATATCATTAATCTACAATTAAATGAGCAATATTATGGTGATTACACTACCCCCTTCATCAGGTCCCCCCCACCAACCCCATTACAGTCACTGTCCATCAGTGTACTGAGATGCTATAGAATCACTACTTGTCTTCTTTGAGTTGTACAGCCCTCCCCGTGCCCCCCCAACATTACATCTGCTAATCGTAATGCCCCTTTTTCCCCCTAGTCCCTCCCTTCCCACCCATCCTCCCCAGTCCCTTTCCCTTTGGTAACTATTAGTCCGTTCTTGGGTTCTGTGAGTCTGCTGCTGTTTGTTCCTTCAGTTTTTTTCTTTGTTCTTATACTCCACATATGACTGAAATCATTTGATACTTGTCTTTTTTGGCTTGGCTTATTTCACTGAGCATAATACCCTCTAGCTCCATCCATGTTGTTGCAAATGGTAGGATTTGTTTTCTCTTATGGCTGAATAATATTCCATTGTGTATATGTACCACCTCTTCTTTATCCATTCATCTACTGATGGACACTTAGGTTGCTTCCATTTCTTGGCTATTGTAAATAGTGCTGCAATAAACATAGGGGTGCATCTGTCTTTTTCAATTTAGCCCAGTTTTTTATTAGGGTGATTTTTTGTTGTTGTTTCTGAATAAGAGTTTTTCATATATTAAAGATATTAACTCTTTGGTATATATATTGCCCTTTTTGTTTTGATTTTATTAATGCTGTCTTTTGTCATATGAAATCTGACAAATAATAAAGTATGTTGTATCCATTATGGTTTCTGCCTTTAAAAAATGACTTTTCTGGCTCCACTTACAGTAATGGTGAAGTAACTTCTATCATATTTACACCCACAAAGATAAACTATAAATTGTGGACAAAGTATTTTAAAAACTGTCCAAAAATACTGGGAAGTGGCAAAAAGCAGGCAGAATGAAGGAAGAGGAGACACTTAGAAGAAGTGAATAGCACTGGATAAGTTTTCCATTTTTATGGCTTTTTGTCAAAGTTAGTAGAAGAAAGGAAGCAAAAATAACAGCAGGAGAGAGAAATAAGAATAGAAGAAAGGAAGTAAAAATGAGTTAAAGATTTAACTGGCAGTCACCACTTAGCACCATGTGGGATGATCCATGCATGGTCTTATTGGCTTAAAAACCAAAGGTGAGAGTTCAGGACAACCAGAATTCTACAGCCAACAAAAATATTTTAGAGAATGAAGGCAAAATAAAGGCATTTTGAGATAAACAAGAATAAGGAGAATTTACCACCAGCAGACCAGTACTGCAACAAAGTGACCACGTGTGACTTCCAGTTTTAAGTGTTATGAGGTTCTGCTTTGGTCTCTTGGATAATTCTCTCCATGTTAAGCCAGCCACCGTGCTGTAAGGACACTTCAGGAGCCCTGTGGAGAAGCCCTCGCGGAGAGGAATTGAGGTTTCCTGCCAATAGTCAACGCCAGCTATGTGAGTGAGTCACTGGGAAGTGAATCCTCCAGCCCCAGCCAAGCCTCCAAATACTGGAGCCCCAACTGACATCTGACCACAATCTTAACAGAGACTCCAAGACAGGACTGGGTATCCAAGTCACTCTGAATTCCCGACACACAGAGCCATCAGAGGTATTACATGAATACTTTTTTTTTTAATGTTAGTGTTCTTTTATTTTCTTTCCTGAGTTCCTTTTATAGAGACATCTCCCCTTCACAGGAAGGCACATCCTTTTTTCAGATTATCAGGATTTTAACAACAGGAATGAACAGAGAAAAGGGTCATGCTCAGCGTCTGACATAACCACCAGTGCTCCTGCGTCCACAACAGACCTGAAGGCTAAGCTTCAAAGGGAGTGAAAAATTGTCTAATCTCATCTTTTTTTTTTCAGTTTCCTCATTTTTTTAAAGTAAATGTACATCACTATACACTTGTTTTAAACCCCTCGATTGTGATTTATTAGGCAGCAATAGGGGTAGAGGTGGGAGGAACAAAAGGAAATCAAAGTTAGTAGAAGAAAGAAAACAAAAATAAAAGCAAAAGAAAGAAAGAAGAGTAGAAGGAAGAAAAAGCGAGTTAAAAATCTAGCAACTGAGAAATATTAGTGTAATTGCTTTACAATAAATATATCTTTCTGAAAGGTTACAATAAGTAAGACAGCTGTCATGGTTACCACTGAATCCTCCCATAGAGGTACTACCTGAGAATTCTCAGCAATGTCTGCTCCCATTAACGCAGATAGTGTGTGTTGGGGGGAGGCAGGAAAAAGCAGAGATGGTCTCTGGGATATTTTGAGTGCCCCAAGGTTTCTCTTTCCAGGAACTGCAGTCTCTCCTTTTTTTTTTTTCCCAGCCATGCCATCTATTTACTTAATCTCTCTTTAAAATTTCACAAATTTTAAGGGAAAAATAAACAGTGTATCATGTTTAACAGTGTATCATGTCTAGCAACATCGTGTCACCGGTCTATTCACGAGTATAGCTATGTACCAGTTTTCCTATCAGGTAGCACATTATTTTGATTTGTTCCATTACAGACAATGTTTAACTTCAAGCATTTGATTAAATGGTGCCTGCCAGCTTCTTCACTCTAGAGTTACTCCATTCCCCTTTATAATATAATATAATATTTTGTGGAGGAGGCACTTTAAACCTATGTAAATATTCTGTTCTTCTACAAACTTTCTATTTATTCATTTATTTATATCGGTATGGACTCACGGTTTCCTATTTGTTAATGAGTTATGATTTCCTTATTTATTGTGATGTTGAAATTTTCCCTGATTTGCCTCACGGGGGCTCCCCCATTCTGTGCTCTCTTGACACATCATTTCCAAGCACTTTGTACTTTCTGGCACAACAAGACATCCCAGGCACATCGTGTTCATTTTTGCTCCAGCCCTAGAGACAGCCATTTCTCCAAGGAGCCCTGGTTCTTTTTAATGGAGAATGGTGTCTGGAAGCCGATATTTGGACTCAGATGCGCATTCATTGTTACTGGGGTACCTTGGCTCCCAGGCCCTCTCAGTGCAAAAGATAGGAAACACATGTATGTCTGTGATACACATATACATCGAAATTATTCCTATACATTTATTGAAATCTGAGTTCATCTGGATACCTCTGTAGTTTGTTAAGTGTGCAACAGCACTGTCTAAAAGAAACACTTATAACTCATTAAATAAAACAGGAAACCATGAGGCAGTCCATGCCAGTATAGAAAGTTTATAGAGGAACAGAGTATTTATGTAGGTTTAAAGTACCTCTTCCACAAAATATTATAAAGGGGAAAAGAGTAACTTTAGAGTGATGAAGCTGGCAGACACCATCTTAATTGAAAAATACTTTATTGCTAAAAAATGCTAACCGCCACATGAGCTTTTGGCCAGCTGTCGTCTTTTTGCTGGTGGGGACTTGCCTCGGTGTTAATGGCTGCTGACTGATCAGGATGGTGGTTGCTGAAGGTTGGGGTGGCTGCAGCAATTTCCTAAAATAAGACAACATAAAGTTTGCCACATCAATTAATTCTTATTTTCAGTTGAACACTTAGAGTCCACTGTAGGGTTATTAACTGACCTAATTTCAATATGTGTCTCAGGGAATAGGGAGGTCCAAGGAAGGGAGAGAAACAGGAACAGCCAGCTGATGGAGCAGTCAGAACACACACATTTATGGATTCAGTTTGCCATCTTAGAATGTGATCGGTAGCAGGGGTGGGGAGTGGACCCCTGATAGCCCTGAGCAGCCCCACAGCGAGCCTAGTTATCATCACGCCCTGCCTGAGGCAGCCCCAGTCACCAGCACCACCATGAGCAGGGAGGCCGAGGCCGGCAGCTGCCCACCCCACCTCCCCCCGTCCCCAGCACTGCCGACACCAAGGCCAGCCCTATGGGGCAATGGCGCCGGACACTTCGGTGGTGCCTGCCAGCAGGGACAAGAAGGTCATCGTAAGGAGGGTTTGGGGAACAGTAAAACGGTTCCATGTAAGACAAGAAACGGACGCAGTTTCATCAAGAGGAATGACACAAAGGGAGATGTATTTGTGCAGCAGACTGCCCTAAGGAAGAACAACCCTGGAATAATCAAAGCCCCTGCTGCAGAGATAATGCAGATAGTTCTGGGTACCTGGTCAGTGGGCAAGGAGCAAGCGCTTAAGTTCTTCAGCTCCCATCTTTTGCTCATTTCCTGTTGCTGGAATTTTGCAGTTTAGGAGATGGAGAGACGGTGGAGTCTGACGTTGAAGGAGAAATGGGTGCGGAGGCAGCAAATACTACAGGTACTGGTGGAGTTCCGGGGCAGTATACACGCTGCAGACCGCAACCAGCGTAGACGCTCTCTGCATCATGGGGGCCCTCCACGCAGTTACCAGAACTGCCAGAACAGTGAGAGTGAGGGCGAGAACGAGGGATGGCAGAGCGCTCCCAAAGGCCTGGCCCCGGCCCAGATAAGGTTCCCACCTAACTGCCTGCGAAGACCCCATGGGCGCCGGCTGTCAGCGCTCCAACCCTCCAGGGCGGGAACGAGCTATGGAAGGTGCTGACAACCAGCGCGGGAAGAACAAGGCGGCCCAGCAAGACAGAGTATGTATCAGGGTCACAGCCCACGATTCCACAGGCGTCGTCCTCGCCGAAGACAGCCTAGAGAGGAAGCTGAGGAAGAGGATAAGGAAAACCAAAATGAGACCCAAGGTCAGCAGCCACCTCAACATCGGAGCCACCGTAACTTCAGGTACCAACACAGATGCCCGGGAAACACTACACCACAAAGGCTGAGACAGAAGCCGCTCATCTACTAGCTGAGAAGTCGACTGCTCCGTAGGCTGAGAAGGGCGGGGCTGAGTATATGCCCGCTCACCATACCCACCATCATCCGGGCTTGTCATCCAGTGAGAACTGAATATGAAATTCCAGCAGTAAGAAGTGAACGGAAGATTGGAGCCGAAAGACCTTATGCGCTTGCGTTTTGCCCATTGACCAGAAAACCAGAACTACCTGCATTATCTGTGCAGCATGTTTTTTTTTTGTTTGTTTTTTTACCTAAAGATGCCTCTTTTTGGTAACGACAAACTTGTTTTCTTTTTTTTTAAGACTGTTTTTCTCAATACACCTTTAAAAGTTTTATATTTGGTCAAGTTGAGATTTTTAAGAACCTCATCTTTAATTTGTAATAAAAGTTTACAACTTAATTTTTTTTTTAAGTCAACAAAGGGCAAGCACCTGTTACCAAAGATCTTCAAAAAAAATTTTTGCCCGGAAGGAACAAAACAGCAGTAGGCTCACAGACTCCGAGAAGAGACTAGTGGTTATCAAGGGGGAGGAGTTGGGGTCAGTGGAGGCAGAGGGTGAAGGGGATAAAGGGGTGCAATAATTCACATTCACAATATAAGGTGGTCACAGGGACAGCAGTATAGTCAATGGTTCTGTAACATCTTTCTATGTTGATGTAACATCTTTCTATGTTCACACTAGAGGAGGTGAAGATTTGATAATATGGGAAACTGTTGAATCACTGTGTTGTATATTTGAAACCAGCATAAGATTGTCTGTCAACAGTACTTCAATAAGAAAAAAAAATTGCAACTGCAGAACTTTACACTCCCCCCACTCCCCGCAAAAGTTTGCCATCATATATGGTTATGGTTCATGGCACCCCAGAACGGTTACAACAGCAACATTAAAGATCACTGATCAGAGATCATAGCAAATGCAATAATGAAAAGGGTTGAAATATTACAAGCACCAAAATGTGACAGAGACATGAAGTAATCAAATGATGTTGGGCAAATGGTGCCAACAGGCTTGTAGGGTTACCACAAACCTTCATTTTATAAAAAATACAGTACCTGTAACATGTGGTAAAGTGAAGTGTGATAAAACTCCAGTCTAGCACCTAAGCTCCCGTTCCTATCTGTAATTCCCTTCTCTGACAGTGGGAAATCTAGCCTCTATTATTCTCAGTACTCTTATTTGATCTATCCCCACTATGTAACCAAACTCCCTCCTGGCAGAGATGCCCTACTCCTCCCTTGAGCTGATACCTGGCCCAGGCGACCTGACCCCATGGAAGCCTTCCTTACTCCAGTAGAGCGTGTCACCTGTCCTAAGTGCTTCCACCCACAGCAGCCCTTCTCCCCCTGCTCGGTTCCGGCACCCCACACCCACCCATTCTCTGTGTGGATGCCCTACCCTGACCTGGGCTCTGAGACCCTGCACTGGGCTGCCCTTCTCCACGGTAGGCCCCTCCCTGGCTCCTGAAATACTGCACAGGCTCCCTCCCTGCCCTACAGCCCTCATCATGCTGGACTCCAAAACTGCCCTCCATGCAGATGCCCTCCTCACCCTGCTTTTGCTCCGACCTCCTGCCCAGGCCGCCCCTCCGCCCAAACACCCTCTTTACCCTCCTCCTCCTCTGACACCCCCTGCAGGTCCTGCAGACCTCCTTCTCACCTTGCACAAGCTCTGACACCCCACCTCAGGGTGCCCCTTTGTGGGGTGCCCTCCTTAGCTCGGTGGGACTCCAACACCCTGTTCTGGGACTCTGTGGCTCACCTACCCTACATAGTCTCCTATTTTATTTGGTCCCTCCTAATGGTTTTAGGACTGAATTATTCAGGAAGGAAAGAGGAAAAACCATTCCCTGTTTTTACATGAAATCATTGTCTTTTTTTGTTAAAACTTGCTTTTGACCATGTGTACAGAAGGTGAGTGAGCCAAATCACTGACGTAATTTTCCTTTAAATCAACACATCTCATCAACTACTGAGTTTACTTAAGTCAATGTTAATTTGCCTGTAATTTATGATGTCTCATATTATTAATTCATTCAGCTTCCCCAATATTTGTTTCAAATCACAACCTCTATTAAAGGTACTTTTATCTAAAATCAGGGTAGAAGTAAGAACCCTCACATAGACTATAACCTGGCCTCCTCCTCCTCCCTCTCCCCCAACTCTCTTTCCCCCTGGCTTCCCCCTTTCTAGCCACCCTGTTTTTATATGCAATTCTTGAAACAGGCCAGACCTCTCCTGCCTTAGGGCTTAGGTATCAGCCTTGGTGGTTCCTCTTCCTGGACCACTTTCTCCCCAAGTGTCCCTATCATTCACTTCAGGGGACCCAAGTTTTTGTTCAAATGTCAACATCTCAATGAAGCCCACCCTGACAAGCCTATTTAAAATTGCAACTTCCCCCAACCCCACTTTCCCTGCTCGATTTTCTTTACTTTTTAAAATATATTTTTATTATGGTAACTTACATTCCATAAAACGCAAACATCACAAGTTTATAGCACAGGGGATTTTTTACATATATGGGCACACAGATCAAGACAAAGAGAATTTTTGGCACTTCAGAATGTTCTCACATGCCCTCTCCCAGTCATTACCCAGGAGAGAACCACTTCTAACATCATAAATTCATTTTGCTGATTCCTGAACTTCATAAAAATAAGATCCAACAGTCCCTGCTCTATTTTCCATAGCACTTACTTACCACTTTTTAATATACTATATTTCTAACTTACTACGTTAGTTTTTTTATTGTCTGTCTTCCCCCACCATCCCCACTAAACTAGTTCCACAAGGGGAGGGATTTTTAATATTTTGTTCATTACCTAATAAATACATACTTGTTGAATGAGACAGCCATTTCCTGAGGCAGTTTGAATCCCAAAACTAAATTCAGAGCACCATCTAGTGTTCTTAGAAGGATGTGCTGATTAACCCTGAGTCTAATGTGCACTAACCATGGGATAAACAGCACTGATTTAATCAATACTCAGTTACACTATTATTATTATTATTATTTTTACTGGCTTCTCTGGTTCTGTAAAAATTGAAGGGCTTTCAATGGTTAAACAGTCATGAGACATACTGACTTCTCTAAAGAACAATCCCTTCCCCCCTGCTTTGCCTGTTGCTCCCCAGAATTCCTTGGGGGTAGAAGTGTCATGAAGTTCTTAGGTCTTTTGCCCTTAGAGCATCTCCCCACTTCCCACCAACAAAAAACAACACACACACACAGGGTAATAGCCTTTGCTATTTAGGTACCTACACCATTTCTCCAGTCTATCACAGTATCTATTTATTGATTAAAAAATTTTTTTGGCCACAAAAATCCCTTAAATTAAAATGATAAAACACCATCAAGAGTAATCGTAATATTGTTTAAAACAGTATTAGAATCCTCTAGGATAATGAGCATAATCTTCTGATTTAAAGAATATTGGTTTCTCTAGATTCCATAAAGAGGGGAAAATGAAGAAATTGAAAGTTGCCTTAAAAGCATGAAAACATTGAATATTTAACAGTAAATTGTGGAAAGAATAGCTAATTTTAATGGAATGCTTATTGTGCTCAGCACTATTCCGAAGCTCATTCATCACCTTCACAACCGTACCCTGTAGGTTCCCTATATTAAGCCTTATTTTTCAGATGACAGAATGGAGACACAGAAAAGCTAGGTAACTTGACTAAGTCAGAAGACTATTAAAGAATGGAAGCAAGATCCAAAGCCAGCCAAGCTGACTCCACAGTCCCTGCCCCTGAGCTCACGCCTATGCTTCCATCCACCTCCCCACAGAAACGGGAAAGCTGCTGCTTTGTTTCAAAGTTCTTGGCCTAGTCAAAAAAATTAAGTTATGAGTGTCCTCATGTCCCAAAGAGGAATCAAGGCAACCATAAATGGAACAAAGGCAAATGGAATTATTCTAAAAATAAAGTTTGATTCTTTTTACAGTCGAGAAAGTAGAAGCTACAGAATTTGCCTTTACAAGGATTGATGTTTTGGCCACAGATCTGCATTCTGGGGATGCCGTAGCAAAGAGCAAAAGCAACATTTCTGTCAAGGTCAAAGGCAGCGGGTGGTCTGCAGCAGCACCCTGAAGAACCCACTGTTCCTCGTTGCCCATCCACCTCTTTTTGCAACCCACATCTCAGAACTTTTGATTCTGCCCACCAATTGTCCAAAGCTTCCCCCAACCTGACGAATGGTTCTAACATTTTAAAGTAGAGGGAAGTGACTCAAGTTTCCCAAATTATTATCTAACATACTCATTTCTTTTTCTTTTTATTTATTTATTTAATTTTTAAAATTAAGGTATCATTGATATACACTCTTATGAAGGTTTCACATGAAAAAACAATGTGGTTACTACATTCACTCATATTGTGTCGTTTCCCCCCCATACCCCTTGTAGTCACTACCTATTAGTATTGTAAGATGCCACAGAGTCACTATTTGCTTTCTCTGTGCTACATTATCTTCCCCATGATTCCCCCCACACCATGTGTGCCAATTGTAATACCCGTCAATCCCTTTCTTCCTCCCTCCCCACCCGCCCTCCCCTTTGGTGACCACTAGTCCCTTCTTGGAGTCTGTGGGTGTCTGTTGCTGTTTTGTTCCTTCAGTTTTGCTGCGTTGTTATACTCCACAAATGAGGGAAATCATTTGGTACTTGTCTTTCTCCGCCTGGCTTATTGCACTGAGCATAATATCCTCCAGCTCCATCCATGTTGTTGCAAATGGTAGGATTTGTTTCTTTCTTACGGCTGAATAGTATTCCATTGTGTATATGTACCACATCTTCTTTATCCATTCATCTACTGATGGATACTTAGGTTGCTTCCATGTCTTAGTTGCTGTAAATAGTGCTGCAATAAACATAGGGGTGCATATGTCTTTTTGAATCTGAGAAATTATATTCTTTGGGTAAATTCCTAGGAGTGGAATTCCCAGGTCAAATGGTATTTTTATTTTGAGTTTTTTGAGGAACCTCCATATTGCTCTCCACAATGGATGAACTAGCTTACATTCCCACCAGCAGTGTAGGAAGGTTCCCCTTTCTCCGCATCCTCGCCAGCATTTGTTGTTCTTAGACTTTTCAATGCTGGCCATCCTAACTGGTGTGAGGTGATATCTCATTGTGGTTTTAATTTGCACTTCCCTGATGATTAGTGATGTGAAGCATCTTTTCATGTGCCTGTTGGCCATCTGAATTTCTTCTTTGGAGAATTGTCTCTTCATATCCTCTGCCCATTTTTTAATTGGGCTATTTGTCTTTTGGTTGTTGACATGTGTGAGTTCTTTATGTATTTTGGATGTTAACCCCTTGTCAGATATGTCATTTACAAATATATTCTCCCATACTGCAGGATGCCTTTTTGTTCTGTTGTGGTGTCTTTTGCTGTACAGAAGCTTTTTAGTTTGTTGTAGTCCCATGTGTTCATTTTTGCTTTTGTTTCCCTTGCTCAAGGAGGTGCATTCAGGAAAAAGTTGCTCATGTTTATATTCAGGAGATTTTTGCCTATGTTGTTTTCTAAAAGTTTTATGGTTTCATGACTTACATTCAGGTCTTTGATCCATTTTGAGTTTACTTTTGTGTATGGGGATGGACAATAATCCAGTTTCATTCTCTTACATGTAGCTGTCCAGTTTTGCCAACACCAGCTGTTGAAGAGGCTGTCATTTCCCCATTGTATGCCCATGGCTCCTTTATCATATATTAATTGACCATATATGCTTGGGTTTATATCAGGGCTCTCTAGTCTGTTCCATTGGTCTATGGGTCTGTTCTTGTGCCAGTACCAAATTGTCTTGATTACTGTGGCTTTGTAGTAGAGCTTGAAGTTGGGGAGCATAATCCCCTCTGCTGTATTCTTCCTTCTCAGGATTGCTTTGGCTATTCGGGGTCTTTTGTGGTTCCACATGAATTTTAGTATACTCATTTCTTAACCTTGGTTCATCTCAGCTGCATGCTAAGAAAACAACTGAATAATCTGTTAAAGGGAGCCCCGTCATGGAATGATTTATCAAGTAACATTCAGAGTTATCTGCATTACATACTGGGTATGAATCCCCCAGAATTTCAGATCCATGGAGTCTTTTAGGGGACATTTGTGAGTAGGAGGATTCCCAAGCTCTCTAAATGATTCTGGAAATGGTGCCCTTCTTGCCACCCTCAACTGGGACCAAAAACTCTTTTCCTAAATGTGTACATGACCCTTTAAAATTTCTAAAATACAAAGTTATTTGGGAAAATGGAAATGGTTATTCTCCATTTTGCATAGAGTTTTTCACCATGTGGTTTAAGGATTACCTTTGGGCCCACCTGGGGAGATTCCCAGCCCCACTTCTGACTTACTGCATCAGAATCTTCCAGTTGGGCTCAGGTACCTATTCTAAGCACCTCCCCCAGATGACTTTTACATGTGCATTGGTTTACTAACCACTAACCTAAGGAGATAATTTTGAAAAATCAAGCACAGCTTCATTTGGATTGTTGGATTCCTTCCTATTATAGACCACAGACCAGAACTTGACAGGGTATCATGTAAAAATATAATTATAAGAAGATCAAATATAATTTTAGGAGACTAATAATTAACAAATCTACATACAAGATTGTATGTCCTTTTGTTGAAAATTATGTGGAAATGTTTCAGTGAATTATATGTGAGAGATGTCTCAAAGAATTCTTTGGTGGATGTCGTTTAATCCTGACTTGCCTTCCATAAAATTAACCAGCTGGCCAAAGTTTTTACTATGCTACCCACACATGAGTCTCTAGTAACCCCTGAGGCATTCTCTGAAAAAGCCTCATTTCCTGTACAAAAGGAACTGAGTTTGGTCAGCTGTACAGAACTTGGGCTGATTAAACTGTTCATCAAGGGAGACTGTGAATTCTGCAGCTTAGAGATGTTCTAAATAGGAAATACAATCATCTTTTTGGGTGAGCAGAGTGTACAGTAGCTTAAAGTTAGAGGATCCAAATAGAGGGCCTTCTAAGATTCTTTCTAGTTTTATAATTTGACTAAATCACCTCTCCATCCATCCAATTGAATGTCAACTTGTTTTTGTTTAAATTTTTTTAAATTAGTTGTGCTTGGCAAGAATTCCTCACCTCTCTCTGATAATAGCCTCTTGAGAATCCTTTACAAAAACACAGTTTAGATGCACATAAATACAAAGAAGGAATCATTTAACTGATGATAATACCCCACCCAGATAACTTGGATACCGAATAGCATTTTTCTGTGGTATTATTTGGTTTGGCCAAGTGAAGGGCCAAACCCCTTCAATTAACAACATGCCAGGTTGCGTGCCACAGTGCTGACAGAGGAGAAAGGAAATATCAAAGGGTACAGTTGGGTTGCTAGGATCTGTACAATGCTGGGAACATCTAAGCATCTGGGAATCAGTAACACTAATTAAAGAACTGACTACAAGCCATCTTTTGAAAACTAAAAATCTCTTCTAGAGGGTGACAAATTGACAATCTAACAGGAGAAGTCTTATTTAAATCTTCTAAGGCTAAGGATAATTCTGTGAAACTATAGTACAAACTGGTAAAACTTTTAAAACCACATTTTTATCTTTCCTTCAAGAGATCATGGGAAAATCTTGCATTTTATTTTAAAGTATGTAACTTCCATTCCTGTTACTTGGATTTGTTCCAGTGTATCTGTGGAACCAGGCACCTAATAATCTTTGCTAAGCATTTCTTATATTTCTTGAATGAAAATGGGACAGAGTCATGGGATTATTAATTAGATTTTTAGAAGACACTTGTGATTCTGTTATTTTCTCTGCATTATGATAAAAGCTTCTTAAGACTATAGAGAAACAGGGTAGTGTGAGATTAGGGAAGATGGCTAAAGAGGCAGTTCTATTCAGACTAGAAGGTTCTAGAAGTAGAGAGCTTCACTTTACTGTACAATAGAGGCTGAAGGAGCTTTTTAAGGCTTCTTCCAAAACATTTTGATCTAACAGAATGGTTAATCATTTACCACCATAAATACACAGTTAACCAGTGTATCCTGACCTTTAAGATATTTTTTGTTTGTGATTTAAAAGGAATATGGAAATCTGAATCGCATAGTGTTAGTTCTTCCTGGTATGAAAAATTAAGAGATGGAGCTGGGAGGCCGGCTGAGGGCCCTGTCATGCCCACCACGCCTTACCAATTGCAGACCCAATGGGAGGGAAGAGACTGCAAAAGGAGACAGGTTTAGCTACCTAACTACTCAGCAGGTGGAAGGAAGGTTCCCTCTACTCCAGTAACAGCGCAGCCAATGAGACTGTCACAACTCAGCCAATGAGAAGCCAGGATACTTGGAACTCCCAGTTTACTCCCAAGGATTTTTATTAAGAGCCCCTCCCAAGGCCACCCGTTACGCTATAGAAGCTTTCCTTTACTCTGTGGACTTACCTAAGGTTTTGCCGGGTCTCCTTAGTCCTCAATTGCAATTCTCTGGTGTTCCCAGATAAGCCCGGTTTTCGTTGGTTAAAATAGTTTTATTTTTAAGGTTAATGAAGTCCAAGTAGCAGTGGGTGAACTGGCAACAAAGTCACATGTTCTTAACTAAATATACTGATATCCAAGTGCCAGAAAATTAATTTCGAGTGTACTGTCCATAAATTTAAAGGAAAGCCCTGTAAACGCCACAACTGATCTCGCAGACATCTGAGTTTGCACCATGTTGCTGGAGGGGGCAGGCCCGGCGCTTCGGGCAGAGCTGGTGGAGTTATAATTTGAGGAAACTAAAGAAAGGCACTAGCGGTAGGGCCTCGTCCATGGTCTCTGACGAAAACCGTTGCGGGAGAAGTAAAACCGCCCCCAAAGTCCCCAGGGTTCCTCACTCCGGGTTCTGGTTCGCGGGGACACAAGCCGTTGAGGGGAGCGACAGTCCCCTAAGATTTACATCCAAACGCGCGCGGAGAGGTCGCTGGCTGCGCGCTGGCAGCGCCGCCAGAAGCCTGCGCAAGCGACAGAGGCCCGCGCCGCCGCTCTGACGGGCGTCACCGCAAGCCAACGAGCGTGCCAGGAGGCGGGGCAAGGAGGCCGGGGGGCGGGATTTCCCGCTCGGCTGCAGGGGAGGGCCGCGCGGGCGGCGACGGTGGCAGTGCCTGCGAGAAGGCGGGCCGGGGTCAGCTGCTGTGGGCGGCCGCGGTGTCCCCTGCGGCCCTCCCTCCTCCACGATGCCGGGAATCGACAAGCTGCCCATCGAGGAGACGCTGGAGGACAGCCCGCAGGTGAGGCGCGGGCGGCGAGGGAGGGGGCGGGCAGGTTGACCTGGGCCTGTGCCGCCGGGGCCGCAGGTGCCGTCCTGGCCCAGGTGGGCGCCGCCGCCCTGCCCCGCCCGTCGCTGGCCGCGCCCCGCGCTGCTGAGCACGGCCGCCCGCTCGCCGAGGCCTGGGTGGGCCTGCGCTGCTGGGCCGAGGGCCTTCGCGGGATCTGGGCCATCGGTGGGCGGCGACCAAGCCCCTGCCGCCTTCGCCGGGGGGGGGCCCGGGGTCACGTCCGCGCGGCGACTCGTGTTTGACCGAAGGTGCGTTGTTAACGCCGTGCGGCGAGTGATCAATCCCGAAGGTGTCTTCGGAGAAAACGCCCGGCAGGCTTATTTAATGCTTTCTGATCAAGCTGGGGGAAGGAAAAGGGCCCTTTTTCTCGGCGGATGCCGGAAGGCTGTGGGTTCGCGGGTGCGGAGCGTCCCCGCGCGCGGCCTGGCCGTCCTGTCACCCGCTGTGCGCGGCGTGGGAGGGACGACGCCCGTGCGGGCTTGGGCCCTGGCCCACTCACCAAAATAAAAGCCCGTGTTTGTGCGTCGCCGTGATGCCCGGGTGGTTGCTCTACAGCAGGAGACAGGCTAGGAAGACGTAACGATTTCTTAGGTTTTCAATACGGGAAGGTGAAGTCTGCTATATTAAAGACGGTCACTGGTACGGGGAAACTTCCTCCCGAAGCCTTTTAACAGTAACTGAAGCGATCGGAGAAGACGATGTTGCTTGTTGTAGAACGAAGAGGATTTTCTGAAATGTGCATTTAGAACCACGTTCGCACATGTTTCATGTGTCTTCACAGTTAGGCCCCAAAAGAACAGGAGAAAAGGGCTAGATTTCCCTTTTCCTGTGTGACACGTCTGCCATGGGATGTGTGCCAGTTTTAATTGCCAAGTTGAAATTGGGCCCTGATTGTGGAATTGATTTGGGTTTTTTTATGCTGAAGATAAGGCCACGAGCCAGTTGCTTGCTGGTAATGAATGCACTCTTATCGGCCTTTACGAACACAGAAACGCCTGTCTTGGCTTATCTTCACTGCCAGTTCAGATTCTTAATGATTTATAACTTCGTAAAGTCTAAGTTGTATTTGTTTCAGACGTTTTGCAAAAATGTTGTGGGATGTATTGGTCAGGTATACTTTGTCCTTTCACTTTATTATAAAAGACTCAACAGGTTACCTCACCTTTTTTCTTTTACCTGGTTTCTCTTTTATTGCCCCTAAAGATGATACACAGCTCAGAATGGGTAGCACGATGCCCTTGCCATGATTAGTGAGGAGGATATAAATGTCTTGACTCATCTGCCAAATTTCTTGAACTTTTCACACAATTAGTTTACAACTTGAATATTTTTTCCTTTTACAAGCATGTGCCACATTCCTCTCAGTTGCACAGTAATTTGAATGAAATAGCCATACTGATACTCTTTCAATTTCTAGAAGTAATACATTTGAAATAGGTAGTATTTATTTGGAAGAATTAGTTGTGACAACTGGGATTTAGAATGGAAAGATGCTTGAAAGTAATTCTTAGGAAGAAACTGTTGCAAGAAGGGAAAGCGTGGGATCTGGGATTCAGAATAGAACAGTTTTTAGTCCGCACTGCCACTTAGTACCTTCTGTTTTAGGGCAAGTCATTCAGCTTCTCTGAAGCTCAGCTATTATAGATAGTGAATGTTTTTATTTTTGTACCTGACTAGAAAAATAACAGTTTGTTTCAGAGAAATTGGAAGGTACAGAAAACACACAGTAATCCTATTAACAGTTAGCTTTCTTTTCTCTAGTTTTTTTTCTTAAGCATTTTAATGTAATTGAGATTATAGTGTGCATGATTTTTATTTGGCTTTAACAACATTATAGCTTAAGTATCTTCACATACTATATTCTGAATGTAACTCAGAATGTTTCCTTAACCGATTTAACAGTTGTCCTGTTGTTGAACTTTTAGAGGCTTTCTGAAGATTAATGCTTTTGAGCATATATTTTGTTCTCATTTGGACTATTTAGGATAGAGTTCCAGGGAGCTGAGTAACAAAGAGTATGAAAAAGTTTAAACCTCCTGATACAGATAAGTTTTTATTAGAGCATTTGCTTCTAATCACAAGTGGCCTGCCATTTGCTATGTAAAAAGTTAGAGTCTGGGATTCATGAAAGACTATCCTGAACTACAGTTATCCTTTTTTAAAAAGGGGAAAATTTGTTCATCCAAATCCAGCTGATCAAACATTTTTAGAATTCTTGTCCAAGCCTACTAGTCTGCAAAAGATCGTATCATCTATTGAAGCAACAATTTTTTTCTTTTTTTATTGCAGTATCATATATTAGTTTCAAGTATACAACATAGTGGTTCAACAGTTATGCATATTATTAAATCCTCACCCCAACAGTGCAGTTACTATCTGTCAATATAGGAAGATGTTACAGAATCATTGACTATATTCTCCACGTTGTACTACTATCCTTGTGACCAACTTATGATTGAGAATTTTTGTGCCCCTTTATCCCCCTCACTCTCCCCCTCCCCCAATCCCTCCCTCCAAGGTAACTACCAGTAACTTCTCAGTATCTATAAGTCTACTGCTATTTTGTTCATTTTGTTTTGTTTTGTTTTTATATCCACAAATAAGTGAAATCATATGGTATTTGTCTTTCTCCTGCCTGGCTTATTTTACTTAGCATAATACCCTCTAGGTACACCCATGTTGTCAAAAATGGCAGGATTCTTTTTAATGGCTGAATAATATTCCATTGTGTATGTATACCACATGTTTATCCATTCATCTGTTGATGGACACTTTGGTTGCTTCCACAGCTTGGCTATTGTACATAATGTGGTGATAATGTACATAGGGGAGCATATATCTTTTCACATCAGGGGTTTTGTTTTCTTCAGGTAAATTCCTAGAAATGGAATTACTGGGTCATTTGGTATTTCTATTTTTAGTATTTTGAGGAACCTCCATACTACTTTCCACAATAGTTGCACCAATTTATATTCCCACCAAAAGTGTAGGTGGGTTCCCATTTCTCCACATCCTTGCCAACACTTGTTATTTCTTATCTTTTGGATGGTGGCCGTTCTAACTGGCGTGAGGTGATATCTCATTGTGGTTCTGATTTGCATTTTCCTAATGATGAGTGATGTGGAGCATCTTTTCATGTGCCTGTTGGCCATCTGTATTTCTTCTTCAGAGAAATGTCTTTTCAGGTCCTCCACCCATTTTTTAATCAGGTTGTTATTTTTGTGTATGTGTGTTGAGGTATATGAGTTCTTTATATATTTTGGATGTTAACCCCTTAACGTAAGAACCATTTGTGAATATATTCTCCTATACTGTAGGTTGCTTTTTTGTCCTGCTGGTGTCCTTTACTGTACAGAAGGTCTTTAGTTTCATGTAGTCCCACTTGTTCATTTTTAATTGTGTTTCCCTTGCCCAAGGAGATGTGTCAAGGAAAAAATTGCTCATGCTTATATGTTCAAGAGATTTTTCCCTATGTTTTCCTCTAAGAGTTTTATGGTCTCACGTCTTGATCCATTTTGAGTTTACTTTTGTGTATGGAGTTAGACAGTAATCCAGTTTCATTCTCTTGTACGTAGCTGTCCAGTTTTCCCAACACCAGTTACTGAAGAGGCTGTCTTTTCCCCATTGTATATTCATGACTCCTTTATTGTATCTTCATTGGAGGTAACATTTTAAGACTACACTAGATGCCTTGTCCATGCCTACAAGTTGTTTTGGAAACAAACAAAATGAAACTTCATACCTAGTAAGAACAGACATGATGTTTCAAAAATAATTGTTTTTATGTGTACATAAATATCTTACCAATGACATTTATCTGCACTAGAACTGTGAAGACAAACTCCAATCCCAAATGGAGGCTTGTTCTTTGGCATTATATGAAATGCTCATAGATTATGAGACATACACCCAACCCCAACCCCACCCCAACCTTTAACATCTCTGATATCGAGATGCTTCTTAGAGTTGATGATGTTTTACTTGTAATTGCTTGCAAACGTACAGACTTGGTTGTTTCTCAGAGTGGCATGAGTTGGACAAGTGCAACCTCTTAGTATTCAGCCAACAAATCAGTTTGACAACCACTTGAAGGATTATCAGTCCTGTTTGTTGTCTGAAAATATTCACCTGGTGAAATAAGTGCCACCATCAAATCTTGGTGAATGGTATCAGTGGCTTGGAAGAAAATATTGGGGACAAATGTGGAGCCCTTCTAAGAGAATAATATTGTCACCTCTCACAGAATAATATTAGATGAGAAAATGTGGATATTGATAACTCTTATGTCAAGAAGTGACTCACAAGAGTTGAACTCTGTGAATAAATTTTAGGATTATATTAAATTTATACTGCTTGTGTTTTCCTTTTTATGTTTATGAGAATTATATATGAAATTCTGTCTAAAGGTCTGTTTGTCAAACATAAGAAAATCTGAAATCATAGCTTCATTGCCAGCATTGTTTTGCCTGTGTTAGTAGTATGTAGCAGTGATGTAGCTCACAGTGGATGCCACCATGGACTGAATGAAATGGTACCATATTGATTATTTAAAAGTAGCAGCTTATAAAAAACAGTCATCATATTATATTGAATATGATATTACTAGCTTTAAGTAGGGAACCTGTTTCAACCCTCTTTGGGGCTAAGAAGATTGTTTAAATTTAATTCCACTACAGGTTTTTGCATAAATGTGTAATTCCTTACATCAGAATAATAATTTCAGGGGGAAAAAAACTAAGTGGCAGATTTTAAGATTGGCACTAGCCAAACAAGATTTCCTGATGCTTTCTTTTTTATATCTTAAAATAGCACTTTGAGAAATGGGAGTGGGACACAGAGCTAAAAAATAAAATGAATCTGTCAGATCTAAATCTCTGAGGCATAGGGAAGTAGAGGACTGAGAACATGGACTTCATATGCTGTCATAATGATTTTATGCTTTTTAAAAAACCGTACTGACTTAGCTTCCTTTTCTGAAAATAGGAAGTTAAGGAATAAGTTGACTTTTAAAAACCAACTTATAAGGCTGAGGCATAAATTTAAGTATTTGTACAATAAAATACAAGGCTTAGATTTGAAGTTTCTCTCAATAGTTGGTATTTTAATTCTTCCCGCCTTTGGGACATAAAAAGTTGAATAAACCTTGGCTTGGTGTACTGAGTTTCCATACCTCTGATCCTTTTTATTAGCATTTGTTAACATTTAATTACAAGTTTTTCCCCCTTAAAATGAGCATAATTTTTATATGCACATTGCATGCAAAAAAAAAAGGCCTAACAATAGAGAAATGTATAAAGGAGGAGAAGAAAAAATAACCCCCAAATTCTGCACTCAGAAAACCTAGTTAGCATTTTATAGGCTGTTTGGGGCAGGGGCACTATGATATTAATTTGGATTAGGACAGGGAAGGGTTTGGCACCATTAGAATAGACCATGGAAAAAGAGAAATAATCATGCTAAGTTATCCTGAAATAAGACACTTAAAATATTTATATGTGGAATATTGTTAATTTAGTCTTGAACATTTTGTTGATTTGGTCTTAATTTAATTATAGACTTTTTAATTCAGAAGAATGCACCTTTGTTCTTCTAAAGTTTGTGTTACATAGTTGGAAAATCCCTCTGTTTTAATAAAGTGAAAAATTGAAAGCAAAGAATCCTGATTTCTTTGCATTACAATCAAAAGACATAAAATAGGTTAAAACTCAGAATTACTAGAGCTCTTTTATCCTAAGATTTTTTCCTTCCTTTAGAAAAAAACATTTTCCATCTGATTTATGTAATAGTTAACCAACCTAATTGCTTTTATTTTATACAGACAAGATCTTTACTGGGTGTATTTGAAGAAGATGCTACAGCTATTTCCAACTATATGAACCAGTTGTATCAAGCTATGCATCGGATTTATGATGCACAGGTAAAAAGCTAAAGGCTGATTCAATGCTTTTTAAAAATGAATCTTTAAGCCTTTGAGGACAGAGATGGCATTATTTGTTTACTGGTGCCCAGCCCTGTCCCAGGCTCATAGTAATAAATAATTGTTGAATAGATGAATGAATATGAACTATTTTGTAGTAAACTGAACTGCAGTTCAATTACTAGTGTATAGTTTGTAGCACTACATAGTGATGAAGATTGAAGCATGTGCCCTTTCCGCAAACACAGTAAGGGCTTTCTTAGTGGAACTCACTGATAGTGGGCTTAGCCTAAGATTTGACTGAAAACTCTTGTGTTGTCACGTGTTTTAATCGTACGGAATACTTTTTCTTTTTGAGTAGAGGATTTGAAAGTAGTTAATCTCTGTCTAGTTATAAGATGATAAAAATTATATGTCACTCTAGGGTAGTGAGAAATGAATTTAAGAAGAAGGTGATTAGATTTTTTTGTTGACTAGGCATAAGTGGAGGCTATGTTTATGTAACTTAATTATAAGCCTTAACAGCAACCTGAGTTCTATGGTAAACTCCTTGGGATTAATTAAGTGTACAAGTATCATTTCTTTCTTCTTGTTTTCTCTTCTTTTGGGATTCACACTTTTATATTATGCTTAAAAGTTGCTGTGATAGTTTATGTTTTTTCCTTGGGATAGGTCTCTCAAGACTTGTTTCTGACCATAGAGATTAATTTATAAAAGAAAGGTTACTTTTGTCATTATATTCATCATTGAAAAAAAGCTTTAAAAAATACTTCCTTCATATGGCTATGTTGCTATTTCTATGACTAGGTCTGTTATATTTTGATTTTATATTGTTAAGTGCATGGCTTAGTTTCAACATCCAGAGAGATAATCAGTTTTTAACATAGAATCTCTTAAGATTTTGCAAAGATTATGTACAGTTTACTTGTAGCTTCAAAGCTTTAAGAACTTAATGCATAGTTTTTATTAGCTAAAAAAACCCACACACCTGGAACACTGCTAAAATTCCTTGATGGTCTTGTTTTCATGGTTTGAGTTTCCCTTTAAATGCTTTAGTTCCCTTTCCAGTGATTTCATGAGGGGTTTAGAGAACATGTTATATAGTATTTATGTTAAATGAGAAATAAAAGTGGCATAGGTATCTTCTATTAAAACTTCTCTTACTCAGTAATACTGTATTAATTTGAATGCTGATCTTTTCCCATAGAATGAATTAAGTGCAGCAACACACCTGACTTCAAAACTTTTAAAAGAATATGAAAAACAGGTATTGTACATGAAAGTTTTAAAAATGTAATTTAAAACATGCATTTATATGATAATATCAGTATAGATAGAATTTCTCATCAAGAAGCCTAAACTTTTTTGAAATCACAGAAGGCAATTTTGATATGCCATTGAAATTTCATTATAGCCCTATGTCTATTTTTAATGATTTGATGTTAGATACAGAATTTACTTTACCTCTCTTTACAAATGAAGAAACTGAGGCTTGCTCAAGGTTACACAGCTGGTTATTGGAGGAATAAAAGCTAAACCAAATCTCTGAACTTCTAGTATGGTATGCATTCCTATATGCCACATTAATTGGTTGTTAAGCAAACATCTAATGTTTATTAATTATGTGAGCTTCCACTCTTTTATTAAAATGACATTTTTAAAGCTTATTCAAAATTTTAGATGTTTTCTAAAGTTATTTTAAAATGTAAATTATAATGTCATTCCCTAAGAAATACAGCACTGGACCTCTTCCTCATCTGTATTTCTTTTCAGCGTTTTCCTTTGGGGGGTGATGATGAAGTTATGAGCTCTACTTTGCAACAATTTTCAAAAGTTATAGATGAGGTAAGTGCTTATTTTATTTTGTTTGACTAAGCGATCTTATAATTAAGTTATCAAGTTGTTTGGGGTTTATGGGGAACTTTTATGATAATATCAGTAAATCTCTTATTATAAAAGATTGCTGTTTAAAGAAAGATCTTATTTTCACATCTTGGTGGCTATCTCATAAAGAAATACTTTGTCTAATTAAAAACAAATTGTCTTCAAGGACTGAGTGTATAGATGTGCTCTCTGCTCCCAGTCCATGGGATATTCAGTCTTTCATTGTGTCATCTGATGTAGGCAGAGAGGAGGTGATCTGTGAGCTGTAGCTAGGCTCTTTGTGGTTTTTCTCTTTGCCATCAATGAGAAAAATGGTAAGCCAGCAACAGCTTACCATTCAGTCCACTAATCCTTCTATCCGGAACAGCCAATATCATTCCTTAATTTCTCTCAGTAGTCATCAGGCCCCATTCCTACCCCCCAAAAAAGACCTAGATTCTAGGAGGAAGAAAGCTGGTGAGAGATGTTTGGAGAGTCCGTACTGTTCTCTGCTGGTGCAGGGAAATCACTTCACATGAGCCATTAGATCGGTCTTTTCTAGTCTCTTATATAGGAAAGCAATTTTTTGAAATATTTCAATAACTCATTATAGCAAAGTATTGTCACAGGAGATCAATATAAAGAAATATTTACAGGAAATGGAGTTTTTAAAATTGTGATAAAATATACATAATGTAAAATTTACCCCTAATAACATTAGTACATACACAGTGTTGTGTAGACTTTACCACTGATGAGCCAGAACATTTTCATCATCATCCCAGAGGAAACCCTGTGCCCATTAAGCAGTCATTCCTCACCCCTCCCCGGTCCCTCAGCTCCTGGCAACCACAAATCTGCTTTCTGTCTGCATGGATATGCCTGTTTTGGCTATTTCAGATAAATGGGATCATACAGTCTGTGAGTTTTTGTGTCCTGTCTTCTTTCAATTAGCAGAATGCTTTCAAGGCTGTGTTGTAGCATGTATCAGAGTTTCATTCCTTTTTTTGGCTGAACTGAATTCCACTGTATGAATATACCACATTTTATTTATGCATTCATCAGTTGATGGACATTTGGGTGGTTCTCTACCTTTTGGCTAGTGTGAATAGTCCTGCTATGCACACTCACTTATAAGGTGTTTGAACACCAGATTTCAGCTCTTTCCAGTATATATCCAGCGTGAATTATTGGGTCATATGGTAACTTTATGTTTAGTTTTTTTGAGGAACCACCAAATTGTTTTCCACAGCCATAGCACAATTTTACATCCTACCACTAATGCCGGAGGGTTCCAGTTTTTCTACGTCCTCACTAACACTTGTTATTTTCATTTTTTTTTAATTATAGCCATCTAAGTTGGGTGTAAATTGGTACCACTGTAGTTTTTATGTGCATTTTCCTGATGACTAATGGTGTTGACCATCTTTTCCTATGCTTACTGGCCATTTGTGTATCTTCAGAGAAGTGTGTACGCTAGTCCCCCCTTATCCTCAGGGGGTATGTTCCCCCAAACCCCAGTGGATGCCTGAAACTGCAGTAGTACTGCCCTATATATGCTATATTTTTTCCTATACAGACATACTTATGAAAAAGTTTAATTTAAAAATAAGTTATGGTAAGAGATCTATAACAATAAAATAGAACAAATATAGAAATATACTGTAGTAACAGTTGTGTGAATGTGGTCTCTCAGAATATCTTTCTGTACTGCACTCACCCTTGTGATAACATGAGGTGGTAAAATGCCTCATGATGAGAAGAAGTGAGATGAATGATGTAGTCTTGTCAGGTAACATTAGGCTACTAATGACCTTCTGATGATACATCAGAAGGGAGAAAATCACCTCCTGGGCTGCAGTTGACTGTGGGTAACTGAAACCATGGAACGCGAAACCGTGGATAAATGGGAACTACCATGTTCAGACCTTTGCCCATTTTAAAATTGGGTTTGTCTTTTATTACAGAATTTAGAGTTCTTTATTCTAGATGATACAAGTCCCTTATCAGATATACAATTGGCAAATATTTTCTTCCATTCTGTGGGTTGTCTAATAGTATCCTTTGATTCTTGTGCTTTTGGTATTATATATAAGAAATCATTATCAAATCCAAGGTTATCCAATTTTTTTCTAAGAGTTTTAAATGGAACTTATTTTACTATATAATATTTTATACCACATATAATTTTTAGTGCTCTCTTATGTAAAATGTAGTAACACCTTACTAGCTTAATTTATGTAACATTGTTTAAATATCCGTATAGTTACTTATTTGGCCTTTTGGTCTTTCTTTTACTAGCTTAGCTCTTGTCATGCGGTACTTTCAACACAACTTGCTGATGCCATGATGTTCCCCATTACCCAGTTTAAAGAAAGAGATCTGAAAGGTATTGAGGTCAAGCTAATGTTTCCTTTCCTTAGCTGTCAGAAAATCAATGCTTGTAAATTGCATATTACTCTACCATTTCTGACTACAGCTTTGCCACTTGTACTACAGTCACTAAACATTTATAGGCACTCTTGCTAGATGTTAAACCATATACCAAGGAACACTGGTATGAATGCAGTGTCATCTCCCTAGAGGAAGCCTAGAGAAGGAGATGGGTAAACAGGTAATTAATTACAATACTCTGTCTCCTATAATAAGTAAGGTGCTGTGGGGGCTCAGGATGGTGTCAGAAAGGCTTCACAAAGGATGTGGCATGAGCACTGATAAAGAAGAAGAATCTGCCAGGAGAGGAGTCATTGTTCTATTAGAGGGACTAGAAAGCACAAAGATAAGAATGGTAGAAATATATGGCTTGTTTTGAGAATAGTGAGAAATTGAATGTGGCTGCAATGTTGGATGTATTGGGATCTGGCAGGAGACAAATATAGAACTAGATTAGTTGGACCGAGATCATGCTAAAGATGAGAGAAACCAGTAGAAGTCTTTAAGAAGTAGAGAGACACAGTCCCTTTGTTTCTGGAGGATGGAAGAATGGATTTGGTGTCCAGGACAATGGATTAGGGAGTTATGAGAGTCCGCTGAGTTGAGACCAAGGCCTGAACTGGGACAGTGGCATGTTAGATGGAGGTGTGTTTATGGGCTGGAGAGGAGGAAGCAGGGAGGACATCTAGCAACCCATGACTAAGCAGTTTTCAGTGGTTTATTTTTTTCCTTTTTTTAGGATTATTTGGTGATAAAATGAGTTTTATAGGATTGGCTCTGCTTTCTCATAATTTACAATTTCAGACAGTCATATAGACTAATTTACAAAATATGTAGGTAGAATTAAATCTTGAACCTAATGTTACCAGTGGATACTAAAGTGTTTAAATTATATATGGAATAAAGGCAAATGTATTTCAGAGATGGAGTTAATATTTATTGTGGTGATCCTCAGGATGGTTATTTCCAAGGTCAAGAAACAAGGTCTCTTTTCTCAATCTAAGGGAACTGAATGTTGTAATCTTAACAATAAAATGTTCTTTGTTTCTTATGCAGCATTTGAACTTATTAGTACAGTCAGTATAAAAATGAATTAAGAATATGGATTCTAGTACTAAGTCAGAATCTTTGCATATCTTAGGATATGCAGTCGTTTTAAAAATTTGTTTTTGTGTCATATTACTAATTTGTGGCAAGAAGATTTTCCATTGGTGTAACTGTTGATAATGAAAGTAAATGTTCCATAGACTAACTGAAAACTTAGAATATCTCTTTTACTTTGAATATTGAAATACGAAATATTATTTGCAGTTTTAGTTATAGCTTAAATGGCAATTACTGTTTTCTAAACAAAATTTGAGATATTTCATAAGTATGCTAAATTGAAACTATTCTTGAACTTTTCCAGAAATACTGACATTAAAGGAAGTGTTTCAGATTGCTAGTAATGGTAAGCTCAGAATACTTTTTGTATAGTTCTTTTCTTATATTCCCCCATGTTTACTTTTTTAAATTGAAGTATAGTTTATATACAATATTATATTGGTTTCAGATGAACTTAGTGATTCATCAATTATATACATTATTAAATGCTGACCATAAGTGTAATTACTGTCACCATACAAAGATAGGACAGTATTGTGAGCTATATTCCCTAGCTGTACTTCCATCCCTATGACAAAATGAGTTTATAATTTGAAGTTTGTACCTCTTTATCTTCTTCACCTATTTTACTGTTCTCCCACCCACATGCTAACAACCATCTGTTCTCTGTTTATAAGTATTTATGTTTAGTTTGTTCATTTGTTTTTTTAGATTTGACATAGCAGTGTAAGCATATGGTACTTGTCTTTCTTTGCCTGGCTTATTTCACTTTTCATAACACCCTCTAGGTCCAACCATGTTGTTGCAAGTGTCAAGACCTCAGTCTTTTTTATGGCTGAATAAAAAATATTCCATTGCATATATATATACCACATCTTCTTTATCCATCAATGGACACTTCAGTTGCTTCCATATCTTAGCTAATATAAATAATTCTGCAGTAAATATAGGGGTGCATATAACTTTCTGAATTAGTGATTTTGTTTTTGTTGGGTAAATTTCCAGGAATGGAATTGCTGGGTTGTATGGTGTATTTCTCTTTCCAGTTTTTTGAGAAATCTCCATACTGCTTTTTACAGTGACTGGACCAATTTACATTCCCACCAATGGTGTAGGAGGATTTTCTTTTCTCCACATCCTCCCCTATACTTGTTATTTCTTGTCTTTTGGATAGTAGCCATTCTGACTGGTGTGAGGTGATATCTCATTGTGGTTTTGGTTTGCATTTCCCTGATTAGTGATGTCAGTGTCTTTTCATGTGCCTGTTGGTCATCTATATTGGAAAAATACAGGTCCTCTGCCCAGTTTTTAATCAGACTATTTGTCTTTTTGGTGTTGAGTTGTAGGAGTTCTTTGTATTTTGGATATTAGCCCTTATCATATGTGTTGTTTGCATATGTATTCTCCCATAGAGTAGGTTGCCTTTTTGTGTTGTTGAGAGTTTCTTTTGCATGCAGAAGCTTTTTAGTTTGATGTCCCATTTGTCTTTTGCTTTTGTTTTCCTTGCCTAGGAGACATATCCAGAAAGAAATTACTAATGCCAATGCTGCTGTTCAAGAGATTCCTGCCTGTTTTCTCCTAAGAGTTTTATTGTTTCATGTGTTACATTTAGGTCTTTAATCCATTTAGAGGTTATTTTTGTGTATGGTGTAAGACAGTGATCCAGTTTCATTCTCTTGCATGTAGCTGTCCAGTTTTCCCAACATCATCTATTGAAGAGACTGTCTTTTCCGCATTGTATATTCTTGCCTCCTTTGTCATGTATTAATTGACTGTGTATGCATAGGTTTATTTCTGGGCTCTCTGTTCTGTTCCACTGGTCTAGGTATCTGCTTTTGTGCCAGCATCATACTGTTTTAATCACTGTAGCTTTGTAGTATAGCTTGAAATCAGGGAGCGTGATAGTCCCAGCTTTGTTCTTTCTCAAGATTGCTTTGACTATTTGGGGTCTTCTGTGGTTCCAAACAAGTTTTAGGATTCGTTACTCTAAGTGAAAAATGCCATTGGTATTTTAATAGGAATTGCATTGAATCTGTAGATTGCTTTTCAGATTATGGCCACTTTGACAATATTAATTCTTCCTATTCATGAATGTGGAATATTTTTCTATTTACTTTTGTCTTCTTCAGTTTCTTTCATCAGTGTCTTAAAGTTTTCAGAACAAGTCTTTCACCTGCTTGGTTAGATTTGTTCCTAGGTATTTTAGACTTTATGATGGAGTAACTACACTTATGTACTCTTTTTGGTGGAATCTTTAGGGTTTTTGACGTATAGTGTCATGTCAATCTGCAAACAATGAGCTTTACTTTTTCCTTACCAGTTTGGATGGTTTTTCTTTTCTTTTTTTTGTCTAATTGCTTTGGCTACAACTTCCAGTACTGAGGTGAATAAAAGTGGTGAGAGTGAGCATCCTTGTTCATGATCTTAGAAGAAAAGCTTTTAGCTTTTCATCACTGAGTATGATGTTAGCTGTGTGTTTGCCATATATGGCCTTTATTATATTGATATATCTTCCTTTTTTGAAAAATTTTATCATGAACAGATGTTGGATTTTGTCAGATGTTTTTTCAGCATCTGTTGAGATGAGTGATGCATTTCTTTATCAACATAAATCTGTGGCCAGATTCTATATAATCATTTTTAAAAATTAAAAGTGTGAGCATTATTTAAATAAATGTTGTTTAAGTTTAATTGTTTATGCTACATGATAAGTTTAAAAGGAAATTAAATCAAATCTTGTGTTTTGTTATCTTCATAATACCTAAGGAGATGGTATAATATTTTCCATTGTTTTCCTATATATTCCAAATTTTCTTTTAACAAGTATTTGTTATTTTTGAACTAAAATATGCTTTAAAAACCTTGTAGTGAGTTAACAGTTCCCTTGGAATTAGATGTTTTTACCAATTTAATAAGTAAAAACATACTTTACGGGAAATTTGTGGTGAACATTTGGGTGATCATATGGGAGGGAATTCTTAACTTCTCTTTAGTACATTTGTTGAAAAATGCACACATGAAGACCTTTTAAAGCATTTATAAGTTCTGCAAAGTACTGTTGTATTGTTAATAGTTGTCTCTGTTTTTTAGATCATGATGCTGCAATTAACAGATACAGCCGATTGTCCAAAAAAAGAGAAAATGACAAGGTGTGATAAATACTTACTCTCTTGGTATCACAATTAAAAACTGTCCATGAAGTGGTCTGGTTTTTCCTGCTTAAGAATAGTAGCCAGCAGTTACTTCATATGTTTTGCTCTGTCGCCTTTAGTTTATTCTTGTAGTTGTTTCAGAGCCTTTCTGACAGATTAATTGTCCCTTTAAACAAAATATTTTTCTTCTGAGAAGATTTTATAAATAAACATAACTTCTAAAAATGTTAATTCATGCCCAGTATATAATACTTCCTCCTTTTGCTTTGTATTTTGATAACATTGTATTTGTTTTGTGTTTATTTGACCATGTATATATTTAAACTTATAATATACGTGGTCTTCTGAGATCAGTGGTTAAAAAGTTGAATTGTTGCATACCTAAGTGAATGAAACTCTGCTGTGAGAACCATCTCAATTCCAGGGAATGAAGACACACACACACACAAGCACACGCACACTTGAAGGAGTGAAATCCAGAAATATTACACTCTATTTGAGAAGAAATGCATTTGAGTAAAGAACAAAGAGCAGAATATTAACAAGGTCATCTGGATGCACCTTAAGATTATTTCTCTCTCAGCGTCTGCTCCAAGGCTTGATGAGTAGGCCTCCACCAGATGTCTGGGAGTGGGGTGGCCTCTGCCTGGGAGTTGGTGTCTGCAGCCTTGGCAGCAGCTGCTTGTAAGGACACAGTGACCTCACCGGTTTGGGATTGGGGAGAGGGTATTCCTGGAAGAAAAACAGCCTTTGCAGAAGCACATGGTAGTGTCTGGGGAGTGTACAGGTTAAGAGTACCGGCTCTGGAGTCAGATTACTTGGGGACAAATCTCAGCTTTGCCACTTATTTGCCTGAGGTCCCACACTAGTCATTTAATTTCAAGCCTTTATTTCATGTTGTGAAGATGAAATTAGGCAATGCATGCAGAGTAACTGGCTTACAGCAAGCTTTCATTAAATTCCAGCAATAATTATTGTGAAAATGGAGTGTTTTATGGAGCATAGGATGTATTTGGGGAGGTGTGGCAGAGATGACAAGAAAGAAATAATTGGGGCCAGATTACTGTACTGATGGCTTTGAAATTTGTGTTAGAGGGAGTGGGCAGCCACCAAAGGATTCTAAGTAGGTGAGTAACACGGCACAGCTGTATTACAGAATAAAACTACTAATGTAAATGTGATGGAGACAAGACTAAAGCAATCCAGTAAAAAGGTATCATTGGAATAATTTGCAAAAACATTAGGAGACTCTCAGCTAATGAAATGGAATGTTATGTTAATGAAATAAAATGAAATGTTAATGCAAGTGGGGAGGAAGGAATACTTTTGGAAAATATTTCATAAGTAGAATTGACAAGACATGGTAGGAGGAAGAATAAAAATGAGTCCTAGAATTCTTGGATGATGGGATGGATCTTGGAATAATTAACAGAGCTAAGAAACAAAGACAGGAGCAGGTTTTGTGGGAAAGATACTGTTTCCAGCACATTCTCTCTCTCTCATGGACACACACACACCAAGAACCCAGATGGAGACGTGTTTCCTCTGACACTTAGGAGAATGAGAGGCAGGAGATAAAAATACGGGAGTCATTGGTGTATTGGAGAATTCTTGGTGCTTGATTTGGTTTTCTAAGTAAAGCAAGAACAGGGAAGTCTATGCATATTACATAGTAGTGGTTCAATAAATACTTGTCTGAATAGAAGAACTCAAGGGAACATACATATTTTAAGTGTGGGTGAAGGAAAACAAGCAAGTATGAGAAAAGGAACAGGAGGGGGAAAATCAGGAGAAGATGACAAAGATCAGATTTACAGCTAATTCCAAACAATTGTCTGCCTTTCTTCTGTGTTGTAGACTTCCTCTGCCATGCTCAGTTTAGTTATTGTACCATTCTTAGCTATTAGCAGAGTTTTACTCTTAATGTGCATTTTTAAAATGAAGTGGTTGGTAGTAAAACAGGAAAACTACCTCAGCCAATATTTTGCAGGATTCCTAAGATCTCAGAAAACCAGAAAGCTATGCACCAGTCCTGGTGATGCCCTTTTTCTTTTGGTAGGCTCTTCCCCACAGCCACTGCTGAAGATAATTCAAAATTAAATAAATAATATTTATTTTATTTTTCATTCAAAGGTGAAGTATGAAGTAACAGAGGATGTCTACACTTCAAGAAAAAAGCAACACCAGACCATGATGCATTATTTTTGTGCATTAAATACTCTTCAATACAAAAAGAAAATAGCATTACTAGAACCTCTACTTGGATACATGCAAGCTCAGGTGAATACTGTACTGTTTTTAGATTATAACTGTCCTAAAAACTTTATATTCAGTTTGATATTTATATTAAATTTAAGGGTATTACAAACGAAGATCAAAATACTCATTAGTGTCTGTGTTTGAAAAACTAATTTAAAAATGTCATCAGAGTACTATTTTAAGGAAGTTAGGGAGAATGGTTTTCCTTGCAAATGAAGATTTCAAGTATTTTAGGGTAAATAAAACCACTTACCTTATATCTAGACCTTGTCCATCACAGTTAGGGACAGAAAGCTAAATGAATTCCGGAGTTACTTCCTTTGCTGGAGCTTCTACTCACTGTTGCTTCACACTAGATCTAAAAGAGAATGGACAAAGTAGAGTTTGTCCCATGTTCCTTGCAGAGTTCTTGAATTAGAAATAATAGATCCAAAATGTCCCAGGAGGTGTGTGTCAGGAAGGAGGCTAGAAAATTAAATTTGAGTCATATGGGCAGTCATGTAAAAAATAGTGGTTTAAAGAAATCTGAATACTCCTTCAAACATGAGTGCTCATTATTCCTCAAGTTATAAAACTTATCTTAGTAGTAAACATGAAATATTTATCCGTATGACTTATTTGAAGTTTTAAGATTTATTTTTCCAATTTTTATAAATTACTTACGATGTACATGTATTGATCTATAAAAGTATGTAGTGACATTTGTCTAGCTCCTTCAGTGGCTCCATGCCCAGTAGAAGTCCTTATATACTGCAGCCTATTTTTACACAAATGGGAATGATCCTTTTTTTATTTAACCATGTATCTTGGAGACTGTCTATATGAGTCACTTGAAGTATTTATGTGTCTGCTTTTGTTGCTCAATTTTCCACCCCCACCCGTCTTGCCCAGATAAGTTTCTTTAAGATGGGTTCTGAAAATCTCAGTGAACAGCTGGAAGAATTCTTAACTAATATTGGGACAAGTGTACAGAAGTAAGTATTTTCTTCCTTAAAATTGAAAGTGAAGTTACGAGAATAAGTTAACAGCTAAATGCCATATCTAACTATATTTACCATTTAGTATCTTTTCCCTGCCATGCGAGTGTTCTCATGTGGCTCACAGATGCTTCTGGGTTTTTTTCTCCCATCTTTTCCACAGGGTCTGAACTGTGATGTTCAGAAGAGTCAAATCTGATGCTATTTTAGTGATTCTAAAAACTATATATTATGTCTGGATATAACAGACACAGTAGTAATTATCCATAAATGAATCATCTTCATAATTATCTGAATTGTGGAAGAATGGATGGGAAATTATTTTTTAAAAATCTTGCTTTCCAAGCCATGAAACCTTAGAGAGAGAAAGCAGTTCTTTAGATTCAGAAGTCTGAGCAGTGATGGGTCATCTTGGGGTTTGGAGGGAGATGAAAATGATTGTTATTTAAAAGGCACAGGACATTCAATGTTCCTTCTTTAGTTTTTGAATTTAGTATTATTTCCCAAAAATCTAAATTTCAAACAAATAAGATGTAAAGCTGTTTTCATGACATGTTCATGTTACTTTGACCACTCTAAGAAAATACATACAGAATACACAGATACCTGTTTTAGGTAAGGAGTTCTTTGTGTAGTTGTTAGTCAATCTATTGTCTGTGTTAGTGTTCGCAGGGAAATGGACAGTGATGTGGAGACCATGCAGCAGACAATAGAGGACTTGGAAATAGCCAGTGATCCTTTGTATGTGCCTGACCCAGATCCCATGAAATTTCCTGTTAATCGAAACTTAACCCGAAAGGCTGGATACCTAAATGCTAGGAAGTAAGAAAACTGTTGCTACTTTTGTATGTTGTTTATCATCCAAGGTATTTGCAAGTGAATAGAGTATATAATGGATAACATCTGCCAAACTGTTTTGGATTTACTGAAGGCAGTCTTTTTAGGTAGTGTTGTCTAACGTAACATGAATGCTGTGAAATACCATTTCTCTTACTGTGTATGTAATTTATACCATAAACTCCAATTTTTAACTGAAAGTGGGAGAAAGCAAGTCAATCCTATGAGTAAAATAAGTGCTCTTGTTTTGAGTATTCACTCAAAACTATATTTTATGGGACATCCTTATAACAGCTGCAGTTTGGTAATTTCCAGCCTTGTTTCTTTGTGATGTGGTTTACCTTGTTTGAGTTACTATTTCAGGTGTGTCATTATTAAAGAGTGAATGTACTTTCTTCATTTAGTAAAACAGGCTTGGTGTCATCTACCTGGGACAGACAATTCTACTTCACGCAGGGTGGAAACTTAATGAGTCAGGCCCGTGGGGACGTAGCAGGAGGCCTGGCCATGGACATAGACAACTGTTCAGTAATGGCTGTGGACTGCGAAGACAGGCGATACTGTTTTCAGATCACCTCTTTTGATGGAAAAAAGTTAGTATATTTTCCTACTATTAGTAAAATCTATAATATTTAAACTACTGAAATGATGGATAGTTCCTTTTCATTCAGACATTTTATAGATATTTTAGGTTTATTATGTATTAAGATAATTTTCTTTTTAATCTTGTGGAAATGAATTGACTTTTTTTTTCTGATCTGGTTAAATGATGTCTTAATATTTTGAGGTTGTCAAGGCAAGGTCATATGGTAGAGACCTGTGACTTCATGCTAAGAGATTGGTCACTGAAAATCCTGCACGGTCTGGGGAAGGCAGCACAAGTGAGTGGAAAGAGCCCTAACCTTACAGTTAGAAAAATCAGATTCTGGATCCACTACTTACTGTGTGGTCCTTCACAGGTTATATAACCTCTCTGAGCTTCCATTTTTCTACATGTAAAATGGGGGGTGGGGATTTATAATCCCTACTGCGCAAATTGTTACAAAGAATAGAAATCTAACATATGTAATGTGCCAAGCATGTGGTAGGTATTAACAATAATGGTTTTAAATTTTTTTTAATTGAAATACAGTTGATACACAATATTACATTACTAGTTTCAGATGTACAACAGTGATTTGACAATTATATGCCTCACTATATGCTAAGATAGGTATAGTTACCATCTGTCAACATACAAAGAAATTTAAGTATTAGTGGCTATATACTCTTTGCTGTACTTACATCCCCATGACTAACTTTATGATTTGAAGTTTGTACCTCTTTATCCCATTCACCTATTTTACCCATGACCCCACTCCATTCCCCTATGAAACCAGCAGTCCATTCTGGTTTGCTTTGTTTTTGGATTCTGCAAGTAAGTGAAATCATATGGTATTTGTCTTTCCCAGTCTAACTTACTCCAGTTAGCATATTGCCCTCTAGGTCCATCCATGTTGTTGCAAGTGGCAAGATTTCATTCTTTCTTCATGGCTGAGTAATGTTCCATTGTTATGTACCACATCTTTATTCCTCTATTGATGGACACCTCGGTTGCTTCCGTATTTTGGCTGTTGCAAATAACATTGCAGTAAACATAAGGGTGCATATATCTTTTGAATTAGTGATTTTGTTTCCTTCAGGTATATTCCTAGTAGTGGAAATGCTGGGTCATATGGTATTTCTATTCTGAGTTTTTTGAGTAACCTTGATACTGCTCTCTATAGTGGCTGCACCAATATTCATTCCCACCAACAGTGTACGAGGGTCCCCTTTTCTCTTTCCATCACTTGTTTGTTGTGTTTCTTTTTAATATTAGCCAATGATGTTATTTTTAAATGTTAAATATTTCTGATCAAATTATTGGGTCCAGTAATATTTATATGCCATTTTTTAAAAACTTCTGTGACCTTTGAAGTAATTGAGATCCATGGAGTACCCTTTAGAATAAATTTTTGAAAAGCACAGAAAAATACAGAAAGGAGTACTGAAAAAAGGCTGTGACTTCACTAACCAGAAGCAACAATTAATTTTTTGGTCTACTGCCTTACAGGTTCTGTTCTAGGTACATTTTTTAAATAGTTGAGGAACTTCCGTATATATAATTTGGATGTGCATCCACTTCCTGGAACATCTTATAATGGCTACATTATAACCTACCTATCAGTGTACACCATGAAGTTTTTCCTAATGATGTTTAAGTTACCTGCAGTTTTTTCTGTACTTAACTGAAATACTGTTTTGGATCTTTCTCATCGTTCAGAAGTAGCTTCTGGGTTCCTTAAAAATCATTTTCCTTCTCTCTATATATTAAGATGTTAGGGCTCACTATCTCATCAAAATGGTTAATTTCAAATTCCATAACTATATGATGAATGCCAATTACTCTGTCAGTAATCACGCTAGATAGATGTTGGGAGTCTCTGTGTTCATTTGTCAAAATTACCAAATTGTTAATAAGTTACTACACGTACCTGTACTTAATTTTCAGTTTTTTGATAATGTATAACATGATTTTTCCACTTCAAATTCCTGATGTGATTAAAAATTAGTAAAAAAAAAAGATTTCTAACTTTAAAAATATTAACATCTACAGACAAGCTAAATACCCCTGTTGGTGATTAATATAATAAGAATTTTGTCTAACCATATTCAAGGAGAAAAAATAATGAAGTAAAATTAGTGTTTTCTGTAAGGATCACTCATTTATATTTCAAATGTCTGTGGTGTCAGCACGTTGAAATGTGTTGTCTTGGTTGCAGGATACCTCTGTTACAGGCTGTCTCCTGAGGACCAGCTCCTGTTTCTGTTTTGGTATATCTTTGCATATACTGGTTGGTTGTGTATTTTGGGTTTTTGGTTTTTTTTATACCGATTGGTTTTATATGTGGTTGCCAAGATAAATTTTCTCAGATCATGTTGAAAATACTTTTTTTAAAAAGTTGAGGGTCAAATTTTTTTTTCCAGATCTTCAATATTGCAAGCAGAGAGTAAAAAGGACCACGAAGAGGTAAAATTGTATCTACTTATTTCTTCAGTAGCATCTTAAGATACTTTTCTGATAACAAAACACATATTAATATGTTCATTATAGACATAAAATCCTAGTTAATTAAAAATTATTTTTCATAAAAGTCTATTGTTCCTCAAGCAACATTCTTAAGTTTCACACAAAATTTTATAGCAGGACCTGTGAGGAGAGACCTTAGAAATCACGTCTCTGCTGTCTTTTTAAAGGCTCAAAATTCAGAAATGACCTTGTGACTGTTACTTTTGGCAGGCTGTTAGTGTCATGAGGTGACAGTTTAATTTATTCTCTTCTCTCACTAACTCTCTGCAAAGTATTTGCTGTATTAAGAACATAGTGGCGGCAAATATAGCATGGCAGGAAGCAGCTGAAGCTTAAAACCGTGGGGAAATGAAAGACAGAAAAACAAAAATTTGGGAGTGTCTGTTCTTCCTCACGAATCTCTTGTTTTTGGCCCCGTTTTTACTTCTATTATACCAAATATGGAAGGTAAGTTACTACCAAGAACTGACACTTCAAAAACTTTGTCTTGAAAAATACTCTTCAATGAAAATAGTGGTTGATTTTGAGCTCTTTTATATGGTATTATAATTGTGTTCATAGCAGACAAGGTTAGAAATTATGTAGAGCTCTACCTTTATTTATATCTTGTGGAAAAGAGTAGGTATTAAAACTTGCTTTTGTTTTTCAAGGAACCCATGTCTGTTCTGTGCAGTGTTTACAAAAAAGAACATTAGTTTAGTTTATTGGTGAGGCTTGTCAGGCGTTGAGATCCTTAAAAGTGAAACAGATGTGGGGCAGAGAGTGTTTTCTGTTAATTGTTTATCAACTCAGAAGAAGGGAAGTATGTAAAATGCAGTCACCAGGAATATATTTAGTGCTTAACTTTTTTGCATTGGTATTAATGATACCTGACAGTTTGGTGGAGATTAAGGGGGAAGTGATATTTAAAGAAATAACAGACTGTTAAAATTTAACATGATCGCAATATTTTTTATTTCCTTATAGGGATTTAAAAGTAATCTGTTCAATGTGCTGTTATACCTTCAAATATTATACATATATATGCTTATGTGCATAGAAAGGTATTTGTAAGAGATTATGTGTTACTTCTAATTAAACTTCTGTTTCAGTTAAATATTGCACATTCTGTTTCAGAAGAGCAGCATTGTAGATAAAAATACTAATGTTTTTTCTGTTTTTCCTCTTGCAGTGGATCTGTACAATAAATAACATATCTAAACAAATATATTTAAGCGAAAACCCAGAGGTAATACTTTCATTTTATAGTATCCGGATCTAGCAAAATTGAGTAACTCTATGGCTTACATAGCTTTTAATTCATAAAGTCTCAAGTTCTGTAATTTTTAAAGCTACCCAAATTAAATGTATCATGTTTATGAGTATCTGGTCCTTCTGGAACAGTTATTTCAAAAGGTAGCGAAGTCAGTCAATAAATATTTAATGGGGCTCAACTTTTGTGTTTAGTGCCCATGGAGAAGGGAGATACAGAAGAAAAATAAGCTATGGCCTATGCCCCCCAGGAGCCTATGTGTATGGGAAGACAAAATTAAAACTTTAACATTTTATATAAAACAGTATATAATTGAAAGTGTATAGTGATGACTAAAAGTTTAAGGTTTGAGAATGTTGAGATGAGTGTGGATCAGTTATAGAGGAAACTTGTGTAGGTGGGAGATGGTAGAAATGTGAGCTGTCCATGTTTTGAGGAAACATTTGACAGTGTTTTGAGAAAAGAGAAGACACTGCAGACAGAATAAAAAAACAAAAGCACAAATGTAGAAATGGTATGCATCTGTTTATGTTTATGAAAGTTATAGTGTAACTGAAGTTGAAGGTTCTTTTTGGAGAATAGAAAACTGAAATGTGCATACAGATCACCTGGGGATCTTGTTAAAGTGTGTATTACATTTCAGCAGGTCTAGAGTGGGGCTGAACTCCTGTTTTCCCCATTACACTTTGAGTAGAAGGGTATCAAACCAGATGAACTTAGCAGTGTAGACATAGCTATAGGTGCAGTCCAAACATACAGGCAGATTTTTTTCCCCTAATCTACAGGAAAAGGAAACTTAAGTTATAATGTTCTGATGTTCACTATGAATGTTAAGAGAATGTGGAATTACCTTAGGAACTCCAGTTTGCATTTTAGTGTAACTCGAGAACATTCTGGCAATTCAGAGAGATGTATTCAAACTTTTGGTGTTCTTGCTTTACTAATACTAGTCCTTTTAAAAAAAAAATAGGAAATTGCTGCACGAGTAAATCAATCAGCTTTGGAAGCTGTCACTCCTTCCCCATCTTTCCAGCAGAGGCATGAGAGTCTGCGGCCAGCAGGGTGAGTTGCCAGACTGTGAGCTATTTAAAGAACTGTTTGGGTTACTGGAAGTGTCAGCAAGCACTTGGATTTTAGCAGTGCTACTTAACTTTCGTATGAAATAATACCCCCAACAACATAGTGTATTTTCAAATTGGTGAATTTACCAGCAAGAGTGCTAAATAAATAATTCCACCGTTAACTTTAGATTGAGGTGATTTATGTTTTTGAATATAGTAATTGTAAAGAAATAAGTCTTAATTATCTTGTTAAATAAGTAGCTATAATTTGGGATTGTGTTTATTGAAATTTGTCCTATTCAATTCCCAAAGACGAAACTAAATGCAATGCCTTGTTTTCTTCCGTGCTTAGACAATCTCGGCCACCGACAGCTAGAACTAGCAGCTCGGGATCCTTAGGATCTGAGTCCACAAACCTGGCTGCCCTATCTCTAGATTCCCTTGTTGCCCCAGACACCCCAATACAGTTTGACATCATTTCTCCCGTGTGTGAAGATCAGCCTGGCCAGGCAAAAGCCTCTGGTCAGGGAGGCAGGTGAGTGATAGGCACCACAGGGCCATTGGGCAGTGGTCTGTAAGGTTTACAGTTCTGTTCCTGCAACTGAGTCTCTCTCAGTGTGTGCATCAGCTATATTGTACTTTTCTTTAATTGCCTAACATCATTTTGATAGGGAAGAATTATACAGGTTTCTCTCTTTGTTTTCTGCCTCTAAAAATAACTTAGTGTTAAAGATATTTAATTCTAAATCACTTAGCAGATCTACTTCTTAGGTATTTGCTCTTAAAATTGCAGAAGAAAGTTGACAATTCTATCTTTAGGTCATGACAATATTTTTAAAATTCTTGAGACTAATGTGCTATAGGCTTATTAGAAAATATTATCTTGTGTCAGAATAAATTCCAGGAAGGTTCTAAAACATGCTATGAATTATAAATGAATCATCTTTGTTTATAAAATGAGAAATATCCTTGTCAAAGCAGTTAAAATTTGGTTGTAGATGAGGGAAATGTAACTTAAGGCAAGTCATTAGCAGGTTGGGCACCAAATAATGTATCTTTACATGGTCTTGACCAAGAAAAAGTAATGTACATTTGATCACAGAAGTATACTTAGCATTTGATATAATAGGTCAGACATGTATTAAGGACATCAATTTCATGTCCTAATGGCATGTTATTCTTAATGGCAGTGTTATTTTAGAACCACTTGGCTCTCTACTTAAAAAGCCTACTTTGGATTATACTTCTCTCCCTTCATCTTGGGTGTGCCAAGAGCCAGGCACACTGAGGAGGGAGGCATCTTTCATCTCATTAGTTAGCTTTTTTTCCTTGCATCATGTTATGTATGCCTTGACAAATACAGGTTTAAAAGTAGAAAAATACTCATATTATAATTTACTTGTGACCTGTACTTAGAGAACCTAAAAAGTCTTCACAGTTCCAGGACATCCTGGGCATTTTTCTAACGTAGCTAAAATCGAAGCTAAATCAGGTGTTCCTCTGTCCTGGTTTATATACATTCAAGCATTTCTGCAACATGGGTTATGATGATGATTTGTGTGTGTGGGCGTGGGCGGGGCGGGGGGGAGGCTGAACTCTAATCCATTTGCATTTTCTAAAATATGGCAACTTTGAGTTCAGCCTGTCAACTCAGTGTGAGGGCAGAGGCCTTAATCTAGGAAGTTGGTCATCAGTAATGTTCCCAAGGCTTTATGACTCTTAGTTTTTAATCTCTGGTTTCAGTGAATAAGATTCCTTCCGTGTGGCTTATGGTGACTGACCACGGGTTCATAAATTATTATTTTTAAACTTTTCAGGCGTACAAATCCATTTGGAGAATCTGGAGGAGGTACAAAATCTGAAACTGAAGGTAAAACAATCCTGCAGGATTCTTGTATTTTAGAAATTCTCTGCAGTATACTGTGTGAACTTGTTTTCACTGGTTCTGCTGTCTGCCATTTTAATGGTATCCTTACACCACAATCTTCTCTTTTTACTCATAGTACACTTATAGCAACAGAACTTGTTAAGATTTCATTATTTACACAAACTTAGAGAATCATACTTTTGACCACATAGTCAAATTCTCAATGAATAAGATATCTTTTAAGCTTTTCCTAAGTTGATGTTTTCTTGTACTGGCAAGCATAACTTTTTTTTTTCCAGTAACTATTTTGATATAATTGCAGAATTTTACAGAAAAGCTGTAAGAATATTATAAGGAATTCTTTTTACTCAGCAGCACTAATTATTGAAGCATAACCTTCTGCTATTTGAATTTGAGACTTTCATATTCCTATAACTTGAACACTAGTTAGGAGTTATTTCTAAAGACTTCTGATAGGTTGAATTTTTCACTGGAAAATCTAAAAGGAGTCATTGTGTTTTATTCTTAGGGAAAACAAATATGGGATTTAAAAATTCATAATGTACCTTGTTCTGTTGTAGATTCTATTCTTCATCAGTTATTTATTGTCAGATTCCTTGGTTCTATGGAGGTGAAATCAGATGACAATCCAGATGTTGTTTATGAAACAATGCGCCAAATCTTAGCTGCCCGGGCCATCCATAATATTTTCCGTATGACAGAATCACATTTATTAGTCACTTGTGATTGTTTAAAGTAAGTAAGAACCTCTTTTTCAAAAAACTGTAGAAAAAAATGTTTATATAATTCAGGCTAATTAAAATTTGTTTTCCAAAATCTTACTTTAGGTTAATTGATCCACAGACACAAGTTACCAGGCTCACGGTGAGTTCTACATGTTTAAAGCTTTAAGTTTTTTTGTGCATATACACATCATACGTCTTTATAATAGTCCTGATTCTGGATATTCAGATATGGTAGTATCAGCTATGATTGGTATTTAGGCTATTAGGATTAAGTCTATGGCCATCTCTCTGAAAAAAAGTTGTAATTTAACATTCCATGTAATTTAAACAGCAGAAATTAAAAGGTGAACATGATTGACTTTATAATTATCTGTGTTGAAATAGCTTCAAGTATGTGCTCCTATTTATTTAATCATTTAACACATTTTTGTTATTGACTTTGTAAAATGTGTTAAATCACTAATGGAACAAATTCAGTTTTCAGCAACTTTACTCTGCCTGGCAATCCAAACCAAATAATATTTTTTCTTGGATTATCATTCTGTTAAGAAAAAACATTAGCTCTAATATTGTATTTTTTATATTTTTATAACTTTGTACAAGAGTTGGTCATATATAAGAGTGATGTTGCAATGCTTTGAATAATCTGTTTGTTTCTGATATTGTCTGGCAGTTTCCATTACCCAGTGTAGTTTTGTATGCTACACACCAGGAAAATAAGAGGCTTTTTGGATTTGTTCTTCGGACGTCAGGAGGGAGAAGTGAAAGTACTTTGTCATCAGTTTGCTATATATTTGAATCAAACAACGAGGGGGAAAAGGTACATAACTTTTCAAAATGTGTTTCCATTACGAAATATATATCATAGTCAAAGATTTCTGGGAAAAAATTCCAGACCTTGCCTGAACTGAACTGCTTGAACAAAAGAAGCCCATTGCCCTGAAGAAAGCTGAGCTGATGGGTTGGGCCTTATAACTGCAGACCTGTATCTTCCTGGCTGGTACAGTATTCTGGCTTTATTAATTTATCCTGGGAATGCAGTGTATTCCAAGCACCAGCTATTTCCAGATGTCTTCAGCTTAGAGCAGCCATCAGTAGCTGCTTACTTCATTCTTTGCAGACCTCACTTTATCAGTAATGAATCTGAGGTAAAAGGAAGTGGGGTGCATGTACGAGGGGAGAGCCAGTGGTTTCAACTCATAGATGCTGAAGAAAATAAACAGTCTTGGTTTTAGGGCTGGAACATTGTGAAATGAGCTTTTGTTAGAAGCAGTGTACAATAACAAGTTGTAAAACTAGTCACAGCAGATGTGGATACTTGACATTATTACCTGGATGTGGGAACTGCCTGAGTTTTTTCCTCTTTTTCCCCTTTTAGATTTGTGATTCTGTTGGGCTGGCAAAACAGATAGCTTTGCATGCAGAACTGGTAAGAATCCAAGACACTTCATTGTCTAAGAATGGCCATTAAAGTGTAATACAAGAACTTTCAGATTAGCCAGTAAATAAAATAATTTGCTATACAGGGTTATTAATGGGTTATATTATACAGAATTTGGATAAATGGCTAATATAGAATGTAAAAATAATTTGAAAAAGTTACAACAGTAGTATTAACAAGTCTAAACTTTAAAAGTTCTTTCATATTTAACTGATGAGTTCTGTTCATCTGTTCTTCAGGATCGTAGGGCATCAGAAAAACAAAAAGAAATAGAGAGAGTAAAAGAGAAGCAACAGAAAGAACTCAGTAAACAAAAACAAATTGAAAAGGTATGCAGTCCTAATGTCTAAATCTTCTGATGTGATGTTTGTGAAGAGCTTCCTTTAATCAGCTTTGTGACTTTCAGATTTGAAATTCCAAATGGAATCCTGCTTCTGCCTACTCTGCCCCTTCACAGCCACATGATTCATAGCATAGCAGGAAAGGATGACATCTGATCTTCTAATACTGATGTTTATAGCTGTACTGACATGTAGTGTAACTTACTGTTTAGGAAACATATTTGGGTGAAGGTTGTCTCTGTCAAAGCAGGTCTTTTGAGAGGCTATATACATATACACTCGACTGCCATTGCTGAAAGCCCTAGTGGCCTGTAGGAATAAATATATAAATATTTAATGTTACCAGGAGTATGGAAGCATTGTCCATCCAACAGGGGTATTTTAAACTAGAGAAATTTCAGAGAAAAATCTGGAGAATGCATTAAATAGTGATTGATGAGACTCTTAAGAGCCCATTATGGGCTATAGCAGAAGCAGGAGAAAAGAGGAGTAACAGGGAGACTTAATGCAACAGGTCAGCAAGAATCTGCAATGGATTGGCTATATGGACAAAGGGGAGAGAAATGACAAGGATGACACTGAAGTCAAGGCTTCGTTGACAGGTTAGGCCAAGGGAAGGTGACAGCTGGTTTAGAAAGATAACTTGGACAAAGATGGAAAAGAGGGCTGGGTAAGAGTGGGGATGGGGAGTGATCCATTAAGAGCCTTTCACTATAGTGTATAATGAGAGACTGATGCCCTGAATGTGGTTGGCCATAAAAATGGGGATGAAGATGAAGGAAATGTGGGCTTTTACAGGATTTCTAGAATGGTGCCCAAATCATTGCACTGGCTGGGTGTAGCCCTCCTTTTCAGTAAGTTGCCAGGATTATGCATACCTACTTATGACGGAAGGACTGAAGTAGCTTTCAAATATGTATTTTAACTGCATAATTTTCCATTTGACTGCAAACAACTAACTCAGTTTCTTTTCATGTTTTTTCCCCTAGGACTTAGAAGAACAAAGTAGATTGATAGCTGCTTCCAGTAGACCAAACCAGGCCAGCAGTGAGGGGCAGTTTGTTGTCCTTAGCAGTAGCCAGTCCGAAGAGAGTGACCTGGGAGAAGAAGGAAAGAAGAGAGAGTCAGAAGCATGACTTAACTTTTTGCTTTTTGGTTGATATTTTCCCCCTTGGAATTTATTGACAAATTCTGTGGTGAAATGGCACAAGGTAACAACTGTGTTGAAATATCAAGGAGGAGACTGAAGTTTGTATTGCTTGTTTAACTTCATTTTTTAAAATAAGATTGAACTTGATGACTTAGACTTGCATTGAATTTTATTACTTAAAAGCGGTATACTATGCAGTAACATCAAATTCCACATGTCTAAAAGAAACCTGTTTATCTCCCTGAGGTAGATTGCTGGAGAATTATACTTGCTGAAGGTTTTTTTCCTCCAGATTGTGAACTTATTATCCTGCATTATAACTGGCTGTGACCATAGAAAATCCTTTATTCTTCAGCTTCAGATATTCAGGCTATGACTCCTCTTTCATTAGGAACATTTTGCCAGCAGTGAGGAAGCATTCGACTGAATCAGTTCAAAGCCCTTTATATAGGGACTTCTACAAGTCTGCAAATGTTGTAACATAATTAAATGTGCAATAGACTTTTATAAAATAATGAGAACAGATTTTAGAGGTTTCCGGTGATAGGAGGTGGCACTGATTTCAGGGCATTCTTGGCGTGCTCGCGTTTCTCTGTGTACTGTCCCTGATGCCAGTGGGGAAGAAGCCTAAGTGTCTTCTGTTCCAGATTGATGAGGCCTTTGGCGTTTTCATTCTTAGTTCTCAGGTTGGGACTTGAATTATTGCTGCAGAGCAGTAACAGTTAAAATAAGATTTTGGAATTTATTAAAAGGGAAGTTTTTTTGTTCATACACATTTTAGATTAGGACTTAACATGTAAAAAAGATGTTACAGGATAATACATTGTATTTTCTGCATTGTATGAAATAATTTTTAAGGAAAATCAAATGACAATTCAAAAGAAGTTCTATAACAGCTGTTTCCTGCTTAAAGTAAAAATTCTGAGTTTAGTTTAGAAAATGTAATCTTTTAAATTTCAGACATAGCACAGTATTTTCATAATTCCATGTTTTGATAAAATACTGATCACTCCTTTATATCCATAAAGGCAGATAACTAATATGAGACTAGAATAATTTGCACTAATTATTGTAAATACTTGTACTCTTCAAATGAGTAAAAGTTCTAATTCCATGAAAGATAGAAATGAAATGTGTGGGGTAGGAGAACTGAAGGGTTTTAGTCTGGTGCCAAGGGTAAAAGGACATTTCTCTATTGCCTACTTATATGTCAGAACTTGATTTTTTTTTCTTTATTCAGATTATAGACAAGTTAAATATATTGAATAAAATATTTTATATGGGCATACATTTAACATTTTCAAGGGATTTAGCCATTAAGCCACTAAGACTGATCTTACAAGGGAGAAGCCTTTTGTTCAATACAGTTTTTTTCTTACTGGTTCTCAATTAGGAGTGGCATCTGTTTTAGTTCCCACAACGTAGTATACCCACTGTTTTCTGTAGGAATGGGATAGATAACTGTATCTAGGATGATGATATTTTTATCCATGTGCCAAATGAGAATAATGGTTATTTCATAATCATTATTCTGAAGCCTTATTTACCAAACATACAGTGAAAGAAATGTATGGAATACTTTTTGAAAAAAGTTCTTGTGCTTACTAAGAATACTTTCACAATTGTTTGTCATTCCTTTTGTAGAAGTTGCTAATTCTTCTGTGGCAGCACTTGATTAGTCATAGCAGGATCTGCTTTTAAGACCTTTTGAAGAATTAACTTTCTGTTTAAGTTGTCGCCTCACTTCAGATAGAATTTGCCATCGTACAAGGAAGGTGGTGGGCCCTGAGAGGCAGTTCTTTTCCTTCCGGACTGGGGCTCTGCAAGGCGGCCAAGTGCTGCCCCTTGTTAGCACCTGCGTCAGAGGCGGTCGGAAGTAGGCTAGAGTTAGTTAAGGATGCAGGACAGACTGGTAGTTCCTTGTAAATCATGTTTTGATAGGAATTTCCACAGTAACACACCAAATTCATAGGTCAGCAAAACCCATTCCATTGCCAAATAGAAGTCATGTTGGGTTTAACCATCTTAGATGATTCAGCTTCTGTTCCTTTACTATGTAGAACTTTATTTAAGCCTCAACTCTAATAAACTCTCCTTTTGTTTGAAGGCTGCCCATCAGCTTCTGCATAATGTTAAAGCTGATCTTTGTTACCCTCTGAAATCCCTTCTAACACTTGGATGCTTTGGTGGTAACTGAATTAGATTGTGGGATTTCTTTCTAAAAACCATTAAGTGTAAGTTTGAATCTGAGGAAGTAACAAACTGATTCTTTAAAAGGGAAAAAATTAATTCTGCTATGTACTCTGCTACCTAGATGAACACTATTTTTGTAACTATGGTAATGAAGTCAGTAGATAGGAATCCATTTACCCTTGAAACATTTGCTAACAAGGGACTGAACAGAATCCCCAAAGCTACTTTAGTTTTTGCCACGTCTACAACAATGACTTTGTGTTTTAATTTCAAAAGAATTCTCAGGCTCTACCATCTAGGGGTGGTAAGTTTATGCTGCCTTAATGCTTGAGAAAGGACAGTATGGAATGCATAATGACATTCTATGTAGTGTATATAATAATCTGTGTAGTAAAGGCACCTGGGTTAATTTTGAGTTAGATACAGGAACTACAAGTATGTAAGGCTGGAATCTTACTGCAAGTGCTGACAGACCCTAAGACCCATGTATTGTAAAACCTCCTGCCCCCTGAATAAAATGAAATTAAGAACTTTGGTTTTGACAACCACCTCCTAGCGTTCAAACTATATTTTAAATACTCAAACACCAACTGTAGCAAGCAAGCCTTTCGTTTTATTTTTAGTAAATTTGGCCTACTTGAGATTTTGTTCTTCTGCATTAACACATAAGGATTTGAAACTGGAACTATATACTTTTTAATTAAACTTTGTGGCTGAACTCATGTAATTTACTTCAGTTAATAGGAGAACTGGGGACTAAGTTATAACATGTGAAACGGCTTTGTATATTTTTGTGATTTTGTAATGTAAGTGAATTGGTTAATTCTTAGTTCACTGATACTTTAATCATGCATATACAATTAAAAATCATGCTCTGTTTCCCTTTCAAATTGGATTTGAAGAACTTTATGTAATGGTGGTACATGTGTGGGGTGGAGAACTACTTTTTTCCATTTGTCAAAATAGGTATTCCCTGACAAAGCTTCAGGAAATAACACTGTTAGGAGATTTTTAATGTATAATAAAGCCTGTGATTTTTGTATAGCCTTTTTTGGTATGAAATATTTGCTATGTACCGAGTTTTATTTCTCCAAGATATTTCAAATGATGCTTATAAAGCAACTGGACTTTTTCTTAATCTGTTATGACACTGTAATTACACATCTAGCCCCACTGCAATCCATAACAGCTAAAGTGAAAAAAAAACCCTCACTTAGTAATTCATCCCTAGTGACTTTTTTCTTTTAGAAAAATAGACTTTTCAATAATTACACTAGACATGTTACTGACAATGTATACTTGTTACATTTGGTCCTTTTTAAAGAAATTGCTATGACTTAAAGGGGCAGGTTCTTGTGCAGACCAGCTTAAGTGGCTTGGGCCTGTAGTTTTGCTACTAATGCATATGTATCCCCTGTGTTCTGTATAGTTTCCTATAGCACTTACCAAGTTACTGGTCATTTCTGTTGTGATTTGTTTTGAATTTTATAAAAACTTTGTGAAGGTCCAGGGAGTGGCTGAAACTGACTTTAAAATAATGTAATTTATCTAAGTGCATGTATATCTTAAATATATTTGTATATTGACATACATATAATCCACCACTCATAAACAGATATCACAATTTGATTTAAAATAAAAACTATTCACGGCCAGCTAGTTCGATTTTTTTATGTGAAGACTGGATCATTAAAAGTGATTTTAAGTCTCTGCTAACTGAAATAGTCTATACAGCCATGATCCTTACATCAGAAAGAAATCATATATTTTCTCAAGCTGGACTGTATTATTATGCCACAAAAGGATGATCTTAGCATCCTCCTCTCTCCTCCCTGTCAGTGTGCCATCTAAATGCTACACCGCGTGGCTGAATGTCTTCTCTGTTTCTTTCCTCACTCCCCACATACAAAAACGTGCAGATTAATATACACAGAAATAAAAACTTAAACTAACATCCTGCAACTGCTTCTACCAGTAAGCCCCTCCTAGGTGTCCAGTACCAGACTAGGTTCAATACCAAAATCGTAAGCCATCATCCATTTGAAAACAGTTTCTATTCCAGTGATCACACTGACCAATAAATGGTTACCTGTAGCCAGGTTTTGTGGAAAGAAGGGACATAGATTTCCCTTAATGATGAAATTGAAAGTTCTCTTTCAGTTGACTGAATTCCCCCAGCTCGGTACTGGACTCCAGAAGGGCGCAGGCATTAAGCTGGCCTTGGGACTTATGCACAAGAATAGCTAACTTACAGGTCATGTACTGGGGCTGCCAGTATTTTATTCAGTGCACTAAGGCTTTTATATATATATGAACTCTATAAAAAGGATTACTGTTTAGAATCTTCTTGAATATATCAGCAGTGGCATCTATTATTTTGAGCATGTAGAAATATTCTTACATGTTCTTAATGTAAGATCAATACAGAGGAAAAGATGGCGGCATGAGAGGTGAGACAGAGGCTTCCTCCTAAAACCTCATATAATATGAAAATAAAGCTACTACAACTACTCTTGAAAGAGCAACAGGAAAGAGGACGGCAACAAACTGCATACACCTGGAGACAAGAGCAGCCCTCACAGAAAAGGGTAACGTACTAAAGCTGTGGTCCTGCAGGATCCAAGCCCTTCCCCCACCCCAGCTCACGGCAGGAGGAACAGGAACGGAGCAGGGAGGGAGTGGAGATGTGGGACTGCTGAATACCTAACTAACTCTGGAGATCTGCTCTGGGAGCACAAACCTACATTTCATGGTGCTTGCATGATACTCTTGTAATTAGGGGGTTGGAAAGCTAAGACAGGCAGAATTCCTGGAGAGACTAAGAATCCAGCTGCTTGTGAAAGTAGGGATCCATACCCAGCTGCTCGGGGACAAAAGAAAGGCCTGCAGTCTGAGAGACTTCCTAACAAAGAAGCCCTTAGCAAGAGGGCTGCTAAAGGGGCAAGGATTGCACGGAGCTTACTGCTCAGGAGAAAGGACAGGCAGACAAAATTGTCTGGGTGCAATCTGCCCAGCAGGTTGGGAGCTTTCACGATCTTCAGGTGCTCCAGCTCCCTGGCTGCCTACACAGCTCCAAGAGCCCCTTCTGTGACAGGCAGACTAGTGCGCCTTTCTCCTGGCCAGCCCCACCGGGCTTGCAAACTGGGAAATCCTTCCCTGGTGTTAGGCCAGCCAGAGGGAAGATTTGTCTACAGCAACTAAAAACGCAAAGCACAGAGGCTTATTATACCTGTGTGCTCAGCCCACTGGTTCAGGCAGGGGAGACAGGCATAGCAGCCAGGAACCAGCAAACAGCCCTTTCCTTCCAGGAGGCACCAATACCACTCCCCTACAATCCCCGCATTGCTTCAGGGGCTGAGCAGCTCCAGAGAGTAGAGCTTCTGGGCACTAGAGGGTGCCATACACAAATATGAAATGCCAAAGGAACCTGGTCCAGAGTAAAATTATGAATACAACTCCTGAGAAAGATTTAAATGATATGGACCTTATGACTCTCCCTGAAAGGGAGTTCAAAATAAAAATCATTAACATGCTCATGGAGGTAAGGAAAGATATTCAAGAACTCAGGAATGAATTCCGGTCAGAGATCCAATCATTGAAGAAGACAATGGACGGTATTAAAAGCAGATTGGATATGGTGGAGGAGACAATAAATGAAATAGAAACTAGAGAAGAGGAATACAAAGAAGCTGAGGCACAGAGAGAAAAAAGGATCTCTAAGAATGAAAGAATATTGAGAGAACTGTGTGACCAATCCAAACGGAACAATATTCGCATTATAGGGGTACCAGAGGAAGAAGAGAGAGAAAAAGGGATAGAAAGCGTCTTTGAGGAGGTGATTGCTGAAAACTTCCCCAATCTGGGGAAGGAGATAGTCTCTCAGGCCATGGAGGTGCGCAGATCTCCCAACACAAGGGATCCAAGGAAGACAACAGCAAGACATACAGTAATTAAAATGGCAAAGATCAAGGATAAGGACAGACTATTAAAAGCAGCCACAGAGAGAAATAGGATCACATACAAAGGAAAACCCATCAGGCTATCATACTTCTCAGCAGAAACCTTACAGGCCAGAAGGGAGTGGCATGATGTATTTTAATGCAATGAAGCAGAAGGGCCTTGAACCAAGATTACTTTGTCCAGCAAGATTATCATTTAAATTTGAAGGAGGGATTAAACAATTCCCAGATAAGCAAAAGCTGAGAGAATTTGCCTCCCACAAACCATCTCTACAGTGTATTTTGGAGGGACTGCTATAGATGGAAGTATTCCTACAGATTAATAGCTGTCACCAGAGGTAATAAAACCACAGTAAAGAAAACAGAACAGCTAATTACTAAGAAAATGCAAAATTAAATTAACTATTCCCAAAGTCAATCAAGGGATAGACAAACAGTACAGAATATGATACCTAATATATAAAGAATAGAATAGAAAGAAAAAGGAGGAAGGAAACAAAAAACCTTTAGATTGTGTTTGTAATACCATATTAAGTTAGTTGTTAGACTTTTAGATAGTAGGGAAGTTAACCTTGAACCTTTCGTAACCACGAATCTGAAGCCTGCAAGGCCAATAAGTACATACCTATCCATAATCACCCTAAAAGTAAATGGACTGAATGCACCAGTCAAAAGACATATAGAGTCACTGAATGGATAAAAAAACAAGACCCATCTATATGCTGCCTTCAAGAGACTCACTTTAAACCCAAAGACATACACAGACTAAAAGTGAAGGGATGGAAAAAGATATTTCATGCAAACGAGGAGAAAAAAGCAAGTGTTGCAGTACTTGTATCAGACAAAATAGACTTCAAAACGAAAAAGTAGCAAGAGATAGAGAAGGGCATTACATAATGATAAATGGGTCAGTACAACAAGAAGATATAACCATTATAAATATATATGCACGCAACACAGGAGCGTCAGCATATGTGAAACAAATACTAACAGAATTAAAAGAGGAAGTAGACAGCAATGCACTCATTTTAGGAGACTTCAACACACCACTCATTCCAAAGGACAGATCAACCAGACAGAGAATAAGTAAAGACACAGAGTCACTGAACAACACACTAGAACAGATGGACCTAACAGATATCTACAGAACTCTGCACCCAAAAGCAAAAGGATACACATTCTTCTCAAGTGCACATGGAACATTTTCCAGAATAGACCACATACTAGGCCACAAAAAGAACCTCAGTAAATTCAAAAATATTGAAATCCTACCAACCAGCTTCTCAGATCACAAAGGTATAAAACTAGAAATAAATTTTACAAAGAAATCAAAAAGGCTCACAAATACATGGACAATTAACAACATGCTCCTAATTAATCAATGGGTTAACGACCAAATCAAAACAGAAATGAAAGAATATATGGACACTAATGACAGCAACAACACAAAGCCACAACTTCTGTGGGACACAGCAAAGGCAGTTCTAAGAGGAAAGTATATTGCAATCCAGGCCTATTTAAAGAAGGAAGAACATTCCCAAATGAATAGTCTAAAGACACAATTACTGAAATTGGAAAAAGAAGAACAAATGAGGCCCAAAGTCACCAGAAGGAGGGACATAATAAAGATCAGAGAAGAAATAAATAAAATTGAGAAGAATAAAACAATAGAAAAAAATCGATGAAACCAAGAGCTGGTTCTTTGAAAAAATAAACAAAATAGATAAACCCCTAGCCAGACTCATTAAGAGAAAAAGAGAATCTACACACACAAACAGAATCAGAAATGAGAAAGGAAAAATAATGACGGACCCAACAGAAATACAAAGAATTATAAGAGAATATTATGAGAATCTATATGCTAACAAGCTGGAAAACATAGAAGAAATGGACAACTTCTTAGAAAAATACAACCTTCCACGACTGACCAAGCAAGAAACAGAAAAACTAAACAGACCAATCACCAGCAATGAAATTGAATCAGTAATCAAAAAACTACCCAAGAACAAAACCCCGGACCAGATGGATTCACCTCTGAATTCTACCAGACATACAGAGAAGAAATAACACCCATTCTTCTTAAAGTTTTCCAAAAAATAGAAGAGGAGGGAATCCTTTCAAACTCATTCTATGAAGCCAGCATCACTCTAATACCAAAACCGGGCAAAGACCTCACCAAAAAAGAAAATTACAGACCAATATCCCTGATGAACGTAGATGCAAAAATACTCAACAAAATATTAGCAAACAGAATTCAAAAATACATCAAGAGGATCATACACCATGATGAAGTGGGGTTCATCCCAGGGATGCAAGGATGGTACAACATTCGAAAATCCATCAACATCATCCACCACATCAACAAAAAGAAGAACAAAAACCACTCATCTCCATAGATGCTGAAAAAGCATTTGACAAAATTCAGCATCCATTCATGATTAAAACTCTCAACAAAATGGGTATTAATGGCAAGTATCTCAACATCATAAAGGCTCTATATGACAAACCCACAGCTAACATCATACTTAACGGTGAGACGCTGAAAGCTTTTCATCTAAGATCGGGAACAAGACAGGGATGTCCACTCTCTCCACTGTTATTCAACATAGTACTGGAGGTCCTAGCCACGGCAATCAGACAAAATAAAGACATACAAGGCATCCAGATTGGTAAAGAAGAAGTCAAATTGTCACTATTTGCAGATGACATGATACTGTACATAAAAAACCCTAAAGACTCCACTCCAAAACTACTAGAACTAATATCTGAATTCAGCAAAGTTGCAGGATACAAAATTAACACACAGAAATCTGTTGCTTTCCTATACACTAATGATGAACTAACAGAAAGAGAAATCAGAAAAACAATTCCATTCACAATTGCATCAAAAAGAATAAAATACCTAGGAATAAACCTAACAAAGGAACTGAAAGACCTGTACTCTGAAAACTACAAGACACTCCTAAGAGAAATTAAAGAGGACACTAACAAATGGAAATGCATCCCATGCTCTTGGCTGGTAAGAATAAATATTGTCAAAATGGCTATACTACCTAAAGCAATCTACAGATTCAATGCAATCCCTATCAAACTACCAACAGCTTTCTTCAATGAACTGGAACAAATAATTCTAAAATTCATATGGAACCACAAAAGACCCCGAATAGCCAAAGCAATCCTGAGAAGGAGGAATAAAACAGGGGGAATTACACTCCCTGACTTCAAGCTCTACTACAAAGCCACTGTAATCAAGACAATTTGGTATTGGCACAAAAACAGACCCACCGACCAGTGGAACAGAATAGAAAATCCAAACATTAACCCAAACATATACAGTCAATTAACATTTGATAAAGGAGCCTTGTATATACAATGGGGAGATGACAGCCTCTTCAGCAGCTGGTGTTGGAAAAACTGGACAGCTACATGTAAGAGAATGAAACTGGACTACTGTCTAGCCCCATACACAAAGGTAAACTCAAGGTGGATCAAAGACCTGAATGTAAGTCATGAAACCATAAAACTCTTAGAAAAAAACATAGGCAAAAATCTCTTGGACATAAACATGAGCGACTTCTTCATGAACATATCTCCCCGGGCAAGGGAAACAAAAGCAAAAATGAACAAGTGGGACTATATCAAGCTGAAAAGCTTCTGTACAGCAAAGGACACCATCAGTAGAACAAAATGACATCCTACAGTATGGCAGAATATATTCATAAATGACGTATCCGATAAGGGGTTGACATCCAAAATATATAAAGAACTCATGCACCTTAACAAACAAAAAGCAAGTAATCCTATTAAGAAATGGGCAGAGGACATGAATAGACACTTCTCTAAAGAAGAAATTCAGATGGCCAACGGGCACATGAAAAGATGCTCCATATCGCTAACCATCAGGGAAATGCAGATTAAAACCACAATGAGATATCACCTCACACCAGTGAGGATGGCCAACATCCAAAACACAAACAACAACAAATGTTGGCAAGGATGTGGAGAAAAGGGAACCCTCCTACACTGCTGGTGGGACTGCAAATTTGTTCAACCATTGTGGAAAGCAGTATGGAGGTTCCTCAAAAAACTCAAAATAGAAATACCATTTGACCCAGGAATTCCACTCCTAGGAATTTACCCTAAGAATGCAGCAGCCCAATTTGAAAAGGACAGATGCACCCCTATGTTTATTGCAGCACTATTTACAATAGCCAAGAAATGGAAGCAACCTAAGTGTCCATCAGTAGATGAATGGATAAAGAAGATGTGGTACATATACACAATGGAATATTATTCAGCCATAAGAAGAAAACAAATCCTACCATTTGCAACAACATGGATGGAGCTAGAGGGTCTTATGCTCAGTGAAATAAGCCAAGCCGAAAAAGACAAGTATCAAATGATTTCACTCATCTGTGGAGTATAAGAACAAAGAAAAAAACTGAAGGAACAAAAGAGCCACAGTTTCACAGAACCCAAGAATGGACTAATAGTTACCAAAGGGAAAGGGACTGGGGAAGATGGGTGGGAAGGGAGTGATAAGAGGGAAAAAGGGGCATTATGATTAGCAGATGTAATGTTGGGGGGGCATGGGGAGGGCAGTACAACTCAGAGAAGACAAGTAGTGAATCTATAGCATCTCACTACGCTGATGGACAGTGACTGTAATGGGGTTGGTGGAGGGGACCTGATGAAGGGGGTATTTTAATAATCATAATATTGCACATGTAATTGTAGATTAATGATCCAAAATAAATTATAAAAAAAATAAATAAATAAAGTCCAAAAAAAACGAAAAAAAAGATCAATACAGAGTTAGAACTAATGCATTTCAGTTCATTGAAATTTTTACTATTTGGGTTTTAGTGTTTTAGAACTGTCTTTCAGAATGCTAGCCATTTATTGAGAGACTAACGTTCACAGCAACTTGTTAAAGAATGTAGACTGCATTGATACTTTAGTTGCTAAGTAAAGTGAGAAATAGGAATCATGTCACAAGTCAAACTAAGAAATGCAGTTTGCAGAACTGTACCTTTACATCCAGAATAGTTTGGTTACCAGGTTCCTGTGAGAATTCCTTGTCCGTAAAGGTCGTATTCTTTGTAAAGGACGTAAGCTTTCAGACGATTGGGTAATGGGAGAAATGACATGAAGACAGGGCAGCGCAAATGTAAACGGCCCATACACTTCCGGATCTTTAAGCGGCACAGATGTTTTAAGGAGCGAGGGTTTGCTAAAATGAAACAAACAGGCACATTATCCAGAAGAAAAAGAATTGCTTTATTTTTTTTTCTATCTAAGGGTTGCATTAACAAATACATGTTATACTTAGGACAACCAAGATTTTCACTAATGGAAAGATAAAAGGGAAACAGCTTTTCACTATTCATTGTTACCCTTCTTGTAGTAGGGTTACAGAGCCATGTCAAGTGAGAATCCAAAAAGTGGCATCAGTTGTGGGTCTGGCCTAAGACCTGAGGTCCTTAAATCTACGTGTATTAACCTACATACTGTCCTTCAGGGTCAGGCTAAAAATAAAGATCACCACTCGGGAAAATTAGATGAAAGAAATTCTTAATTTGACTTACATGCTAATATGAAAGAATTTGGTTTGAAGGGTCATTTGATATTCTCTACAGGTTTAGAACTTGGCTTTTTCTTATCCCTGTTTTTATTGCCACTTAATGGCTTTTAATTCCTGTGTCTACAGTGTTTCACAGGATTAGGAGAAAAGTATCACCTACCTGTGTATTAAGTAATTACCTAACATTTTTATCTACTGGCACGTGGTAGTAAGGACAAATTAAGTGTAATTAGTGAAGCCAGTAACTTGTTTTTTTAGAAGGAATAGTATTTTTCTTGGTTTCTTTAGGTAGAACTTTTAACCAGAAGGGAAGAATATCTACAAAACAACTAAGAATACTATTAGTATTTTTGCTAAGAATCTTATGCAAGAAAGAAAGGTACTCACTCAGGATAGAATGGATCTCTGACCAAAGCCCCTGTTTCTGGAGCACAGCTGTCAATTTTGAACAGATTTGAACTTGATCAACATAATCAAGCATCACTCGAACAACCTTTCCAGAGAGATGTTGCAGCCAGGACAAAGTTATTACTTCACAGAACTGAGGAGGAATATCAGAATTGATGAAAATAAATGAAAAACTATCTTTGGTTTAGCACAGTAATCAAAACACGAAACTCAAAGTCAGGAACCAAGGTCTTAAGTTCCTCATTTACAAACCAAGGCATTGAACAAAAAAATCTATTTCTTAACTCTAACACTGGGAAAAAAACTATCAAGTCCTCAGTACCACGTAAGATGTAACAAGGGTGTGACTCACATAATACCTATTATACCCTTCAGTTGGCTGCATGTCTGTCTGGAGCAAAGAATGCCTTTCCAGCTTCCTTGCACCTAGATGTGGCCACCTGAGACATTCTAACCAATGACATATAAGTGGAAACGTGAGCAGCTCCCAGAATGCCGTTGAAGAAGAGTAAGGTGGGTGCTGTTTCCTCCCATCCTCCTTCCTGCTGGCTGGTATGTGGGTGTAGTTTCTCTTGTCAAATTATGGAGCTGTCCAATTAGAATGTCGTTTCCTTCTGCCCTTTATATGAGAGGGGAATGAGCCATCTTATTAAAGCCACTCTTACTTGGGTCTTTTCATTCATAACCTACCCCCACTTGAATGCTTGAGGGATATGATTCTGCTGCTCTTAGACAAGATGCCCATGTAAAAAGCCAAATAGTATTATATGAAAAGTCAGTAAATGACAAGATGACATACCTAAATGCCCTAGTCCTAGTTAATCATAAACTTTATAACAAACAATATTAAAATATTTGCCTTTTTCAAAGTGCCTTCTCCACTTCCACCGTTTTGTTTTCAGGGTTTAATAACATGAATTCCAATTATTACATCTACTTTGTGGGAAGCACAGACCTGTAAGCTGAGGAAGTGGTGCCAAACAGCTTACATTTGTGTATTTGTTGGGGAGACACATAACCTATAAGACACTAAAAAGATAATTTCTGGAACTTAGTACCATAAAGGCAATGAGCAGCATTATAAGCTGATGATGAGGGAAGGAAACTACCTTGGGTCAGGTGGGCAGGGAACAGCCTCTTTGAGGAGATAACATGTGAAATGAGACCTGAAGAGTGGCAGCCATTTTCAAAGTCAGGGGAAGAGCTGAGGTTGAGGAAAACAGGAGTGGCCGATGAGGTGCTGGGGAAGCAGGAGTCCGTGGCATGAGAAGAGCCCAGAGAAAAATGCGAGGAGAGAATGGTCAACTGTATTTGTGACTCTTTTATCATCAAAAAAGTGACCAAAGAAAACCTCTTACTCAAGTGTTAGAGCTGAAGGAGATAGCCACAAACGGGGACAGGTCTTGGAAAGCCAGAAGCATTTTAGCTAGATAACTCAGTCCTTCAAGGAAAAAGCATAACTGGCTTAAAACACTACGTTCATTCTTCACAACCTTGCTCAAATGTTGCTTCATTTATGAAACTCCCTAGGTTAGACTTAAACCACTTTTTCCTCTGCACTTTCTGTGCCTTTTATGTCTTTCTACTATTGTGTTTATTTTATATTTAACATGTTTAAATCTTCCTAACCATGAGCTTCTGGAGAGAATGGATAGAGTATTATCTATGCACAGACCAGGGCCACCAGTAATGAACCAGCTGATACTGCACACTTACCATAGTATCTTTGATAACTGTAGGTGTCCAGCCATCAAAAGTATAAAAAGGATGAACTTTGTTTCCATGAGGACAATCGAAGCATCGCTCCGTGTCATACCCATAATTCAACAGCATCCTGAGCATGACTTCATCTTTCAGCGTGTATTGCAGCGCTGATGGGAAATGCAAAGGGTTGACTCTGCAGAAGTAATTGACGTTGGCCCCATGGCGTAGCAGCAGGCTGATGAGCTCATAGTTGCCCATCCTGAGGGCTATCTGGAGGCAGTTAACTGGGTCTTGATTAGGCAGAGCTCCAGCACTCAGAAGCAGCTTGACTGAAGAGAGGTCACCATTGGACACAGCAAAATACAAAGCTGACTTTCTGTGGTCATCATAGTGTTTGCGAATTCTCTGATCTAGCATGAAGTTCACATCAAACCCAGCCTGGATGAGAAGCTCCAGGCACTGGGGGTGTGCTCCTGCAGCAGCACAGTGGACCGGACTTATGCCACTCTGCTTAATGGCAGTGAAGTCTGTAACTGGGACCAAAACCTTTAGAGCTCTGAGAAAGAATTTCAAAGTATACTTAAAAATGGTTTTTGTTAAAATGCAGCATTAACTTGATTATGACAGTTTATACTAGCACTAGATGGTATTATCAGGTGGATTTAGGACCCCCACCCAGAAACACAATTCTTGTATCCAAAAGCTCACAGAACAAGTCAAGTTAAAACCCAGAATCAGCCTAGTTGATGAGAACTGAGGTTCCCCATACTCCTCAAGGACCTGATGATAAAATCATTTTATGTCTGTACAGGGGCTACAGAGGGTGCCTGACTTGATCACTTTCCAGATGGTTAAGAATATCTTATCTTTAAAGGGGTGTTGGAGTTTTGGGATCAGAGATGAAGACTCAGAGCTCCCAGAAGCTGCTCCAAAAAGCCCCCATAGCTACTACAGTTTGTTGTTTGCAATGATGTAACTGAACTTACAACAAGTGGCCTCTGTCAGCTGCCATGTGAATGGGCAGGTGGCCTGAATTCTTAGGGACATTGGCATCAGCTCCATGTCCTAGCAAGAGAGTCACAGAGTCTGGATTTCCTCCGCTGGCAGCTTCAAGTAAGATGGAAGAAGAATCAGAGGCCTGGCCAAGAGGATTAGCTCCTAAGAAGAGAGAGGAGTATTACGCAGAAAGTCTTCAATGCTTCACCACTACCAAAAAGCAAGTACTGCGCAGCGCTTGAGGAAAGCAGTAAGAATCAAAGAAGTCAGCTACATACTCCTGCTCTCAGGCAGTTTATAACCTAGTTGGGAAGAAATAAATGGTACAAGCAGTCTCTAAGTTTTAAGTTGGTTGAGTTTCAGAGTGATTTTACAAGTTATTTATGTGGAACTACAAAAGCTTACCTCCAACACCCTTCTCTATAGCATGGTACTGACAACCCTGTTGAACAGTATCACCACGTCATCTAATGATGTTACGGTGGAAAACACCATTTGTTCTACTTTGCCTTGTTCTTAGGGAGCTGCTCATAGCAAGAGACGCTGTGGTGGTCTTAGCTGAAGGTGGGGATGCTGACTGGCAAAAGGATAAAGGGTACCCCTGCTGTGCCCAGTGCCCTGTGAGGCTGCGGGCAGAGTACAGACACAGGCAGGATGTCCTCCAGCAGACTCGGGGGCTGGGCAGTGAGCGGGGCTGCAAGGTGAAGGAGGGGAGCTTGGGGCCTGCCGGGACATGGGCTTGGAGGAAAGGCTGGCATGTGAATGGACAAAAGAAAAGGAGTGTTTGGGGATGTTCATAGCTCCTATAAAAACAGTGTCGACTTGACTTTTGTACAGACTCCTTAGTTGTCAGAATAGGGTGGCTGCCCAAGAACCCCGTTCCCAGAATGCACAAAGCAGTGTCCAGCAGGCCTCCGTGTAAGGGGTTTTCACTGTGTGTTGGCTCCCTTATGTGTACACAAATCCCAAACAGCACTTACTTCTTAGGGCTGTTGTGAATATCTCCATTTTAAAGATGAAGAAACAGGCTCAATGACATTATGTGATTTCCCCAGCACTGCTAGTAAGCCAGGAGGTCGGGTCACTGTTCTTGTGTAGATGAAGAATTCAGTATTTACTTTTGGTATTCCAACTAATGACTGTAGATCTCTCTGGTACTGCCATTTAAAACATCCTACTGTCTTACAGCCACTTACCAGAGGCTAGCCTCCCCTGTGTAGGAAAATTTAGGGAAGGCTGAAAAACAGCAGGTTGTTTCTAAATGTAGGTATCTCTGTGGTCTAGAATACTGTGGGCCAGAACTATTATTGTTAAAGAAGGATGATGTCTGGACATGAATGGGGAGGAGAATAAAGGTAATTCTAATATTGGGACATTGTTAAGTCTTGGTATAGGTTTGCTTATTTGAAAAAAAAGCTTTTGAGACACGACATTGTTTCATCTAACAGTGTTTTCAATGGGGGTCTCCGCAAAGACAAGAGTCAAAGCTGTGTGAGCCAAGGCGTCTGCCGGTTAAGCCAGGATCCGCAGTGGCCACAGCTACCGCATATGAGTGGCCAGGGAGTGAAGTCCAGCAGCTGGTACCATCCCTTAGCTCAAGTGTGAAAAAAGGACAATGCCTGACTCACGGGGCTTTTAGAAGATGACATGAGGCAGTGTAGACAGCTTAATGCCTGGTGCTTGGAAAGTACTGAGTGAGTGGCAGTTTCCCTTCTCCCAGTTTTGGTTACTTGAGGGGGAACTGGGATCTGAAGAGAGCCGGCAGGACGAGTTTCCTAACAGAGAAAGCATCTGATAACAGACTGCCCTACCTGGTGACTTAGCTTAGGCAGAGACAACATGTAGGGGATGCTCTGGGGTCTCTCACTCTATGATTCTAGAAAAGGATAACACAGAAAAACCACCCTCTTAACATGGTCAGGGAACATTAATGTAAAAACTAACTGGCCTCCTAGTAACTTGAGGGAAATTACTTCACACCAAATACAAAATATTCAATCTGTGACTATTTTACTATTTTCAGCTTTTCAGTAGCCAATATCAACATATACTTTTATCAAGTATTTCGATTAGGCTTAAATAAATGTTAACTCCTGTTATTCTATAGCTCCTCATGAAGAGTGTGCTTGGCTCACGTTACCCTGTGGTAGTGTGCTGACCAGAGAAAGCCTTGCCTTTCTGCAGTAGTAGTTCCATGATTTTGGTGTGTCCACACTGGGCAGCAAGTGCAAGAGGAGTGAACCCATAGGAGCTCTGTGGGTCAGGGTGCGCCCCGGATGCCAGCATTAGCTTCACCATGTCCTGTCTGCCCAGCTTGGCTGCTTCATGGAGAGCTGTCCGCTCGTTGGCACACCGCAGATTGACGTCCGCCCCATGGCTGATCAACAAGGAAGCCATGTCGTAGGAGTCCTGCACAACAGCTGGGAAATAGGTACTGTGTTCAATGGGAAATTAAGGCGAGAGTATCCTCTCAGCTAGCGACCCTTCCAACTTCCCAAGTAAGAAGAATGCGCCAGCGTTTTGTGTTTAGGAAATAGATTGTAAAATGAGGCATATGTCAAATAACATTAGCAGTATTATACACATCAACAGGTTATTTGCTTTTCTGTAAACCATGAGCAATTAATCGCTCATTGTCTCCTGGCTGCTTCTGTGGCTGAAAAACCTAAAACTATAAAAATTTTCATTTATCAATTTATGTTCTCAAAATGGAAATTTAAGTACCCAGAATGACCCTACAAATGCTTGTGGCTGCTTTAAACAAAGAGAAACATAGCAATACTTAGGAAATTGTCTGTAACCTCACATTCTGTTAAAATTCCCTTAACTGGCTTTTCTGCATTTATGCTGTTAATTCAGAGTGGATTAAGTCCTTAAAGATTCTAGCTTACAGTGCTGCAGAAAGTGCTCTGCTTGCTTCGAGATTGGAAACACAGAGTACCAAGGGCACTGGGTCTTCTTTAATTTATACAGGTGGCACTCGGCGTGCCCTCTCATTCTGGAAACACATGCCCTTTGTTTTAGGAAACAGTTCCTTGGCTTATTCATCGATGATACACTGCCTCCACCTTGTCCAGAACATTCCTGTTACTCATATGCTGCTCCTCTTAGATCGTCCTGGTTTTCTTATTTCTATTCTTTCCTATTTTCTATTTCTCCTCTTCTTCTGGAAGCTTTCCTAAACTGCATTTCCCAGCATTTTTTTTTTTTGCAATCATATTTTTAATTTTCAAGAGTGTTTTTTGTTTTTTGTTTTATTTCTTTTTGGTAGTGTTCTGTTATTTCCCTAAGGGAATTAATGTTAATTACCCCTTACATTTTATTTTCCCCAAATAATCTGTTTCCTCCAAGTTGTTGTTCCCTGTTTGTCAAACACGTTTTTCAGATAGTCTCTTGGCTATCTGCTCATGATTAAGAATTGGGACTAAAAAACTGACTGGAAATTCTACACACTGGGAGCGGCTTGTGGATGGGCCTTAACTGTAGGCTGTGTGCCCTGGCACTTGTTAGGGGAGCCCAGATTTCACTCTCTCCAGTTCTTTCTTCTTGGGCCAGCCAAATTCCCCAGAGAAGCTGCCTCTGGGAGGAAAACTCTGGCTGCCAGCTTACCAGAATCCTGGTGGAGGAGGAGGGCTGGGAGATCTCAGCCTGCTTGGTTAATTCCTCCCATGGTTTCAATCCAGTCCTCTTGCCCTCCCCTAATATCCCCTTGTCCAGACAGCCTCTGTTTAAACCATCCAGAGAATGACCCTGCAGCCTTCCACTGGGGGCAACTACTGGCAGCAACTTCCAGACCATCTGACAAAGCTGCACTGTGTCTTGGCTTTCCCCCAGCCAAGGTAAGCTTTGTCTTTCCTGCCGCTACTCATCCATCTGCACTCCCAGTTTTAAAAGGTCACGTTGCTGTCATCTCCTCTCCCGTTCTTCCCATTCCTCTCTGTCTTTCCCTTTAAAACGATGACTTTGCTCTCACTGCAGTGAAGACGCAGGAGGCGCAGAATCAGCCAGGAGTACTCAACCTGCCACCCTCACCCAGCCACAGCATACTTCTTCCTACTCGTCTCCCCAGTTGTGTTTCTTATAAGAAACAGAACTAACTGGCGCAACTAAAGCATTGTGCAAAATGATCAGCTCTTAACTGGGCAGAAATTTTTGAGTGAGGCCACCTCGCAGGCCAGCCTGCAGTCCGCGTCCTCACTGTCAGGTACCCTTGTCTGGTCACAAGAGTGGCAGTGCTGCGACTCTCCCCAGGAAGCTGCCTCTGGAACCTGTGGGCCTGGAGGAGACTCACCTCAGAGGCTTTTCCCCACAGATGATGTGCTAATTTACCTGTGAGAAGAGGAGAGTTGCCTTCAAAATTCTTGGCATTTGGATTATAGCCATTGAGAAGGAGAAAACTGGCATTTTCTAAGAGGCAATTGCTGACAGCCAAAAAAAGTGCCGTTTCATCCTTGTGGGTGGTTTGCTCCCACACACTGGGTTTTGAAGCTGAAATAAAGCCATTAGACCACACAGGTTAAGCTACAGAAATACATTTGAAAAACATCAAGAAGAGTTACAAAGTGTGTTTACCTTTCAGGGTTATTTCCAAAATGTTCTTATTGAGCTGCACTGCAGCCTTATGCAAAGGAAGCCAGCCTGCCCCATCTACTTCCTCAAATGCAGAATGGTATTTGGTCAAGTTTGACAACACGTCTGCCTCACCTGTTAACGAATCACATGACAACAGATTCACATTTCACTTGCATACAAGGCAGCCTGTACTGCTTCTGAATTCCACCATCAAGGTTAGTGCTCGAGACAACAGAATTCTGGCACCATCTTTTATGACAGATGGAATGGCATAGGACAGCCAAGCGGGGAGGGCCTTCACCTAGCATAACGTAGCCCCTAGGCCTCTGAACACCCACCCTCTTGTCACGTACAGAAAACAGCTCTGTCTACAGAGGAGGCCAGAACTCTTTGCCAAGTTGTGCTGAAGTATTTTCTCCCAGGAAAGGGCACACCAGCCTCTTGACGATCAGCTGGGACCCCAGAGTGTTCAGCATTTGGGAGAACGTGCCCCTAGGTTTCCTGAACTTGGAGCGGAAATTCAGGGCCACTTGTCACCATCCCATCTTACACATGGGGACAGAAAAGGAAGAGTACTTAACTGTCTCTATTGTTTCAACTATCTTCTTATAGTCAGCGCTCAAAAAGGAACCGAAGCTGCATGGAAAAAACACTGATATGTAATTCCAGAACAAAGGAAAAGCTAAGGCATTTGGGATAAAACAAAACAATGGCACAAAAGGAAAGGTAGTCAAGCAGGGATGGACTCTCATATGAGGCAATGACAGAGGCTTAACAGAAATGCCCCAGATGCTGGTGGATTGTAATGCGAGCCAGGGACCTCCTCTCTGCATCTGCCCCCTTGTTAGACCGCCAGCTTCTTTAAGGCCATGCTGTGTGACTGCCTGGCTCACAGGAAGCCCCAGATGGTGTTGGCTGACCTGAAGCAAACCTGTCCAGGATGGAAATAACACATTATCACAAGGCAAAATTTAATGACCACTGGGTAATGTCAATGATTCTAGCAAAAATTATTTAAAAAAATAGTAAATAATCGTGGTGTGAGTTTTAAAAAATGGCCATGGTCCAAATTTGTGCTCAAACAACACTATTAGTTTTTTTTTAAGTAATATTTTTATTAAAGTATTTTAAATAAAGTTTTCAAGCTCAACTATGAATTTGCTATTTTAAAATCTTGTAAATAAGGGCTGTTACCCTCCCGTTTTTGACTGTTCAATGAACCCAACATGAAGAGAATAAATTCCCTTAGACAATAAGTCCTACGTAATTGGCCAATTACATTCTCTTAAACATTTAAAACTATACTTGGGGATTTATTATTGTATTACTTTTCTGTGACTGCTGTAAGAAATTACCACACAGTGACTTAAGTTAACCCAGATGTATTGTAGTTCTGCAGCTCAGAAATAAAAAATGGGTGTCAGGTCTATTCTGGTTGCTCATCCCTTCCAGGGCCTGACCAGACTGCAAGCCTTCCTACGTATCACACAATTCTTGCAAGTTTAATAAATGAGATGTATAACTATAGTCAATTGTAATTTCTCTGAAACATTTCAGTGCTCTTAAACAAAATCTCTTATGCCTTTCAACCTGAAATCATGACTTCAAAGTCAATGAACTTAAAATTTTTAATCATGAGGTAAATGTAACAGATAATCCAATGAACCCAATTTCTTTATAAAACTTTAAACATTATTCCTAAATTTAACACAAAAGTATATGAACTGTGTGGTAAAGAGCATAGACTCTGAAGCCAGGCTGCCTGGCAGTTTCTCAGGGGGCTGCGGTCGCCGATCAGCCAGAGGCATTTGACCAGGTGTGCTGGGCTGTGGACTGCCGCCTCTGGGGCGATTCTCTGCCCCCATCAGGGACCCACAAAGTCCTCTGGAGTCGCCACCACACAACTCTGAAGCCACACCCTTCAGAAAGGGTTAGTTTCTTCTGGGTTTCAATATACATAATTCCTCCTTCTGACTCCAATAGATGAACGCCTGGACCCTACCCCACCAACCCTCTGAGGTTGTCTTAGCTGGAATTATGCACTGCCTTAGACATCCCAAAGACCAGATGCATTCCAGCCCTTCCCCTCCACATCTTCACGTATTTCTTCTTTCTGATTTCCAGACTGCATCACCTAGCCTGGATTTGCTGCTCATCCCCCTCAACCATTTCCTTCACTGCCTGATTAAATCCTGAATCATTTCCAAATTTTTCCTGTGTGGTCAGACATCAAGTCTCATAGATATTTAAATGGCAGCTCTTGGGGTTCTGACCCTCTCTCCTGTTTTTGTCACAACACTAGTGTCCTGCGAATGACAAATCCAACCGTTGAGCACGTGCACCAACCCCACGGCCAGGGAGACTCTGTTACCTCTCCTCTGCGGGAGGCTGCTGCGTGGTTCCCGGCCCGAGCAGGCTCCGTAAACTCTGCTGAATGGTGAGCTGGGTGTCAAAGTCATCGTCTGTGTCTTCACCGCTGGTGTAATTATCCATGTGAAACATGGACAATCTACTTTGAAGTCAGAATGAGTGAAAAATAATTTTCCAGTTGTGGAAACACATCAACTGCTTAAAATTATAAATGAAATTCAAAAAGCCACAAAACCAGCAGGATGGATAGATGAAGAAAATGCTAAATTTAGAAAACAAGACATTAACATTTTTTTCAATAAACTTTTAGAAGTTTTCTGAACTGTCAGACTCAACATACATCAGAAGTTTCCCTGAGTGGCCATTTAAAATGAAAGGGAAGAAGTCTTCTCGTGTAAAACTTAGCTCAGTGCCTCTGTAACTACGAAAATGCTCATATTACTCTACTTTAGATGTGGCTTATGAGCTTTTCTCAGTGATTGCAGCACTCACTCACAGGAACATCTTTCCCACACACAATATTTTAGTTAGTTAGTAAACACTAAAAATAAGCATCATAGGAATAAACATACTCTCACAACACAATATAACAGGAGTAGTGATAGTAAAAACCAATGTATTTAATGAGGCAATATCTCAGTGGTTTTAAAAGAACATTTCAGTTTTAGCACAGAATAGGCTTGACCACATACCAAAGACTTGTTACCTTTTGTTTTATCCTTCAGGGCAGCACTGAAGTGTTCACTGTTAAACATTAACACAGTAGAATTTTCTATTCAGGATCTCCAATGTCCTGTAGCGACCATTCCATTAATAGCTTTACTATAAATACTTGATCATAAGACAGGCTGGCACGCTCTCCTTGCTTTTTACATGTGGTTTAGCTCTGTTTGGAAACATGATCTCTTTTCTTCCCTGCTATATTCATTAAATTTAAAGGGTTAAACAGTTTATTCCTGGAATAAAATGCTTTTGCAGGTTGGCTATGTGAAGGGAATTCACTCTTTTAAGGCTCATGCATATAGCCACTGCAAACCAGAATCAATTTTCAACTTGAGAGGCCACTCTGCTCTGACCCACTTATCGAAAACAACTGTCCCAACAGTCCTGATTCACTGGGTAGCTGCACCCACATTTCTTTGGGTTACAGAGCTGCAGCCTGAAGTGTCCTCAGGGAGCAAGAAATCCTAAGGAAGGAATTAACTCCACATAATCTAGTAAAATTTCAAGTATGACTTTGTTTTGTTGAAATGTTTAAAAACTGTTAATGTACATTAATGTTGTCAGTGCACACTAAATAATAAAATTAACTATTAAAAATAACAAAGACGAGTTGGCATTTCCAGTTAAATATGAAGCAAATGCAGGGAAGCACAACCCCACCACAGGTGTGTAGGGCGGCCCTCCGGCCATCGCCTGTGTATGTCAGCATCGCCAGTGCAATTTCTTTTCCTTGTCACAGGGGTTCTGTAAAAAATGGAACTAATGTTTTACAAGTGCAATGTAAGGGGTCCTGCAATTGTTTTAACATCTGTATTTACAATTTATTTATGTATTTGAAATGTTCGTGTATAATCACTTCAGGTAGGTGAGCGGAAAGGAAACTATAACTGAAGAAATGACCTACCACTTGTGAAAAGAGATATTTCCTGGTATTAAATTCCATCCAGCTAATCTCCCCAAATCTGTTTTTCACATACATATTAAAAAGAGGAACTAACTAAAATTTCAAAGATTTTTCATATGCCCCAAAGAAACATTTCATGTTTTCCTTCCACAGGTGTCTGTGACCCCAGGGGTCCATGTGGAAGGTGGTGTTCCAACCGAGGCACATATGTCAGGGAGAACAGGGCACAGACCACACAGAGACCGTTTACCATATACTTGGTTTTATAACACGGGTACATGGAAGTAAGTGAAGACATATTTTTTTTTCCTTCTTTCAGATGTTTAAATTTGTCCAAGTCAGTCATCCAACTGACAAAGCAAAGCGACCCCACGCTTGACCCAGTGTTGAGTGAGTTGGTCCGTTTTTAACAACATCGCAATGACAAAGTTAGTAGAATGTCCTGTAGTGGAAAGAGTTCCTTTACGTTCACTCGTCTTGTAGAGGGGACAGGCATAGGCATTTGACTTCACAATCTCAGTCTTTTTAGCTTGGAGAAAAAGACAAACAAAACCCCAGAAATATATTCATTTGGTAAAGGGCAATCAGCCACCAGTACTAAAAGAACGATTCATCTTTTAAGAAAATGGCCAGCACTAAGCTTAAGATCATGATTATGGTATTTGAACATCTTACAGTTGGCATACAATTATGGTTGGGAAACAAAGCAAGTGATTTCATGATGCATGATTGTAGGTCTAGAGGACAGATATTCATTTTAAAGCTCTGATCACTTAGCGGGCATGAGAGTAGTCAAGAAGACTTGAGAGAGGAGTAAGAGGAGAAGGCAGGGAAGCAACAATAAATTCAGCATAAGTAACGGGGGAGAGGCAAAGACAGAACACAATTGCTTAGAGCTCTGACAAGAAACCCATGAATTAGAAGCTGAAGTTACTATTTGTTTTCAGCAGGTTATTTCTAAGCAAAATACACCAACTCTTACTGCTCCCAGAAAGAATCTATATACAATCCTTAAGAAGCCACACAGGAATAGTAGGACCCTTCTGAACTAAGGCCACATTTCTAATAGTTAAAATGGAACTGCATTAATAATGAAAATACTCGAGGGTTGGGTGGTGACTGTGGGTGATTTGTAAATGTTTCCATCCATTGTTATTTGAGAATAAAAAATGAAGAGAAGAGAAACCAAAAGCATGAGGCTCATTTGTTCAGAGCTGTGGGAAAACGATGACAGCAGGAGGAGGGAAAAGCAGGCTTTCCCAAGGGGGTGTGGCTTGCAACATCTGTGCCCTGGGGCCTACCAGGGAGTGCTGAATAGCCAGGAAAGTCTTGTTGCTAGCTGGAGACTGTGTCAAGCCTCTGTGTGTCTCTGAGAGGTGTGCAAAAGCCCTTCAGAATCAAAATATTCATGGGAAGCTCTAGACTGATAAAGTAGGGGGAGAGGTGAAGAAAATGGGTAAGAGCAAGAAGAGGCCAGAAAATGTTCCTAAAATAATATAAATGCAACACAGAAAAGGGGGGGAATAATGTATTTCCCATGTAAACATTATAATTGAACAAAAATCCTAATAGGTTTGAGCAGAGTCTTATCTGGGGGAGCAGTTAAAGTGTCATTATCATCCCTAACACTCTAAGAACTTGTGCCACAAGTATATTTACTTGGTTGCATCCATATGATGGGCATCAGGTCAAACAGAAGTTTGGGCTGTTGTTCAGCAAGCAATCCACTGTGAAAAGAAATTGACATGTTTATTAGAAATAAGATGAAATGTGCTTCTTAGAAATTGCTACTTACATACTGGCTTTTAATACAAGAGCAGGGAAAGAAAGGTTAAACAAAACAAAAGAGGAGGCAATGAAGAAACAAAACAAAATTATGAAAGGTGACAGTACTTAGGACAAATAACAATTCCTGCCATTTTAAAAGTTCTGCTCATGAGGCAGCCACTGTGCTATCATATTTGACCCTCACAATGGTCTAGCCCCAATCCTAGTTCACAGATGAGGCGTGCAGGGCTCAGAGAGGTTCAGGACTTTTCTCACAGTAACACAGCTCAAGTGCCAGTCAGCATTCAAACAGATTTGCTTATCTAGAAAATGCGGTTTCTTTTCCCTGTGCTATTTACGTCTTTGAAAGAAGGAGGGAGGAAAGAAGAAAAAGATTAAACTATATAAGGAAAAGTTAAGAGAAATGTCCACAGAGTGATGGCAAAGAGATGGAGATAATCAAATGACCTAGCTGCAGCTTCTCCTCGTAGGCTTGTCTGGGATTCTCTCTGTGGAAGCACCTTCTTGCTCCTCCCAAAGGAGTTTCTGGCCTGGCCTTGAACCCTCCCGAGAGGAGAGCTTAACCCTGGCTAGGATGTTGTCATGCTTTTCAGTGAATTGTTAATGAGGAGGGCACCAAAAGAACCCTCTCCCCTTCTCCCACCCCTGTATATTCTACACAGGAATTGCTTAATGTCCTAAGCTGGAAATTCAGTGTTCATTTTAAATATTTATTATGTAATCAAAATACCAGATAAAGTCTCCACTCACTAGTAGGAATTGGAACTTTACTGAAACTGTAAATTATTTAAAAAGCTCCTACATATTACTACATGGAAGGTAACAGTTATAAAACAGAAGAAGCAGGAAAATAAATTCAACTAACTTTTCCACTAGCAAGACCATTGAAATATTAACAGAAAGTTGTTCCAGGACTAAAAATACACACTCCTCAATTGCCCCCACCTGATAATGACTTCTGCTAAGAATTGTGATGTTATTTCCTATTTGCCATTCCTCTGAAGAGAGCTTTTGGTTGGGGGGAAGGGGCGGAAGGGGGCAGCAGCTCCTTTTACTTGTGATTCAGCTAGAGTTGAAGGGGTCTTTGCAGCCGAAACTACTGACCTTGCTCTATCCCAGCGTGCTCCATCCAGGTACAACCCGTGGATATAAACGCCGTCCTCAGGTGCTGTCTCGGATGTGTCAGAAGGAATGACCTGAGGTAGAAACACACACTAGTAACAATCTCCCCAGAAACTCAGTCTCATAAAGGAAATATCAGCTAAATCTTCAGAACACATTCAGGGAAACTTCACTATATAGTGGCTTGTTAAACTATATGTTTTTTCAGTAGTAAATGTTAAAAATGTATAGTATGGTTCTTTTTAAAGCATCTTATTAGGTTTTACTGTACCCTATATTATTTTTTGCTAAAACAGAAGAGGAGTATTGGATTATTATTTGACCTGGACATTGAATTATATAAAAAGTTCCATCATAGAGATAACAAGATAAATATTACATATTTTCTTCATGAAATACAAAGAATGGAAAGAAATCAAACTGTCTATAATGTGGTATAAAAATATAAATTCTGCATATCCCCTTTGCTTAAATAATGATAGGCTGTGGAGTTTAAGGAGTTACTGTACCTCAAATTCATATCCTAGTAGGTCAATAGGGATGGCATACTTTCTGGCATGATTCTGCATAGCTCCAGTTAAAAAGGCTTGTGTGAAAAAGAAACCTGAGAGCCAAAACACACAAGGTTTTCCCGAATTAAACCAGTCCTACAAAGGGAAAACAAAATGCATTATGTTCATTTCTCAGCTCACCCGGGTGTCCCAACACACAATTCCTGGTTCTGGCTGGTGTGTGTGCTGCCCACATGGGCCACCGCGGGACAATTCGCTGACACCAGACACATGGCCTGTCTCGGACCTCCTACCTCTTTTTCCTTCTGGTTACTCTCCTGGGAAAATTCAAACTTACTTTAACATTAGGCTGAATAAAACAAAGTCTAAACGATTCAAATCTTCTGCGCAAAGCCAAACGCTAATTATGTGGGGCTTTATCAGGTTACTTAATTGCACTGGAAAGCACCCTCCTTGAGGCATCTGGCGTGCTGACTACAGCCCTCAGGTGCTGACTCAGGTCCTGCAGGCCCGCTGCCCCTCCAGAGCATGGCCCTCCTCTGGGACAATGTCTGTGTCTTCCTGCTCACACACCGCGCCTCAGCGCTGCAGGCACACCACTCTGCGCACAGTTGGGATGGGTTTGGCATTTCGCATAACTCTTCAGTGGTCTACTAACCACCCCACCGATTTCAAGTCTAAACCCCATAGTCTATTCGAGATAATTCACAGGCTGGCCCCAAAATGTATTTTCAGCTCTATACCTTTTAATTCCCCTTCAAGCATACATTCTAATCAGACCAACTATTTGCTGGTCTCTTCTTGGCACTGGTGGTGTGTGTGGGGGCATCTGTTGTTTTCCTGCTCATCTGAAAGTGGCAATCCTCGTTCATCCCTTTGGAGGATGAACCCCCCTACATGTTCCATCCAAAAAAATCGTATCATCAGGAATAAATGCTAAAAAAGGTATTCCATAAAATTCAACAATTTCTGATTTTATAAAAGAATAATACACTTTTTCTGAACGCTTACCACAAACCACGCAGACTGTTACCCTATGCGGTAAGTACCCATTTTATGGGTGAGGGGACGGAGGCTACTCAGTGGCAACTTTTTCAGAGCCTAAACACCTAAAACCCCTATTCTATACAGTTTCTTCTGTTAAAATTGTAAAAGGGTGAAAAGGTTTGGCATCCCTGCCCCCATCCTGTATCTGTGTCTTTTGCCACCTTCATCTTTGGGTCAAAGAGTTTCTTCTCAGCCATACACATAGTCATGTTAATCATTAGAGGAATTTTGCTTACAGCTCATTTTTACAAATAGCCCTCTTACCCAAAACTTGTCTTCCCACAGGGGGACAGGCGAGTATGTATAAAAATAACGACTGTCCTGTCAAAGATTTATAGGAACTTCCTGGCTGTGTTAGAGTAGTTAGAGAGCCGGACACAGCAGGGAGGACATGGAGACTTCAGCTGTTTACATTCTGAACATTCCATGTAAGGTGTCACTGAGAGTACGTGGGGTGAGGATATAGACGACACATAAGCCAAAACCAGCTGGTTCCAACATGGAGGAGAAGCTGACCCAGACTTCACCCCAAAACACATTATATGCTAATTAACATAGTAAGAATCAAGCATCCCAGAGCCATGACAGTTCCAATAAGAACCAAATATAGTCAAAAACTGCTCCCCTCCACCAATCTGAGGGTGGAGCAAGCCGGAACCCCAAGAAGACCACATGTGTTCCCTTAGGAACCTAACCCGCCACTGGCAAAAACGATGGCAGAGTAGGAAAGCAATGTGCAAACCTCCTCACACACACACACCAAGGAAATGACAGCAAGTACAACTAACCCTGAAAATGACCCGAGGACTGCAGAACAGACCACCTACACATGGGGAAGAAGAGAGGACCACACAGAAAAGGGTAAATGGCAGAGCTCTGATCAAGTGGGACCCAAGCTCTTCCCTCATCCCAGCCCACAGGTAGGAGGAAGAGGAACACAGTGGGGAGGGGATAGGTGCCCAGGAACTCTGCACACCTGGCCTTGGAGACCTGCTCTGGGAACACGAGTCCACACTGCATTGGGTTCTGGTGATTAGCAGGGCTGGACACCAGGGAGAGATGGAGCACTCTGGGAGGCTGAGACTCCTGCCACTTGTAGAGGACAGGCATGCTCTGGTGGTCCCACTGAGACCCAAAACAGAGACAGCAGTCTGAAAGATTTGCCAGTGATGGGAGGGGAGCCAGGGGAGCGAGGGTTGAACAGACCTCTCTCTTCAGGAGAAAGAGCAGGTGGACAACACTTCCCTGGCTCTCCCTCACTCTCAGGGGTTCCAGATGCCCCCAGCTCCCTAGGTGGTGGCTCAAGCCCCAGACACCTCCCTGCTTATAGCTGGTACACCAGTCCACTTGGCCTAGCTAGCAGCAGTGTCAGACTTTGCTGCCTGGTGGGCAGAGGGAGGCTCTCCCAGCCTTCCCAGCCCTGTCTCAGCTCAGTTGGGGAGGTGCCTACAGGAGCCAGCTCCAAGAGCTCCTTTCTCCCTGCTGGTGGCCACTTGCTGCCACAGCGCTCCTGTCTACCACGAACTCACCCTGTACCATGCATCCCATTAACCTTGCAGCCCAGCCACTGCTGCAGCAGGCAGAGGGAAGCCCCACCCACAAAGATCCCAGCAGAAGCCACTGCTCTGATCATGGCCAACTGGCTGGCAGGCAGAAAGGTGGCCCTGCCCAATGCCCACCAACAGCAAACTGGGGCTCTACTGCAAAGGAGAACCAGGCACTGGAGAGTAAAGAGTGTTGAGCTTCTGGGCACCACAGGATGCCTTCTTCATAAAGCCACTGTTGTCTAAGCCAGGAAGCAGAGCAGATCCATCTAATATAAGGAAAAAACACAGAAACCCTGACAAAATGAGGAGGCAATGAATATATTCCAAACAAAACTACAGAATAAGACACCAGAGCTAAAGAAAAGAGGGCTAAATGAAACAAAGGTCACTGATCTTCTTGATAAAGATTTCAAAGCAACAGTCATAAATATGCTTACTAATCTGCAGAAAAGTGTTAAAGATCTCAGGGAGGAATTCAAGAAAGAGATACAAAAGCTGAACTCAGAGCTGAAGAATACAGTAACTGAAATGAAAAATACAATGTAGGGAATGGGAATGAATAACAGAAGGCTTAAAGTAGAGGAGACAATAAATGAGATGGAAATTAGAGAATAGGAAAACAACAAAGCTGAAGAACAAAGAGAAAAAATAATGTCTAGGAATAAAAGAATGTTAAGAGAGCTGTGTGACAACTCCAAATAAAAAAATATTTACATAATAAGAGGTACCAGAAGGAGGAGAGAGACACAAAGGGATAGAAAGTCTCTTTGAGGAAATAATTGCTGAAAACTTCCCCAGTCTGGAGAATGATGAAATAGTCACCCAGGTCCTGGAAGCACAGAGAGCCCCTAACAAAAGGAACCCTAGGAAGATAACATCAAGATACATAATAAATAAATGACAATGATTAAGAATAAATAGAGGGTATTGAAAGCATCCAGAGAGAGGAATCCTAATGCCACTTGGTGAATATTCATCTCTCTTTACATGAAAAAGTCTCCCTATAGTTTCCTTGGCATGACTCCTCTGGGTCTGCCAGCACCTAACTCTTGTGTGATTTTGCCTTGCTCTATACTCTTATTTTCCAAAAAACCTCCTAATGGTCAATTGCTTTTTCATGTCTGTTCTTGAATTCTTTCTCACAAGAACAAGAGCCCATCTCCAGTAACAGCTAGACCTATGTCGACATGAATCAAATAACCAAGGACAAGGAGCTTCACAACCTTCCTTAGACCCTTGCTGATATCCACATGTCCAGCACTGACTGTTACCTTCTGACCTCAGTCCACTCCTGCTCCCCCTTTTGCTTCCCCTTCCCTGCCATAAAAGAAGCTCCAAATCAACCCTCAGTTAAGATGGTTCTTTAGGACATTAGTCCACCATCTTCTTGATCTGCTGGCTTTCTGTAAAGTCTCTTTCCTTGCACCAACACCTTGTCTCTTGACTTACTGACCTTTTGTACAGTGACTGGTATGAGCTTGGACTCAGTAACATAATCTACATAAAAAGCTATAAATTAACTTTTAGGAAATAGTCCAAAAGGAAAATGGGCCAAGGAGATGGACAAGTAATTCACAGAAGAAAATACAAATGGCACACACACATACCAAAAGAAACACAAATTGAAACAACAGGATAGGGCTGACCTATCAGACTGCAAAAATTTAAAAGGTATGTATGAGAAAGCCCGTCTCCCCACATCTTCACAAGCACTATTTTATGATTAGCTTCTGCAGTGAAACCAATGAGCTTTTGCATAATAAAAAAGCAATGAACACTGAAAGGTTATGTGCCTATGTGAATTTCCAGGAAGCATTTTTGGGTTTCTCCCCACCCTCTACCCCTGCATAAACATCAACCATAGGATGGAGAGCAAAGCATCTGGGAAGGAAAATTAGTGGCCTGCCCCATGCATTCCTGTGCTCTGACCATTCTTTATGTGTTTTGGGATAGGGGTGGGGTATAGCTCTCAAAGCACTCATCTCTTCTGGGCTCTGTAAGATAAGAAATAAGAAGCACAGCTTTTAAGACAAAGGCCAAATATTGATAAATTCAAGCCTCAGGCTCTTTTTGGGGATTAACCATCAGAACTAAAATCACAAGACCCAGTTTATAGTCTCAAACTTAGAATCTTCAGAATTATAATTGTCACATATTACTTGGGCTTGGTTAAAGTAAAATTTGAATTTTCTACTCAGTACTTTGAAATATGTGTAACTTTCACTTCCTAAACTTTTGGTTACATGACCAAGAAACTACTAATCACATTCCATTCAACTCAGAGATGTTCAGTTGACCATAGCCAATATCTATTATCTCCCCAGTCAACTAGGGAATAAAAATAAGATTATTTATATCTTACATATTATCTTTTACCTGTAAAAAGTTCAACCGTGCTAGAAAATCTGTGATGTAACTTCCTAGGGGTTTGAGACTTGGGTATGATCGTTTGGCCCATATTTCTGGAACTTTTCCAACAAGTAAACTGCCAGAGAGTGCCTCCAATGCAGAATCCATTACAACCACGCCCTTAATGGCTTTTTCTAGGTCCCGTAGACTGTTACGTATAGTTTTAATTAAACTGCAAGGGAAGACATAATGTCATCACCATGTATATGATGGCAAATATCAACATACAGACTTTCCAGAAGAAGAAATGTCAGCGATCTATTCACAGCCTAATGGAAGTGTTTCCCAAGATGTTGTCACTTCCCACTTGGGTAACGTAAGGGAATTTTAGGTGATACTTAGGTGAACATTTTTCATTTTAATCATTACATACTTTTTTTTAATATAGAAGATAACATAATTAGCCTATCAAAATTGTTGCTTTCTGGGTTTAGGTTAATTTAAGCAAGGAGTGATTTAAGGAAAAATATTAGGTAAATAATATTACAGCTGACACAGAAATATGGAAAAGGTTATAAAGGTGTTATGCAATGGCTGAAACTTGGGAAATACTGCATTAAAATATAAAGTGTATGTTCATTTATACATTTTCAAATACTCTGCTCCCCACTTAGGCCCAAAACTGCTAAGAACACCATAAATACACATGAAGTGAAGATTTTAGGCTAGAAGCCTAAGCAACTGAAAGATAGTATTATGTTGTTACATATAAATATATATGGTCTTTGTGTAAGAAATAATTAAGGCAGCATAGTGCTTAAATATGTTTTATTTAAACATGTCAACAAGTCTAGAAATGCAAATAAGTTTGGAAACACTTTAGAAAATTCATAACCAAAACAATTAACCATTCGTTAAACCAGTATTAGACTGTAGAAAATTCAATTAATAAATTCGATTTTTGATATCATGGGGTACCTAATCAACTTAGACTGGGCTCAGGAAGAAAAGGGAGATGTATATGGGTCAATTGGTGGAAAAATGACTAAAGTTGTGACCATACATAGGCCTAGTTAATGCTCATTCTGCTTTTAGTTGCTGAGAATAGTAATGAATGGGTGAGAAATTATGACTAGTGAATATTTTAACCAATAAAAATAGATTTTTTTATCATCATTTTTATATCATAAAGGATATTCTCACTCTGGAGCATAAGGTTATGCAACTTTAAAAGGGGGAGGGGAATTCTAAAGAAAGGACAGGTTTTGATAATTTTTTCTTAACTTTTTAATTCAATACCAGGGTGTCCTTCCATCAACTTTGGCTGGTGGTCTTCTCAATCGCTAGGCAGATGGAGATACTTACTTGTTAAATCTTTCCATTTCTTGTACTAACACAGTATTCATGCTTTCTTCATATCTCACAGGATATTTCAATAGTGCTGCTTCAATGTCAAAATCATTTGGTAGCTAAGGGAATAGATTTTGAAGATCATGTATTACTCTCAGGATATTTTCATTCAGCTATAATATCAGTAACAGCTAACACTAGGCAGGTGCTATGTGCTAGGCATGGTGCTAACTGCTCTTCATACATTATCTCATTTAATCCTCACCATACACTCTTAGATGGCCATTGTTATCTCTATTTTACAAGTACAGAGAGGTTAAGTAAGTGCCCAAGGGCACACAGCCAAAAGGTGATCTGTTTAAATCCATGGTACTCTAACTCCAAAGCCCATGCTTTTTTACTACAGGATATAACATTTTGCATAAGATACATATTTCTGAAAAATCGTATAACTTGCTTTCATAAATTGAATCTTGTTGTCTATTGATAAAACTTATTTACCAGTTCATAACTATTTTGTATTTATTCCCAATCAATTATCAATGGGCTCCAAATAGCTTAGCTTACCCCACTATCAAATAATGAATGTGTGAATGTAGCCAGGTTCCAGGGAGCAGAGAGAGGGGCCGTCAAGTGACTGATTTCTATGAATCACCTCGGAGATGCTTGGGAAGTGATGGAGGATCTGAAAGCCATGCACAGGCTTTCAGTCAGAGGGGCTATGGGCCGGGTTCTGCTCCTCAGAGTGCCTAACACTGAAATATGGAGATAATTATAGTCTTTACCCCAGTGGGGGATTGTGAAGGTCTGTGCTTGGGACCATAATCATCTTAAAGTTCCCTTAGTAGTTCTTTATTGAATTTAAGACACAGAACAAAGGTGAGAACAGTGAGTATTATTCCACTTTACTTAGTAGGGCTAAGTATACTGGGCTGCAGTGTGAAAACAGACAACTAACAACGGGCAGCACCTAATGGGGCGCTGATCTCTCCTAGTGCCTCCTTGCCCAGCAAGGCAAGACTGAAAGCCATAGACTCCTTGAACCATCAAGTTCAGACCAGCAGCCTCCATTTTGTAAAAGAAGGTCCATTATCTTTTAGAAATAATAACTCATATGTTCATTAGCACACCCACAGCTATAGTTACTAAGGACTTGCACTGTGCCCAGCATTATGCAAAGCACTTTAAATTCATGCTCTCCTTGATGTTCACAAGATCCTCAGATAATCGGCACTGTTACCACCACTTTACAGACGGGGAGCTAATGCCCAGAAAGACACAGTACACAGTATCTCACTCAAGGTCATGATGCTGCTGGATGGAGTTTTCGGACAGCCGTTTCAGTACCGCTTTGATTTATAGTAGGGTATGGGCAACCTATTTTAAGTGACACACTACCTGGTTGAGAATGTCCGTGGTCATTTCTAAGAGAATCTGGTCAGCACTTCCCGAGGCACCTGTCTGTTTGGAGCCTCCCTGGGTGAGAAGCAAGGACTCAAAGAGAATTTTTGTTTGTTGAAGATCCTTGGAGATATCAACATTTTCATGTAATCCAAATATCTCAGGGTGTTGAGTAAATGGAAGTTTCTACCAGAAAATAGATTAAGCAAGCATCACATTTTCACTGGAGACATTAATTCATAAGGTGGACACATGCAGACCAAAAAGGGTTAAAAAGCAACTAAACATCAGACAACAGAGGAATCAAACTCTTCCAGTTTTCAGTAATCACTAGAAACAAAAGCTTTTGAGAGTTGATTGATACCATATGCTTAAATATTACAGGGGTACATTTCACTATGTGCTTTTAGGAAAAAAAATGCACTTAAATCTAGCCAAGTTTTCAGTGACATCTGTTACCTTAATGAATTCAATGTACTCATTGTAGGTGCCTTTGGGAGGCGCAAAATAGTTTCCACTGGGAGAAAACTTATAGTGAGGATTTTCAATTATGTGCAGGTTATAGAAGTCAGCCAGCATGGTTAGGAGGAGACGCCTGTCCCAGTCATCTGTCACTCTTCCTCCATAGTTACACTCCCCCGTCAGGTAGGATATAGCTTCAAATGGAATTGTATCATATTCATTTATAAATAACTGAAACAAAGGAAAACAAAACCAGAAAAACCTTAAACTCTTTCACTTCATTTTCATTTTAAGATGGCATTTAACATCTATCCATCATTTCATCCATCCATCAATCATCCACCCATCCATCATCTATCCCTCCATTCATCCATCATCCATCCATCTATATAGAAGTGGGTTGAAAGAATTATCATCATGGGCTGTCTTTGGATGGCTGGGATTGTTACTGTTCTATTTTAAATTACATTGCTTATCTGCATCTCTCCAGTTTTTTTTCTTTTTTGAAATAAACACATATTGCTTCCATAATAAGAAACATATTTAATAAAAAAAAAGATGACACAAAAATTACCAAGACTTTTTCATATGAATGTGGATAAACCTTGTTTAGGGTATTGGTTGTCAATTAGGTGCAGTTTTGTCCCCTACAGGACATATCTGGGGACATTGTAGATTGTCACAACTGTGGTGGCAGTTGAGGGTGCTACTGGCACCTAGTGGGTAAAGCCTGGGGTGTTGTTAATCACTGTACAGGACAGCTGCCCACAGCAAAGAACTGTCTGGTCCCAAATGCCAGTAGGGTCAAGGCTGAGAACCAGGTGGCTGGTTTAGGGCACCATTCACAGTGTGACAAAGACAAAGCACCCCCAAAGTTTAGAGCCAGAGCCTGGTTCACACAATAAGGCACAGTTCCACCAATAGACAATACATATATTTCCTAGCTTCATTATTACTATTGCAACAATAGTAATAAAAACAACTATTTGAATAACTGTTACAGTGTCTTATTCATCTCACAGTAACTCTGTAGAGGGGGAAACTCCATCTGGGAAATGTGAAATAATATGAAGGCCTGAATTTATTCCTTCCAGTTCGAGATCCCACACTTTTCCTAATGTGGGAATTTGGGGTAGTATTATGTTTTGGGGTGGGTTAAGTTACTAGGTGAGAGCTTTTCTGCTCCTGAAGGTTACCCAATAGTTCAGGAATCGCAACAGAAATGGTGCAGTTAGGATAAAAATATTTCTAAGTTAAAAGAAGGCCTTACTCTTTGAGCTTCCCATGTTTTCAGGAGGAAGAGAAGCGTCAAGAGATATGAAGAGGAGACAGAGAGGGCAGGTTATCTTCTGCGGGGAATAAGTTATTTGTGAAAGAGGAAAGTTTCTCCCTTCTTCTCTTTGATGGAAGGGAAAGGTATGTTCAGTTGGGACCCCTCCCCTACCAAAACTGAAAGACACCCCGAGAGAAACTCATGTTAAATTTGTGGCATGTGTAAGAAAGAGGCTAACAGCTTATTCCTTGGTTGTCCAGCTACTTAGCCTCAGTTCGTTGATTTGCCCCTTTGGAGGCAAAAGGCAGCCTGCTGGTATGACTGGGTGAGGATGGTTTAAAGATGTTCCCCTCTCAAGCTCCCAGTTCCTGAAGATACAAAAAATGGATCCGACTATGCCTGCAGGATCCAGTGCTGGGGCCAGAAAGGTGGGTGAGAGGAGGCTGCAAGGGGGGCCTGGCCAGAAGGTGGCAAATTCTCTGCTGACTGCTCATCTGCAGTAGGAGGGATTCAGCAAACATTGCAAGCTTGGGCTGTACCAACTGAATTGGTCTCAAACACCAATGTTTAAAACCAATGTCTTTCAATCATGTAATTATAATCCCATAAGCACCAACTTCTTGGTGATACGCATTCCATAAATTCCTTTTCTACTTAAAATATCCTGTTCCTCTTGATGACAGAGCTAAATTTGTAGATGTGGCTGCCTGGAGAAACAGAATGGTGAGCAGCTATACAAAGCCAGCCCTGCAGGAAGACAGAACCAGGGGCCTCGAGGACAACACTAAATGGCTGAGTCAACCAGTGCCAGAGCCTGTCCTCCGTCTGCACCTCTTTTTAAAATTTATTTTGTTATCATTAATCTACAACTACATGTGCAATATTATGGTTATTAAACTACCCCCTTCATCAAGTCCCCTCCACCAACCCCATTACACACTGTCCATCAGCGTACTGAGATGCTATAGAGTCACAACTTGTCTTCTCTGAGTTGTACAGCCCTCCCCGCGCCCCCCCCAACATTACATCTGCTAATCGTAATGTCCCTTCTTCCCCCTTGTCCCTCCCTTCCCACCCATCCTCACCAGTCCCTTTCCCTTTGGTAACTGTTAGTCCATTCTTGGGTTCTGTGAGTCTCCTGCTGTTTTGTTCCGTCAGTTTTTTCTTTGTTCTTATACTCCACAAATGAGCGAAATCATTTGATACTTGTCTTTCTCCGCCTGGCTTATTTCACTGAGCATAATACTCTCAAGCTCCATCCATGTTATTGCAAGTGGTGGGATTTGTTTTCTTCTTATGGCTGAGTAATATTCCACTGTGTATATGTACCACATCTTCTTTATCCATTCATCTACTGATGGACACTTAGGTTGCTTCCATTTCTTGGCTATTGTAAATAGTGCTGCGATAAACATAGGGGTGCATCTGTCTTTTTCAAATTGGGCTGCTGCATTCTTAGGGTAAATTCCTAGGAGTGGAATTCCTGGGTCAAATGGTATTTCTATTTTGAGTTTTTTGAGGAACCTCCATACTGCTTTCCACAATGGTTGAACTAATTTGCATTCCCACCAGCAGTGTAGGAGGGTTCCCTTTTCTCCACATCCTCGCCAACATTTGTTGTTGTTTGTGTTTTAGATGTTGGCCATCCTCACTGGTGTGAGGTGATATCTCATTGTGGTTTTAATCTGCATTTCTCTGATGATTAGCGATGTGGAGCATCTTTTCATGTGCCTGTTGGCCACCTGAATTTCTTCTTTGGAGAAGTGTCTATTCATGTCCTCTGCCCATTTCTTAATTGGATTATGTGCTTTTTGTTTGTTAAGGTGTGTGAGTTCTTTATATATTTTGGATGTCAACCCCTTACGTCATTTATGAATATATTCTCCCACACTGTAGGATCTATTTTTGTTCTACTGATGGTGTCCTTTTCTGTACAGAAGCTTTTCAGCTTGATATAGTCCCACTTGTAAATTTTTGTTTTTGTTACCCTTGCCCAGGGAGATAGGTTCATGAAGAAGTCGCTCATGTTTATGTCCAAGAGATTTTTGCCTATGTTTTTTTCTAAGAGTTTTATGGTTTCATGACTTACATTCAGGTCTTTGATCCACCTTGAGTTTACCTTTGTATATAGGGCTAGACAGTAGTCCAGTTTCATTCTCTTACATGTAGCTGTCCAGTTTTTCCAACACCAGCTGCTGAAGAGGCCATCATCTCCCCATTGTATATCCAAGGTTTCTTTATCAAATATTAATTGACTGTATATGTCTGGGTTAATGTTTAGATTTTCTATTCTGTTCCACTGGTCTGTGGGTCTGTTTTTGTGCCAATACTATATTGTCTTGATTACTGTGGCTTTGTAGTAGAGCTTGAAGTCAGAGAGTGTAATTCCCCCTGTTTTATTCCTCCTTCTCAGGATTGTTTTGGCTATTCGGGGTCTTTTGTGGTTCCATATGAATTTTAGAATTATTTGTTCCAGTTCATTGAAGAAAGCTCTTGATGTTTTAATAGGGATTGCATTGAATCTGTAGATTGCTTTAGGTAGTATAGCCATTTTGACAATATTGATTCTTCCTAGCCAAGAGCATGGGATCCATTTCCATTTGTTAGTGTCCTCTTTAATTTCTCTTAGGAGTGTCTTGTAGTTTTCAGAGTACCGTTCTTTCACTTCCTTCGTTAGGTTTATTGCTAGGTATTTTGTTCTTTTTGATGCAATTGTGAATAGAATTGTTTTTCTGATTTCTCTTTTTGTTAGTTCATCATTAGTGTATAGGAAAGCAACAGATTTCTGTGTGTTAATTTTGTATCCTGCAACTTTGCTGAATTCAGATATTAGTTCTAGTAGTTTTAGAGTGGAGTCTTTAGGGTTTTTTATGTACAGTATCATGTCATCTGCAAATAGTGACAATTTGACTTCTCCTTTATCAATCTGGATGCCTTGTATTTCTTTGTGTTGTCTGATTGCTGTGGCTAAGACTTCCAGTACTATGTTGAATAACAGTGGATAGAATGGGCATCCCTGTCTTGTTCCCGATCTTAGATGAAAAGCTTTCAGCTTCTCGCCGTTAAGTATGATGTTAGCTGTGGGTTTGTCATATAGAGCCTTTATGATGTTGAGGTACTTGCCATCTATACCCATTTTGTTGAGAGTTTTAATCATGAATGGACGCTGAATTTTGTCAAATGCTTTTCAGCATCTATTGCGCTGATCATGTGGTTTTTGTTCTTCTTTTTGTTGATGTGGTGGATGATGTTGATGGATTTTCGAATGTTGTACCATCCTTGCATCCCTGTGATGAATCCCACTTGATCATGGTGTATGATCCTCTTGATGTATTTTTGAATTCTGTTTGCTAATATTTTGTTGAGTATTTTTGCATCTACGTTCATCAGGGATATTGGTCTGTAATTTTCTCTTTTGGTGAGGTCTTTGCCAGGTTTTGGTATTAGAGTGACGCTGGCTTCATAGAATGAGTTTGGAAGGATTCCCTCCTCTTCTATTTTTTGGAAAACTTTAAGGAAAGTGGATGTTATTTCTTCTCTGTATGTCTGGTAGAATTCAGAGGTGAATCCATCTGGTCCGGGGGTTTTGTTCTTGGGTAGTTTTTTGATTACCAATTCAATTTCATTGCTGGTGATTGGTCTGTTTAGTGTTTCTGTTTCTTGTTTGGTCAGTCTAAGAAGTTGTCCATTTCTTCTATGTTTTCCAGCTTGTTAGCATATAGATTCTCATAATATTCTCTTATAATTCTTTGTATTTCTGTGGGGTCCATCATGATTTTTCCTTTCTCATTTCTGATTCTGTTTATGTGTGTAGATTCTCTTTTTCTCTTAATGAGTCTGGCTAGGGGTTTATCTATTTTGTTTATTTTTTCAAAGAACTAGCTCTTGGTTTCATTGATTTTTTTCTATTCTTTATTCTTCTCAATTTTATTTATTTCTTCTCTGATCTTTATTATGTCCCTCCTTCTAGTGACTTTGGGTCTCATTTGTTCTTCTTTTTCCAATTTCAGTAATTGTGTCTTTAGACTATTCATTTGGGAATGTTCTTCCTTCTTTAAATAGGCCTGGATTGCAATATACTTTCCTCTTAGAACTGCCTTTGCTGCGTCCCACAGAAGTTGTGGCTTTGTGTTGTTGTTGTCATTAGTCTCCATATATTCTTTGATTTCTGTTTTGATTTGGTCATTAACCCATTGATTAATTAGGAGAATGTTGTTAAGTCTCCATGTATTTGTGAGCCTTTTTGATTTCTTTCTAAAATTTATTTCTAGTTTTATACCTTTGTGATCTGAGAAGTTGGTTGGTAGGATTTCAATATTTTTGAAATTACTGAGGTTCTTTTTGTGGCCTAGTATGTGGTCTATTCTGGAAAATGTTCCATGTGCACTTGAGAAGAATGTGTATCCTGTTGCTTTTGGGTGTAGAGTTCTGTAGATGTCTGTTAGGTCCATCTGTTCTAGTGTTGTTCAGTGCCTCTGTGTCTTTACTTATTTTCTGTCTGGTTGATCTGTCCTCTGGAGTGAGTGGTGTGTTGAAGTCTCCTAAGATGAATGCATTGCTGTCTATTTCCTCCTTTGATTCTGTTAGTATTTGTCTCACATATGCTGGTGCTCCTGTGTTGGGTGCATATATATTTATAATGGTTATATCTTCTTGTTGGACTGACCCTTTATCATTATGTAATGTCCTTCTTTATCTTTTGCTACTTTCTTCGTTTTGAAGTCTATTTTGTCTGATACAAGTACTGCCACACCTGCTTTTTTCTCTTTGTTGTTTGTATGAAATATCTTTTTCCATCCCTTCACTTTTAGTCTGTGTATATCTTTGGATTTGAGGTGAGTTTCTTGTAGGCAGCATATAGATGGGTCTTGCTTCTTTATCCATTCTGTTACTCTGTGTCTTTTGATTGGTGCATTCAGTCCATTTACATTTAGGGTGATTATTGATAGATATGTAGTTATTGCCATTGCTGGCTTTAGATTCGTGGTTACCAAGGGTTCAAGGGTTGCTTCTTTACTATCTAACAATCTAACTTAACTTTCTTGTTAAGTTATTGTAAACACCGCCTGATGTTTCTTTATTTCTCTCCCTTCTTATTCTTCCTCCTCCATTCTTTATATACTAGGTGTTTTATTCTTTGCCTTTAGTTAGTATTTGGATGGTCTGCTTTCTTTTGCTATGATTTTATTTTCTCTGGTGACATCTTTTTAGCCTTAGGAGTGCTTCCCTCTAGAGCAGTTCCTTTAAGATGTCCTGTAGAGGTGGTTTATGGGAGGCAAACTCTCTCAGCTTTCGCTTGTCTGGAAATTGTTTAATCCCTCCATCATATTTAAATGATAATCGTGCTGGATACAATATTCTTGGTTCGAGGCCCTTCTGTTTCATAACGTTAAATATATCATGCCATTCTCTTCTGGCCTGTAAGGTTTCTGTTGAGAAGTCTGATGATAGTCTGATGGGTTTTCCTTTGTAGGTGATCTTTTTTCTCTAGCTGCCTTTAATACTCTGTCCTTATCTTTGATCTTTGCCATTTTAATTATTATGTGTCTTTGGCTGTCTTCCTTGGGTCCCTTGTGTTGGGAGATCTGTGGGCTTCTGTGGACCGTGAGACTATTTCCTTCCCCAGCTTGGGGAAGCTTTCAGCAATTATTTCTTCAAAGACTCTTTCTATCCCCTTTTCTCTCTCTTCTTCCTCTGGTACTCCTATAATGTGAATATTGTTCTGTTTGGATTGGTCACACAGTTCTCTTAATATTCTTTCATTCCTAGAGATCCTTTTATCTCTCTCTGCCTCAGCTTCTCTGTATTCCTGTTCTCTGATTTCTATTCCATTAACAGTCTCTTGCATCTCGTCCAGTGTGCTGCTAAGCCCATCGATCGCTTGTCTGATTTCTTCATTGTCTTTCCTGACATCCCTCACTTCCTCCCTCAGCTCTTGCATATTTCTCTGTAGATCCATCAGTATGGTTATGACTTTTGTTCTGAATTCTTTTTCAGGAAGGTTGTGCATTTCCATCCCTTCAGTTTCCCTCTCTAGTGTTGTCTGGGTCTGGGTAAGTTTTGTTTGTACCATACTCCTCTGTCTTCTCATGGCGATAGAAGTGGTTGCTGGTAGGTGCCACATATGTCATCTGGGCTCTTTAAGACTTTCAAAAAGAAAAAAAAGAAAAAAAACCGGAAAAGAAAAAAATGAAAGAAAAGAAAAAAAGAAAGAAAGGAAAGAAAAGAGAAAAAAAAGAAAGAAGGAAAGGAAAAGAAAAGAGAAAAAAAAACGCCCGCTGGGCGTAGATTCTGTGGGGATGCTGTAGGTGGTGCTGTTGCTCCACTATTCCGCAGCCACGGCCGCGCCGCTCCACAGGGCCCTTTGTAGCTCTGGCCGCCTCGCAGGGTGCCGAGTCCTCTCAGGTGTAGATGCAGGCTGTGTGCTGTCCTGTATCTTCTGGTCTCTCTTTTAGGAATAGTTGTAGTTTCAAACATATATATGGTTTTGGGAGATTTCCGCTGCCCTGCTCATGCTGCCATCTTCCCGGAAGTCTCACTGCACCTCCTTTTTAAGTGAGATAATAAATTTCACTGTGGTTCCAGCCAGTTTGAATTGGGTTTTCCATTACTTGCAGCAGGAAAAAATCCAGATGGAGACCATGTTTCATAAACTGCAGTTATAGTTATTACCTTAATGATGCTGGGAAAACTGAGTTCGTTGTTCTAGGCAAGGGGAATTGCCTGGGGCCCGGCACACACCAACCCTCCATCAGTGTTAATGCCGTCCTAATCTTACCTGTAGTTGCCGAATGCTGATGCGTAAATCTGATTCGTTAAATCCATATGGAATATTCCAACCGAGAGGACCAAACTTCTTTCTCTCTTGCACAAGGGCATGAAAAAAACAAACTCCGAACAGTAGCTTCTCCCATGCCTTTAATATAAAAATGGCAAAAGACGAAGAATAATCTGAGCAGATTTCCATTCAGTAAAATTAGGGGAATCAGGATCTTTTCCATTATAAGAGTCTATGATCATATATCTCCAAAAACTTCTATTTAAGAAAGGCACACTATCTAAAATAATGCTTACTATCTATAGTATTCATCTTATGACTCCAAAGCTACACAAACTGTAATAATATTAAAGTGTATTCAAATGCAATAATTCTACTTTCTACTGAAGTACTGACTTAAATAATATTTTGATATTGTTCATTGATATTTATAACTTCAATACTTAAAGGTGATCCTGTAGTCTCCCTGGCACCTGCTTGAGATTACAAGTGCACAAGGATAATTATTCATCATGGAATGAATAAATGCCAGCATAAAGTTCCTGACTGTGACTCTTAATTTGGGGGTGACCTTTAAAACCATTGTTTATTTACTCTGCCCATGGCATGTTCATATGTGTGACATGCGTATCACGTGGGCCTTTCACTAAGCCTTGTCTGTGCTCTGGAGGATGGCCACCCATCTCTGAGGCCCCCCACTCCAAGTAAATTTCAAATTTCAAGTATGCTACATGGCATGTGTTTCAAGTTAGACTATCTCTAACATAAGTCCAAATGCAGTGAAACTCCATCCAACTATTTCCATGTGACATAGAATTATTTTCTGTAATATCAAAATGCAAGCACAACGTAGCTTTACTGAAGAGTTGTATTCTTGAAATGTTGTAGATAAATCAAAATGTATCAAACATCCTGGATGAATACTGTGGTGATATTTAATATGGGACAACCTTTTTGGCAATGAGATCAATAACCTAACTTGCATATATTTCCCACATATTTTCACGTAATGGGTCATCTTGAGGTAATTATTCCTCTGTATTTTTTGTCTGTGCTGTGAGCCAGTTAGATTTCTCCTGTGGCATCACAGAAACCTTAGGGACAGAAGATATATGCTAGAGATAAGATGCTGGCAACCTAAGTCTGAAAGAGCTGTGGCTGAAATTAGATGTGGGCTGCAGAGATGGGACAGGGACACCGCAGGAACTTGCCATAGTCCTGTTACCTAGATTTTCTACAAAACTAAACTATATATTCTAAAACACCCTTAAAAGTTGTAAAAAAAAAAAAGATGCTTAATCCTTCTCTGAAGGCACGTATTTCTCCCCTAATAACTTTTTTCCAGCTGACTGCTGAATTGTGTCCTGCAGCGTCCCTTTTATGACTCCAGGATGCTGCCTTCTCTGCCTCCAGATTACTGACCCCACTTGCTTTGCTTTTTCTTGTGGTGGTTTGTGTTGATTCACCCAGACTCCTTAGCAAGACATGAAGATCTTCACTCTTGTGCCGATATTCCCCCCGCTATTTCCTACCAGTCTAGCCATAATGGGCTATTCATGCTCTTTCCACAGCCTTGTCTTCATTCCGTGCCTGTAGGCACACTTTCTGTGCCTACTTCATACATCACTTCCTCCATGAAGCTTCTCTCAACTTGGCCAAGAGTTAATCACACACAAGCGGGAGGGACGGAGTGAGGTGGGTACCAAGTCCTGCCGCTGACACTGCTGAGCCGAGTGACCTCGGTGATTGACTTGATGTACCCGAGCCTCAGCAAACAAAGTTGTAATTAGAAAACAAGGTTGTGATAGTAAGACCCACACTACAGGGCTGTTGTATGGCTTGTATACTTAAGCTACCTGGAATCTGCTGGTGCTCAATAAATGCTTGTTCCCTTCCTCGCTGCCTCTCTTCTCCTTTCTTTGTCCTCCCACAGTTCCTAATATGATCAAGGCAGTGGTTCCCAACCTAGCTGACACTTTAATTTCTTTTGTTACTTGTTTATTTATGTGTGTAGTTCTTGAGCTCCACTTTGGACAAGCCCCCCCAGACTCACAGGGATTCTGTTGAGCTCGCCTTGCACAGGTTTCCCTGAACTAGAATGTAAGTGCTGTGAAAACAGAGATTTTTGTCTGTTTACATATTTTATATGGTCACGTGCTCACTGCCATATTACCAGTTCCACAAGAGTGTCTTCTGCCTCATAAGTGCTCAAGAAATATCTATTGACTAAATGAGTAGATGGATGGATGGAGGTACAGAAATGTGTCCCTGTGCTAAGAAAAACACAACTGAGTACATGGGACAGATATGTAAACTGAAAACTAATACTGTTCCTAAATAACTCAAATGTCCATGATGTCAATTTGCCTGATTTACAGAGGTCATATGCACTTTTAATAGCCAAATGATGATAGTCTGATTAGTGCTGGCCCTGGGGTCTTAAGTTTGCCTTATCAAATGGCTCCCCAGCTATTTCTGGCAGCCTCCAAAGGAATTCCATGTGTGCCTACAAACCGGCCAGATACAGAAACCCTGTGGCAATGGCCCTCAAAGTGTGCTTCAGGACCACCAGCATCTCTGGGGAATGGACTAGAAACATACATTTTAAGCCCAACTTCAGACAGACTGAATTAGAAACTCTGGCAATAGAGCCTAACCAGATAAACAGGATGCAAAGGGAGAACTGCCGTCCAGGCCATTTACACTCTTTCTTCTCTTCCCCCCAGTTTCCATTTGCTTTTACTACCAGAGAAGCTGCCTGGCGTAGCCTTACCCATTGCCACTGTTCATCACAGAAATGTTGACACAAGGCAAAGGTGCTGACTTTGAATGGTTCACAGACCTCAATACTCAGGGTGCCAAGGTTGCTTGCTCACTATTCTAACACAGAAGGAGGACAGTGCTGCTTATCTAACTCAGCACCATCCTTTACTTGGATCATCTGAGCCCCAAAGCACCTCTGCTTTTGTTAAGAATCTTTTAAAGTTTCCCTTCTCTGCTTCTGGCTCTCGCTCCTCTAACTGCAGGAGCTCAAACCCTGGATGGCGATCAAGCATCACACCACCCTCTCCATTCTACTACTCTCTAGCTAAAACCACCAAATAGCCCCCTTTTCTCCTGGAGTTACAAACAAAACTATTGCTCAGAACTAGGGGCACAAGGAAAGTATCACTAAGCTGAGAGAAATGGGTTGGTTTCCAGAATTCAATCCTTTATTTTCAAAATCATTCTTTTTCTGGCTCAAACAGGCAAATACGATAAATAGCACGTATCAGAAGTGAGGGCAGGAGGTGATTTTCCCTTGACACTGATGTTTCCATCCATGTGGGGAGACCTCAGTTAATATAACCCCTGGATTTCTCCAGCCTTGTATGCACTCAGTGCAGGAGAGGGGAGTGACTAACAATGGTAAATTTGGGAAAAGGTAACCCAATATGCTTTGGTCACCTTCTCCCTTTTCTCTCTTAGAGGTGAGCTTCCTGCAGGGAAGTTAGTTTTCCTCTGTTTCTTTGAGTGGACAAATATACTTAATTCTGGGTTCAGTAATATGAAGCCCATTTGTTCGCAGACATAAACTACACTTTCCAACTTAGTCTAAATGCATAATTAAGGTTATAATTTGGTTCTCATATGTTCATACTATTCCCTTTTCTTAATTGGTAAGAATTTGGGCAAGGAGTGTTATTTATTGGGACTTCTCAAGTCCCAACACCATGTACAAAACTGTTTTACATGGATACACTGAAAGGCAGTATAAATATGTCAAACATTATCAGTAGAATTTCAGTTCCATGAAGGCAGATTTTTTTTTTGCAAGAAGGGGGTCTATTTTATTCTCATTGCTTTATGTCTAGTACCTAGAAGGGTGTCTAACACACTTACTTGTTGAAAGAATAAATAAATGATATAGAAATAGACTGCTTCTCTTGGGTTTTAATCAAACACACCATTGGTCTTTGGCTTACAAGCTAAGGTACATTCATTCATTCATTCAAAAAATATTTAGTTGGATTTCTACTCAGTGGGAAGCAAAACACAAACTTGAGGGAATAAAATGTTGAACAAGAGAGGGACAATTTCTGTCTTCTCAAGAAATGCCTAAAGTTTCACGTTATTAAATAGAACATTTAATTTCCATACTTTCTCATATAAAAACATTTTAAAAGTTACAGAGGCTGACAATTACCAGTTCCTTTCCTTGGCATCCATGGAAAAACTGAAGATCAGAAACTGGATCAGTGAGATATGATTGGAGGAGATTTAGCCGAAGACCCGTGGGAGGTTCGTTAGTCATTTTTACTCCATTCTGCAGAATTGTTACTGGGAACTAACACAAAATAAACAGAGCATTACTCAAGACAACCAGGTCCAGTCCTAAAAAATGCATATACTACTGGGTTAAAAATAGATACAAAAGAGGACTCCAGAAAAAATTTTAAAACGTCTTAGGGTTAAGCATTTAAAGCCTGATTAAGACACACAATGTGACAGATAACTAAATAAATATACTGAGCTCCATAGGAAATACACATACTTTGGGAGATGGATAACTGGTGAGCCAAAGCCTAAAGGATGAGTTACAGACTTCAGGGGTAAAATCTTCACACATCTTCTCCAACACGGGCATCCAGGACACAGCAAGGTGGCAGTTCTGTAAGCAGACCCAGGTTCCTTCTTCTACTGCTGATTTAATCATTTTTGCTGCGATTGGTCCCTGTCCTTGTCCCAGTGAAATAGCTTGAAATTTATTTCCAGACATACCTTTATCATTTGCAAATTTCAGCAGGCCTAAGAGGGTACAAAAAAATGATCTCCCTGCTTACTCTATTAATTTTAAACTATGCCTTACATTTCAGGGAACGGGTATTTAATTGTGGAAAGTTCTAGTTACCTTTCCTTATAAATACCAGATTTACAATCAAATAGGAAATGGACATTGAGCACGATGATTTATAACTTCTTAAAACTTTGCATATTATATACTTACTGGCCATGGGATCTGCTCCTGGAGACAGCACAAAAATTAAGGGAATGGTGCAATTTGAATCCAAGTAACTCTTTGTCAAATCAAAGGGCGGAGGCTCTACAAACTTTTTCCCTAGTTTTTCTGTTACATAATTCGTTATAGCTGGAGTTATCTGTCAAAGAGGAAGAGGACATGATCTTTAGAGAAATTCTTATTTCACCTAACTTTGATTATTACTGAAAAGCAGCAAGAGTAAAAATGGGCCTAATGGCCAAGAAAAGCACGCAGCACACCAGAGACAAAGTGTGAATGTCCCTCGTACATAAAATGTGCCTATAAATTGATGGGACAAGACTAACAATCTGAAAGAAAAATGGGCGAACATAAACAGTCTATAGAAAATGAAATCAAAATGGTCTTAAATGTATGAAAAGATGTTCAACCTTATTCATATAGCAGAGACTGCAAACTGTCCTGCTTGTCTCGTTCTAGTCCTAGAGCCCCAAATTTCCCCAGCCTTTTTGGCTTGGGTAGTTAGATGTGGCCTTGTGACTAAGTTTTGGCCAAAGAGATTCAAGTAGAAATTCTGTAGGGAGTTTCTAGATCCTATCTTTGTAAGGAAGCTGTTTGCCTTCAACACTCTTCAACAGAAGTGGAGTTCATGAGCCAGCTTCTGTCTTGCTAATGAGGACCATGCCCTAGGGGACTTCTCTCCTAAACTAGCAGGAAAGAGGGAACTTGAATCTCCCAGTGATCTCAAAACCAGAGCTGCCCTCCCTGCCCTCACACGTTTGCTTTAGGCTATTAGGAGAGAGAGAAATTAACATCCATTTCATTTAAACTGTTGTATTTGAGATCTCTGTCACAGCAGCTCAGTTTCCACAATAACACTCATAATAAGAAAAATATAAATTATAACTATATTTAGATACCAGTTTTCACCTATCACATTGTTATATAGATAAACAGGACAAAGATAGCCTCTGTGTGTTGACCCCTAGATTGTTTATTATTTCTTCACAGCAGAATGAAATCTGTTAGCTCAAAAGCCTACTGACACCAAATTCAAATTTTTACACCTTCAGTTTTTCTAAACACAGCCCAAATAAGCAGCACTTGGCCATTTAGAGCCTGCCTGCTTTGTAGTAACTGCTAGCCATCGATAAGATAAGCCCAGAGCTGTCCTCCTTAACACCCGCTCCCTTGAGAGTTCTCTCCCCCTGGACCCACGGCCGCCCCCATCTAGCGGGAAGCCTATCAAAGCAACATCCAGGATCACGCCTGTGTGCTGCCGCCTCCTCCTGGTCACCTCCTTTTCCTCAGTCAGCCCCCAAATTCCTCAAACGCCCTGCATGGACTGGCAAAGATCCAAAATTTGGCCAACTACTGTGTGGGCAAAAGTTGCAGTGAACAGACATTCTCATACACCGCCAGGGAAGAGTAAGCTGGGTAACTGTCATGGAAGACAACTTGGCAATATCTATGAAGTTACAAACGGGCAGATCCACAGACCCAGCAATCCAGACATTACCGGGCCAAGAAGCAGGAAAATATAATCCGTAACCAAGAGTAAAAAAATCAGTCAATAGAAATAGATCCAGAAATGATGGAATTAGCCCTTAAGGATTTAAAAGCAATTGTTATGACTGTTCAAGTATTTAAAGGGAAACATGAACAGAAGAAGGAGAAATAGAATACCTAAAAAAGAACCAAGTGAATGAACTTTCTGAACATCAAATATATAACAGCTGAAACAAAAAATTAATTGGATGGGATTAATAGCAGACTGGACACTATAAAAAGAAATCAGCAGACTTAAAGATAGCAACAGAAGCTACGCAGACTGAAGCCCGATGACACAGAAGATTCTAAAATAATTAACAGGATATCAGTCCTGTTAATTATATCAGAGGTATAATATCAAGCAGTCTAATGTATATTTAACTGGAATCATGGGTGGGATAGCAAAGAATATTTGAAGAAATAATGGCCAAAATTTTTCCCAAATTTAGGGAAACTATATACTTACAGATCCAGGGAGCTCAATGAACCCCTTTGATCATCTGAAATGAGGGTAAGGAACCAAATAACAGCTCAAGACCTAGAATTTCATAAATGGCAGAATATCTGGGTTCCAAACAGAATACATTTGTCTTTTACCTTATCAGGTCTTAAGCACCGAAGAATTATTATTTTCTGCAGTTCATTTAGCCTCTCATCCATTGGTGCTGGAAATTTAGCATTGTGTGGCTCTTTACTGTCATAGATTTCCCGCCATTCAGTTATATAGTCACAAAAATGCTGCCTAATGGGAAAAAAGCTTAATAACTATTCTTTCTTTGGAAAAAATTTTAAATTAAGGTATAATTGATATACAACCTTATGAAGGTTTTACACAAGCAACACTGTGGTTACTACATTCACCCATATTACCAAGTCCCCCCCACACACTCCACTGCAGTCACTGTCCATCAGCATAGTAAGATGCTAGAGAGTCACTACTTGTCTTTTCTGTGCTTTACTGCCTTCAATGGAAAAAAATTTTAAAGATATTGTTGAACAAAGAGATGAACCAAGACAGCTATAGAACCACTTAAGAATCACTATATTACACATTTACCCATCACCATTCAATGCTAAGGCATCAAGTTTAAGCAATTACCTGAGTCCTTTGAAGGCAGGAAATTCACTTGCACGACAAATTTCCTCCCAGCTTTTGTCCTGTAGCCAAGATGGATCAGGATTTTTCTCAGCACTCTTAAGACTTATTCCTCCAGTTAAAAGAAACATCAGTTCCTGGTATTCTATTTCTTTCTTTGCCCTGTATTCCCAAAATAAGGACTGCTATAAATTGTTGATCTTAAAACTGAATGAAGTCAATTTCTGCTTCTATCACTTGGACAAATATAATCAGGACTGTCTTATACTAGAAAACCAGACAAAACGAAAGAAACAATTGTTTTTGGAAATTATACAATAGCCAGTGCAGGACTGCAGTCTCTGAAAAAAGGAAGACAAGGTGATCCCTATGTTTGCCTCAGCTACCAGCTTGCAGGCATTTTCCAGATTCAAAATCAGAATTTGGTAGTATTGCTGAGTGGAAAAGACAGAGAGCAGAGTTAAGGAAGGCTGAGCTGGCTGGAGTTTGTGGGCAGAATACCAGAGAGGAGGGAGTTGCATGGAAAAGGAGCTTCAGAAATCTGCATAGATATCCTCTTGATTCTAGTGCTAAATGCTAAGTCATATATAAGTGGGGGTAAAACTCCAGGATGCCATGCAAAGAATATCTGGGGAGCTGTAAACTGATAGCTACCAGACCACACATGACTAGAGATAGAAATTCTTGACAGCTAGGGTTGAATGCTGACAAGGATGTGGAGCAACAGGAACTCTCATTCATTGTTGGTAGAAGGCAAAATGGAACAGTTACTTTGGAAGACAGTTTCTTGAAAAACTAAACACACTCATCACATGATCCAGCAATTACACTCTTTGGTACTTAATCAAGTAAGTTGAAAACTTAGGTGCACACAAAAGCCTACACACAAATGTTTATAGCAGTTTTATTCATAATATTCAAAACTGGGAAGAAACCAAGGTGTCCTTCAGTAGGTGAATGGATAAACTGTGGCACATCCAGACAATGGAATATTATTTACTGCTAAAAAGAAATGAGCCATCAATCTGAGAAGACATGAAGGACCTTACACACGTATTAAGTGAAAGAAGGCAATGTGAAAAGGCTCTATTTCTTGACCTGGGTGATAGTTATATAGATCTTTGCTTTGTAAGAATTCTGAACTGTACATGAATATTTTTGAACTTTTCTGTGTGATTTAAATTTTAAAAATCAAATCAAAACACCAATACTACCACAGAAGAATGCACAAGTAAAATCATGAATTAAGCAGAGCAGAAACATGATATCCTTTTGTGAGAAGCCATCTGTATCAATTAGATTTTCCAGGCAGGTTTTAAAAATAAAAAAATTAAGAAAAAGTAACTAACTTACAGAAGAAGATTGGCACACAGTAAAAAGGAAAACAATAGCTTGTCCTTCTCAAATAGTGATCGGCATATATTACAATATAAGTTGTATGTGAAATGGTCATTTAAATATCGTAGGCGCTTTTCCAGGATTTTGGATTTGTTACTAAAAGGTTAAAGAAAAGAAAAATATATTGAGCCAAACAAAAGAAAAAATAAATACCATATGAATTAACATGTAAGCTGCTTTTATTTTATCAAAGTACCCACTGTTAAAAATATGAAACCACAAATGCACACATAACTGCATATACAACCAGTGAAATCTGAATAAGCTCAGTGAATTGCACCAATGTGAATTTTCTAGTACTATAGTTATGCAAGATGTTGCCACTGGAGAAACGGTGTGGAGAGTGCATGGGACCTCCCTGTACAGTTTGTTATGTGTACAACTTCTTATAAATCTATACATTAAAACAGGGCGTAATTCCATGAGAAATTAAATATGGCTTACACCAACTCTGTATTCAAAAAATAAGTTTCTTATTGTGCTCCAACATTCTTAAAATGACAAAATTGCAGAAATGGGGAACAGATTAGGGATTGCCAAGTGTAAAGGAGAAGGAGGGGGAGGGAGGGAGTAGGTGTGGCTGTAGGACAACATGGGGAGCCTTGCGGGGATGGAGGTGTTCTGTGTCTTGACTGTATCAACACCAATATCCTGGTTGTGAAACTGTAGTACAGGTTTTCAAGATGTCATCACCAGGGAAATTGGGTAACAAGTATGCAGGATCACTGTATTATTTCTTAAAATTGCATGTGGACTTATACTTATTTCAAAATTAGAAGTTTTTTTAAAGGTAATACTTGGTCCTGTGGGACTGGGATGGAAAAATAGGGGGTACTGACACTTCTCTACACAGAGCTTTCCGTAGAGGACTTACTTTTAGAATTGTATGAATGGCATATATGCTCAAAAATATAATAACATTAAAATCAACAAGGATGAGGGGAAAACTCTAAAGTGAAATACAAAATTAAACAAATGAACCTAGCTGTATTTCATATGAGTAACAACACCACACTGAAGGTGTGTGTTGGGGGGGAAACTAACTCAGGTATTTTTGAATAGCTTTTTGTGTCCAAAACCAAAAAGACTGCCCGTGTGGTCTGCATTCAGTTCTCTTCAGCATATACCCAAGAATTGTTGGATATGGCAGAATTACTGGATCCTATGGCAAACCAGTTTAATATTTTGAGGAACTTCCAAAATGTTCCCGAAGTGGCTGCCCTATTTCACAACTCCACCAGCAGCATACTCGGGTTCTGAGGACACCAGGCTCGTGAACACTTGTTATTGACATGCCATCGGGTGGTCTGTGTAAATTCAAATTCCAAATCCTAACTGGGAACGCTCAGGGATTTCACTGCCTCCGGAGAGATCGTTCTACCAGGAGCCCATGCAGAACACACATGGAAGCCGCAAACTATATTTTTATTCTACTTAACAAGTACAACAGTAGTAAATACCAGACATTGTTATCACACCTCACACATATTATCTTTTTAAATTTCTCATAACAACTCCAAATGGGAGGTTCTATTAACCCTATACAATAGATAAGGAAAACTGAGGCAATTCCAGAAAGGTTCACTGACTTGCCTGTATTTATGGAGCTGATATGGGAGAGAACTGAGGTTTAATCCCTCACTCCAGTCTGACTCCAGCGTCTACGTACATTCATTGATGAAAGTGAAAATGCCTAGCAAATTATTAGACATGTGGGACTGAAGACTTTTAGACACCTCAAGTCTGGAGAAAGAGATACTGGAGTTGCCAACAAAGTTAAGTCATGTGTATTTTTGAAATAATTAAGAGACAGGCAGAGAAGAGAACCAAAGCTAATCCCTCTATGCCTAAATCTTGAGAAGGAGTAAAACAAAACTTAAAATAGGAAGGAGGCTTTCTTTTCTTTCTTTTTCTTACCGTATTTTTAAATGTTTTGACAATGAATACACATTACATAAGTAATGAGAAAAAAGTTACATATTTTTAAATGGAAAGGATGGTGAAAATCCAACCTAGAGAGGATGAATGAAGCTAGAGAAGGTTTACCTGTCGTGAATAGAGTTGATATAAAGGTTCACAAACCAGGTGAGAGAGTACTGGTACATGGGATCGATGTTAGCCAGGTCTGCGATACTGAAGAATAAAACTGATGAATGTTTAGCAATAGGTCTGTAGCCTTCTCGAGATTCTGCTATTTTGAGTTCTGTTGTTTCTGCAATCTAGAGGAGAAAATTCAAGATAAAGAAATGGGAAATGGAAATGTGTCTTAATGATGTATTTTCATATAATGAAGTTTATATTTAAAAAATACCCCCATCTTAATTACAAAATTATAGAAGCATAGTTTATAAGAAAGTATGAGCTTTATTTTGCCAAAAGCCAGAAAGGGAAAAGAAGGGAGAAAAGAACTAGGGAGGGAGGGAATGAATAGGAAGAGAGGGAATAAGGGAGGAAAAAAGAAAAAAAAAATGGCTTTACAGCTTAAAGGTGTGATTACCCAACCATCATCTCTTTCTTATTTGAGAAATACCAGAGCTATCATCTATGCTTAGTCGTCATCTGAATCTGACATTTGTCTATTATAGTAACTCATCCTCTTTTATTTTAATATATCAGAGAGAGGGGGAGGAAAAGGATAGAGTTCAAGCATGCATATGTGTGTGTGTAAGGTATCAACATGGAAACCAGGACCTGGCACAAAGCTTGGCAAAGTAGATACTCAGAAATATATGCTGGCTGATGGATTTATACATTAAGAAAAGCTTTTTTCACCTCGCTTCTCATATGTTTAACTTTTCTGGACTTCAGCCCCAAAGAAAAAATTTTTCCAAGATAACAGCTCCTCATGACAATTCAGCCTGATAGGCTGATAATCTACAGGGGAAATGTTTCGAGTGCTCTTCCACCCCGCTCTCCCCTCTTTGGGAATGCTATCCACAGACTCTGCTGAAGGAGTGCACCTATGTACTCACGCTTATATTATGTATTTATAAATAACATTTATGCCTTATTTGCAGTTGATTCAACTAGATGATAGGGACAGACTCAGACCCAAGATAAGCTAATCAATTTCTCCCCAGAGAATTAGAACTTTAAAAGCCTCAGGTACTTGTTACTTAATTTTAGGTAGTAAGGGGCATCAGTGCTACACAGGCATCGGGTCCAGAGTTGGTTTCCATGTGCAAGATAAATGAATGAAAGAATCGGTACAAAGTTTTACATAAGCATTGGTCTTCAGAATGAGCAGAGAAGCCCAGATGAGGACTACACAACCTTAGAGAGAGGGGCAGAGATACAGCATGGAAACTTAATGCTTCCCATTCATGCTTAAGGCTTGTATGTACTTCCTACAATTGAAAAAATATCCCATTGTATCTTTTTGATTTGAGTGTTCTGTTCCTTGTAAACAAGCTTTCCAAAAACTACATAGTATGACCACAACTAAAATTAAGTGCTGAACCTCAATCTTAACTACAAATAAGTAAAACAAAGTTATCAGCCGTGGAAATTAATCACATTTTACATAGACAGCATAATTTTAGTATTCCCACTTAATCTGTTATTTAAACTATAATTTTTCAGCCCGAATGCCATTTACCCTGGATGGCAATAGCAAGGAAAAACAATCAGCAAATACTGTTATTATTTTTTTTTATAGCAAATAGCAATCTAAAGCAGGTTTGATGGCTTGATCTGCAGTATATTTATAAATAGTGTTTGCTAATCTTGGCTCCTAGTATGAAATGCTAAACTCAAGAAATACTAATACTTTTTTATTAATTATCATTAATGGCTTAAAATCAAACAACAAGACATTTTCTAAGAAATAAACATTGTGAGAATATATTAAAAGAGAAGAATTCATTACTTGTAAGAACTTCTTGAGCTATGATATTTATAAGTATTAATCTTTCCAAAAATCAAGAAGACTGGTTTTCAGTCAAGAAAACTTTGGGGGAAGGAGAGGCCTTGAATCTACAGAACAAATTCTTAAAATTTTGTTTTTATTTGTTTAATTTTATGGGTTGGAATAAAAAGGAAAAGCAGGTTTCAGACATATGTGGGGGAACTGTCCTCTGAAGATGGGTTTTTCTTATGCTGGGCAGGTGGAAGAGAAGTCAGGGCCAGATACACAGCATGCTTTGGATCAAAATATATAATGAATTAAAAATTATGTTTGTAGTGATCAATGGGACCCAGTCAGAAAGACATTATGATCTATTAAATTTCTCTTTGTAAAATAAAGTACTCTAACCAATAAATATTTCTCTCTGCTTTCCTCCTGAGTCTTAATAGGAAATAAGCTGATAAATGGTTCCTATCCTTTTTCTCCTTTGAAAAAACTGTGTGATTAGGGGACAGTGAGAAGCTACTCTTGCTCTGAGGGACAGGAATTGGGAAGGGCAACATTATAGACTATGTTAGCCATGGTCCCCAGATGGATGGCTGCCATAGAATATTACTCGGAGGAATTACATAGGAATTACTAGGATATTACCCTACTCCTTTGGCTTTCCTGAAATGGGTGGGAAAAGTCATTACTGTCACATTCACCTAAAACTAAACCTACCCTGAGGGAAAGGGTGCCATGACTTTTTACAGCTCCCTTTTCCCAGAGCTGGTATGCGGGGTGGCAGTCAGTGGAAGGATGCTGAGCAATTTGTGCAATTTCTATTTAGGTTTCTTTTTATTTTTTAATTCCCCCAATATTAAGATGTGCTTAATTCATTGGGTGGGTCAGGGAGGACTGAAAGTTCTCAAAATCAATAAAAACCCCATCAACATCATTCTGTAATATCACCAAAATATGTGAACTTGGGCCTCAGCTACTATTCCTAGGCCCTAGTTTTCTCAACTGTGAAATATAAAAGATGACTGATAGCTAAGGCCTCTTCCACCTCCAAGATTGCAGGGGTCTATTAAAAAAAAAGATGCAACATGAAATACCATTTGGCTATGTGAGATGAGATGAATTTGCAATAAATATGTTACTGGTTGTGGACCACCTGCCACCCCAACTTTCATACCCCTCTCTCCAACAAACATGACACAGCAATGTCAGAAGAACATCCTTATTAGTTCCTAGAACCACTTACTGTCCCATTAGCCAGCAATTACCTCCACACGTCTTAAGCTCCAACCAGGAATGGAGGAAGCCAAATTCTCAAACTCAATTTTTAGATGAAGAGTCAACTAAAACTTGAATAAACCTGAGGAGCTTGCCTTACCTATGCAATAATTTAAAAACTATTTTTAAAATGTTCTTTCTAAATTTATTTCTTCTGTGCTTAAGTACAATCTACACCAGACCAATTTTGAATAATTCAACAGCAAGAGATATTCTCTTGTGAGTTTAAAATTAGTTCCTGTGTTTTGGTGTTTTATGAATTCTTTTTCTTTTCCAGTAAGACTAGTATATCACGGCCATCAAGGACTGGCAGCAAACTGGAATCTTAAGAATCAACAGATTCCTAGGATTGTTTTTTCACCTGCTGTTTCTTTGCTATCTCATTGGACATCAGTTTAGCCGAGTCTAAGACTTTAATTGCACTTTCATCTTCTAAAATGTTCCCTTCTGAAGATGATAATGTTTCTAAAATTTTTGTCTCTATATCTTTTAGCTGTTTCTTATTAGCTGCAGACTGAAGAATAAGAGCATTTCGTTCCTCTTCTAATTCTGGTCTGAAAAGATAGAAACATTTCATCTAAATTTGTAGTATCTTACTTAAATTCGTATCTAAATATTAGATATCACAATTTTGTAGACATGTCATACAAACTATGATGATTAATCTCTTAATCCTAACCAAGGGAAAAAAATTACTTCCATACAAATATTGTTTAAAAAATTCAAGCCCCCACCCCCCCAAAAAGGGCATTAATTGTATGTATGTAAAATGTGACAGTAACATGTACCACAGTAGGTCTAGGAATATGTTAGGTTTATCCATAAGGCTTAGCTGGTAAAGTGAGAATAAGAACTGGAGAAGAAACTCAGAGTAGGAAACTTGTTCTTTCTTCCTTGGCTTTATCATATTCAGTCTCATTTTCAACATCTCTTCTATAAGAGCAGGGTGACTTGGAACACAACTGACTCTTCAAAGCCCAAGACAAAACTGGCTTATATCTTAACAAAGATGGTATGAAACTTCAAAATAACATAACGCACCATGTTATAGAGTATGAAACAACATGGCTCTATCCTGGATTCTATGGAAATGGGATTCAAATATTGGGAGTGACAACAGCATCTCGTATTTTCCATTTATAATTTGATTTCATGTAATAGACTACTTATAATGTTATATTAAGTTCCAAGTGGAATCAAAGATTTCTTTCATGAAGCAATTCTTTACAAGTAGCCCTTCCAGGTATAATATTTTTTCTCACTTAAGAAATAACACATGCTAGTAATGGAAAAATACATAAAGTATAATGAAAATAAAAATTATTCATAATCTTATCACCCCCAAGGATGATCACTACTAACATTCTGGTGTATTCTTCCTACTCAACCTTTTTTTTTGTATATATGGATATTCATTCATGCATTCTTTTTTACAAAATATTACCCAGTGTATACAGTCTTGTATCCTGCTTTTTAATTCTTATCCTAAATATCTTAAATATTTTATTTCATTAATACACTGTATATGAGCCTTTGAACACATTTCTGATTTTGTCCATAGCATGCATTCCTTGGGGTGATATTTTTTAGCTCAGACAATCAGATACAAGTCATAAGTCACAGCATGTCACCTGAATCCTACTACGCATACTGAGAGACCATTAAAATGTGATTGGTTTATAGAATGGCTATTTTAAATGACTATATAATTATTTAACTTATAATAATACAAAATATAAGATTTGACAAGGTTTTGAAATAATCACATGGAAGTATTAATGGCCTACAGATATTCTGCTCTAGACCACCTGAAAGCATCTAAGAGAATACGTACCTCTCCTTTGCAACAACGATACCTAGTAATTGGTCTTCAAGTCCTTCTGGAGTGATCATGAAGTTGAGCAAAGACACCTTGGTAGCCAGTTCTGGCATATAGTGTGGGTTTCTCAGTTTTGTCGTGATGTAAAACTTGAAATCAAAGGAGTACTCAATAATGACCTCCCCAAGTCTGATGCAATCAATGCCACCTATATTTCAGAAAACAGATTCATAATAAGTACGCCAAAGTTACAGAGACCCTCCCTCCACGTGAAGGCCTTTCCTAGGTTACAACTAAAGGGTCCTAAAGTGATTTAAAATAGAATACACAGGCCTCATTCACTCTGGCGTACTGCAGGACATTTTCTGGTTGTCGTGGAGCCTTCTAAATCAAGACTCTTTTTGATGTTACTTCCTCTGCTGATTTTCAGTCATGATTTCAAAATTATTTGTACATGACTAAAACTCTTAGGAGTCCTAGAGCTTGGCAGAGATAACATTTTTATAAGTGGAAAGATACTCGGGTCCACATTAACCATTACTACTCAAAATAATGCACTTTGTGTGGTTCATGGTCATAAGATGAAGGGATTTCAGGCTGGCTTCAACTTTTTAATGTTCTTTACTGAACAACAGTCTAGATAACACTGGTTAAAACAATGAAGGGAGGCAAGGTGTTTATTTTAGAATATCTGACCTAAGTTCATTCCCAATAGTTGTTCCAAATTTATTTTCATGTGTAATAATGACAGAAGTTGTGAGTTATCAACATTATTATTAAATTTATATAGTGGATTTATTGCCTCAAAGGTATGCCTCAAAGACAGTGCAATCATCTTTCAGTTCTACCAACTAATATTAATTTCTACCTTGTTTAAAAGTTTGTCTAAGTAGTAAAGGCTCTAAAGATGGATCCAGTTCTTCACCAACATTTTCCAGTAGAAGTGGAGTCCCAAACCGAATACAATTTTCCAGTGTTCTCATATAGTCCGCATCTGACAGCTTAATAACACTAAGCTGATTTTCTTTCTCAGAGTTTTTGATCCACTTATTGGCTTGACCCTGGGGGTCAATCATTAAAGACCTAGAATATAAGAAGAAAAATTCTAAGGGGAATAAATAGATGCTGAGATTTCTTTTAAATATGTAATTTAAATAATAAACATCACCATCAATGTGTACAAATACAAAAGTGTTTCACATAGATTATCAGAAGTAATCTTCACAAAAGACTTGTGAGAAAAACGCGAAGTGGAGTTTCATTCCTGTTTATTTTTGAAACGAAGAAACTCAGTTTCAGGGACTATTTTGCCTAAGGTTCCAAGGTTACAAAAGTAGGTCAATGTCAGAAGTAGAACATTGTGAGCCTGTAAGTTGTGCTCTTTCCATATTCATACAATGTCTTCCCAGTAATTTTAATAAATGACATCTGTTAATATAGTATGAAAAATAATCCTATCTATTGCATAAAAAATGTAAAGTAAGAGATCCACTAGCCTAAAATGGATTTCCTCAAGTTATGAGTTGAACCTTAAAGTTTCCAAGTTTAGTCTGGCATATATTTGAGAGGCATTCAGGAATTAATTTTGTACAAAAGTATGGTAAAGACTGTGCTCAAGAATATATGATTCATTGTCTCAGATATTCAAAATATGATGTGCTTTCCTCTTGCTCCACAATGATGCTGTCCTGTTTTCCCTTTTTATTCAGCACAGTGCGTTAAATTATCTTGTAAAAATATTAGTACAGAAAGGCGAGTTTTCGTCCTATGTCATGTTGGCTTTCTCAGACATTTTTTTTCTTCTGGGATACAATCCCCTTTTCCTTTGTCTACAAGTAAGCTCTTTAACCAAGTACTCTCTGATAACTCTGCCTTTAAACTGTCTTCCTTTTCAAAAGACAAAATGATCTAGTACAAGTTAGCTGGTTGTTTTCTTTCTCAGCTCAAATTGTGCTGAAATCCTATTGAAAGCACAAAAAGGTCCAGACAACTTGTTAAAATTTACTTTTGCTATCATAGCAAACAGAGGAAAAGTGTTCTGGAAATGAGAAAATTATTTTGCATTCAACTGCTTAAAAGTTGCCTAGTAATTAGATTAGATGCTTTTAGTACCTTTCAAGGCTCTGTTTAAAGGGTCTTTTTCTTCCTTGTTGATCCTTAATATTGGAAAAATACAGTATTTGTTCATTCTCTTGCAAAAAGTAACAATTTTTATTAACATTTTGATGCTAATCAGTGTTCTTGGTGATGTCTAAATCAATGTTTTCAGTAATGCAATAATAGAGATTTTTATTTATTCTAAAGGAATCAAATCCCTACTTAATAAAACCTTATTTAAGTATTACAAATACAACTGGAAAGATGAATTGTGTCCACCAGACAGATAAGGCCATGCCATGGTATTTATACTCCAAGTGTACCTCATTGTAGGTATGAAAATGCTGCTAGTCTACATCTGAGATCCTGCATGGCTTGAAGAAGAAGGCATGGCCTATCTGTGCTTCTGACAGAGGCAGGGATTTGGGGGAAAACTAGCTTTGCTATTAAGTAGCCAGGGTGATAAGTTAATAATAATAAAGCAGCTTAGTAAGAATATTCACCATGGTTAAAAAGAAAACAGAACTTGGGGTGAAATGAGGTATTTGTGATGATTATTAAAAATTATCATTTATTGAGCACTATATTCTGAGCACTTCCTCACAACTTTCCTAAGGAGCAAGTCATTATTATCCCCATTTACAGATGGGGTGCCTAGGCACTGAGGGGTCAGTAAGTTACCAAAATCTCAAGATACAAAGTAATAGGGGAAAATTTGAAACCAAATATCTTGACACCAGGGTCTGCACTGCTCTCAACCACTGCACAATACTAAAAACAGACAAAACTCTAAGAATTATGAACAAACACAAGGGTTGATTAATTATAACTATGCATCCAGCAGCATGACCAGCTAAACAACCTGAAAATCCTCCTACCACCTAGTACTGGCAGGTAAAATACGACATTTTAAAAATACACGGTGATGTGCATTTAAAAGATACATATATACATACAGAAAAATACAGACACAACTGAATTCCAGAACAGTAAGTGTGTGAGCAGACATGACAGCTAGCCTTGGGGAGAGCATCAGTTCTAATAACCCAGGGGGCTCCTGAGGACCTATGTGGCAGGAAGCTGGAACCGAGACTCCACATAATAAAGCTTAAATCTGCAACAGGCTTACTGAACCACAGATAGAAAACATCCTGCTCTATGCATAAGGAGGTAGGAGGGGGAGGGAAGTGTTTTGATTCCTGTCTCATCTCTGGCTGGGAAAATCTCCTCTGAGATTCTTTTCAGATACTGTATTCTTCAAGTTTGTATCTCATTCCTGAATTCCTCCCTGAGTTCTTGAATATTTTTCTGTAGCTCCATGAGCATGTTTCTGATTTTTATTTTGAAATCTCTTTCAGGAAGATTGATGAGTTCAGTTTCACTTGTCCCTCTTTCTGGTGTTTGTGGGATTTTGGTTTGAATCAGCTTCCTTTGACGTTTCATATTTATAGGTGGTGCCCCCTAGTACCCAGAAGCTCTACTCTCTGTAGTGATGGCAGGGATCACAGGCAAGTAGCACTGGTGCCTGCTGGAAGGGAAGAGTTCTTTCTGCTTCCTGGATGCAGTGCCTGTCTCCACTGCCAGGGCCAGCGGGCCGAGCACACAGGGAGAAGCCTCTATGCTTTTCACTTGTAGCTGCTCTAGGTGGGGCCACCCTCTGGCTGGCCTGGCACAATGGTGGGGGCACACGGTTTGTGAGCTGGTGCTGGCCAGGAGGAAGGCACAGCAGGCTGTGTATTGCAGTGGGGGGCCTTTGAGCTGCATTGCCAGCCAGGGGGATAGAGCACCTGAAGCTCCTGAAAGTTCCCAACCTGCCGGGCAGTTCCCTTTAGCAGCCCTCTAGCTGTTAAGAAGTCTCTCAGACTGCCTGCCTTTCTTTGGTCCCAGAGCAGTTGAATGTGGATTCCTGTTTTCCACAAGTGGCTGGAATCTCAGTCTCTCCAGGTATTCTGCCTGTCTTAGCTTTCCAACCCCACTAATCTCCAATGCACCATGTACTGTAGGTTCGTGCTCCCACAGCAGATCTCCAGGGCTGGGTGTTCAGCAGTCCTAGGCCTTCACCCCCTCCCTGCTCCGTTTCTCTTCCTCCCTCTAGTGAGCTGGGGTGGGGGAAGGACTTGGGTCCCTCCGGATCCCAGCTTTGGTACTTTACCCTTTTCCTTGGGGTCTGCTGTTTCCCCCAGGTGTAGGCAGTCTGCCGCAGCCTTCTTTCCTGTTGCTCTTTCAGGATTAGATGTATTTGCTATATTTTCATATTATATGTGGTTTTGGGAGGAGGTTTCTGTCTCACCTCTCACACTGCCATCTTTAATCCTCCTTTCCTCTGAGATTCTATAACCATGGATCTGTATGTCATGTGGACTTAGAATGCAAGTTCACAGTATCTACGTGACCCAGGAAATGTAAGCTGGGAAATCAGCATGTATTAGGCCAAAAATACACTGGGAATCCTGTTAGAAGTAAGGGCAAAACACACATTGTGGCTGGGGCAAGAGCAAAAGGAAAACTCAACACCTGCTGAGGAAAGGCAGGAAAATGACTTGAGCTAAAAACATTATATTGTAACCAACCTTTTCCAAGAGACCTCTTACTCTAGGAGAGAAACTCCTGTTCAGATCCAGCCGCACTGGGAGGCAGAATCTAGCTGTCATAGGAAGGAGGGACAGAAAGGCTGAAAAGTCCAACTGTAAAGGCCCACATGCACAGGCCCTTCCTAAGACTAAGAATCAGAATAATGGAGAACTCCCACTCTGCCCCAGACGATGTAACACGGAGCTTGGAGCAATCTACTTCCAGGGGAAGCAAAAACGTAGAAGGAGATCCCATTTTCTGGGTCATGGGCATTCAGGAACAGTTGAAAGCTGAAGGTAAAACTAACACTGAGAAAAACACTCCAGGACTTAGCCCTCATTCTAAGCATAGACCCACAGCTAGATTAAGCCTTGGTCTCCTGAACTTACCACAGCAACAACAAAACACAAACCCACTTCAGCTCATGGTTACACTGACTCAAGCCCTGCACCAACGGAGTGATGGAAGGAGAGGCATCCTGGAGCCAGCATCATTTAGCTCGGTCCCTATTGTTAGACCCAGGCTATCTGGCATTCAATCAAATATTGTGAGATACTTAAATAAGCAAGGGAAAACCCCTAGAACATTCTCAGGAGACAAAGACACAGACTCAGATTCAGAGGTGACACAAATGTTGGAAATATTAGACAAGTATTTAAAAAATAACAGTGATTAAAATGTAAAAGAGCTAGCAAAAAAGGTGGACACCATATCTGAAGAGATGATCTTCAGCAGGAAGAAGAAACTGTAAGAAATAGTTAAGTTGAGATACTAGAACTAAAAAATATGATGTCAAACCTAAAGAATTCCTTTCATGAGCTCTGTGCAGACTCAACACAACAAAGGAATGAGTTAATATAGTTATTGACTTGAAGATAGTTTTAAAGAAATTCCCTAGAAACTCAAAAAGAAGAATAAGTGGTTAAAAGCAGAACAGAGCATCCACTATCTTTGGGCAGTATCAAAAAGACTCATAAATACAAGTAATCCCAAAAGAGAAGTGGGAGGAAATGAAATAGATCCAAAAGGCTCAGAGAACCTCGATCAGGAAAAATACCAAGATGAAAACACACACACACACATACACAGATGGACACACATACACACGCCTAAACATCTCACAGTCAAATTACTGAAAACTAATGATAGAAATGTGAAGGCTGTCAGGAAAAAAGGCACATTACATAAAGAGGGACTACATAAGTTGCAGAGCAGACTTTTTATCAGAAACTACACAAGCCAGAAGCAATGCAGTGATGTCTTTAAAAGAAAAAGAAAAACCCCGAAGCCCAAAAAACTGCCAACTCAGAATTCTAAATCCAGCAAAAAATATTCAAAATGAAGACAGAAATAAAGAAAAGGCTGAGTGAATTAATTACCAACTGGCCTGTCATAGGAAGTGTTAAAAAATATGCTTCAGGCAGAAGAAATATGAAACCACACAGAAACCCCAAGAAACCCAAAGAAACCAAACAGAAACACAAAGAAATGAAGAGGTCCAAACACAGGGGAAAAAAATGAAGGTAAATACAAAAGACATTTTTATCTTTAATCAACCTAACAGATAAATTACTGTGTAAATCAAAAATAATAACAATGTATCAAGATTTGTGGCATATGAAAAAGTAAAATATACAACAGCAAAAAAGGAAAGCAATATTGGCAGTATAATGCTGATTCTTATGCCATATGTGTACTTGTACATTATTATTTGAAAGGGTCCAGTGATACATGAGAGGTGTATATTGTAAACTCTAGAGCAAACACTAAAAATAAGGAGTATATAACTGACAAACCAATAATAGAGATAAAATGGAATCATAAAAAAGTTCAATTAATCCAAAGCCAGGTGGAAAAAAGAGCAAAGAACAAATGAGACAAATAAAAAAGAACTAGGAAGACGGTAAATCTAAACCTAAGTGTATCAGTAATTCCACTGAGTACAGATGATCTAAATATACTGATTACAGGTGGGGAGAATTATGTCAATCATATCTTAATTTTTAAAAATGGGGAAAGGTTATGTAACAACTTTTAAAACCATTTGAGAATAATTGAAAATGTTCTACATCTTGATTCTGCCAGGGTTCATATGACCATAGGCCTTAATCAAAATTTATAGAACTACACTTGAAAGGGGTGAATTTTACTGTATATAAATCATAGCTCAAGAAGCCTGAGTTAACATTTTTTTTTAAGTGAGAAGAAAAAAGCTGTTTTCAGACCAATTCACAAGTCCTCACTAAAAGAAAGTCTGAAGGGACAAAGATAGCATTATGAATCAGTGAGGAAAGCAGGGATAACGCAAAACAGTGCTGGGGTAAGTGGTGATCACAAAACAAATAAAATTAGATCCTTGCCTTTCATCACATCAAAAGATACAAAAAGAACCAAGCACCAGGGTCCTAACTGCAAAAAAGTAAACTGTTTCCCAACTCACGGCTTTTTCTGAGAACTACACTCCTGACCTCCAATACCTATGTATTTACCATAATGCCTTGGCCCCCAGCCATAGGTGTCTAGACCAAAGGTGACTTATTTGTCCCAAGCTAGGCCAATCAGATTTTCTCTCACAGGAAATTTGAAGTTGGACTTGATGGTTTTGGTTAATCTATATTATTCAACTAATGTGTCTTGTGAATTTAGGAACTGAGGCTTCTGTAGTGAACAGGTATGTACAACAGAGGAATAGAGTCAGTGTATCATCAGAGACAGACTAATAAGGCAAGTGACGGACACAGAGACATGACGTTTCACCTTCCAGAGGCCTGATGGCCCAACTTTTCTCTGATGTACACTTAACATAGTCTAAAGTGAGTACCCCAAAGTGTAAACATCAGCTACATACAGGGTTTTGCTGTCAGGAGGTACAAGAGGAGACAAAGCCTCTGTGTCCACCTATGTTGGTGTCCAGAAGGATGATGCCCATAGATGACCACACTGGGCCCAAGTGGCAAGAAGTGAACTCTGGCTCTAAGGATGTAGACGCAGGCCTGTTGACCAGCTAGTCCAAAAATTACAGGTAGAAAGGTTAACTTCACTGGACTATTACTTTACCAGAAGAGTCAGCTTTTTGCCAGAAAATGACACACCGGTCTTTTCAATTTACAAGCAACCCTGAAACCTCTGGTTTCCTTGAATTTCAATTAAGACTTAGAGATAACCCAACAGCATTTTCTGAACTGCAATTTAAAAAACATGAATGCCTAGGAATTTACCCTAAGGATGCAGCAGCCCAGTTTGAAAAAGACAGATTCACCCCTATGTTTATCACAGCACTATTTACAATAGCCAAGAAATGGAAGCAACCTAAGTGTCCATCAGTAGATCAATGCATAGAGAAGATGTGGTACATATACACAATGGAATATTATACAGCCATAAGAAGAAAACAAATCATACCATTTGCAACAACATGGATGGACATAGAGGGTATTATGCTCAGTGAAATAAGCCAAGCCGAAAAAGACAAGTATCAAATGATTTCACTCATATGTGGAGTATAAGAACAAAGAAAAAAAATACTGAAGGAACAAAACCGCAGCAGACTCACAGAACCCAAGAACAGACTAATAGTTACCAAAGAGAAAGGGACTGGGGAGGATGGGTGGGAAGGGAGGGATAAGAGGGAAAAAGGGGCATTATGATTAGCAGATGTAATGTTGGGGGGGCACGGGGAGGGCTGTACAACTCAGAGAAGACAAGTAGTGACTCTATAGCATCTCACTACGTTGATGGACAGTGACTGTAATGGGGTTGGTGGGGGGGACCCGATGAAGGGGGTAGTTTAATCACCATAATATTGCACATGTAATTGTAGATTAATGATACTAAAATAAATTATAAAAAAAACGTGAATGCCCACCAAATGAATGGAAAAGAGTTTAGAACAGAATTAATAAAGACTCAGGTTATAATATTCTATTAAATAGAACTTGCCCTGCTCCACTGGGGAACACATTTTTTGGAATAAATACTGACTGGCTCTTGGATTACAATGGATTTTACTAACTGCCTAGAAGTTTCAACTTAAGGATGTTCACTCTCAAAATGCTGAGGATAAACTTCAAAATATGGTTACATACAACCTTATTTTATTAAAACAATGTTATTAATATAAAGGAGACTTGAAGCACCTATATAGTATGGTTTCCAAAGAATATAAACAAACAATAACTCAAGTTTTCAGAATGTAGGATTTCCTTTTGTCTTTAATGTATCTCATATCCCAAAAGCAACTCAAATTCCCATTCATCTTAAAGGTAGTGAATGTGATGTTTCATTCCACATTTTACTTAACATAGTAATTAAGAATAAGGATTTAGAAGTTAAATTACCTGGGTTCAAATTCTGATTCCACCATTTATTAGCTCATTTACCTTACTAAATTTCAAATTAAAAAATCACTCTGGGTCTCAATTTCCTCATCTGTTAAAATAACATCTAACTCAGGAGTTTGTGTGGATATAGGGCACTTACAAAAGTACTTCATAAATATAAATGTTCAATAGTATCTCTCAGAATATGTTTGAGACATGGTCCCATGAAAAGACTTTTAAAATTTGATGACCACATGACTAAATAGCCATTTATAGGAAATTATTTTTCAGATTAGAGTAATTTTGCAAGTTTTTCAAAGTGATATAAATAAAAGAATAGCCATTAAAAACCATTTTCAAAGTTGATACAGTTATCCCACTACCAATGATAGCAACCGGAAAAGGTAAGTGATCTTACGGTATCTTGAAAATAGATAGAAATCCAGTGAATAGCCAAAAACTAGAAACAGCCCAGGAGTCTACCAACAGGAAAACGCATAAATAGTGATATATTCATACAATGGAATACTCCTCAGCAATGAAAAATGGGAACATTTTTGTAATGTGGAGGAAGCCTTACAACAAGAGAATACATACAGAATGATTCTATTTATATGAAGTTCTAGAACAGGCAAAACTAACCTGTGCTGAAAAATACTCAGAATAACAATTTCCTTTGGTGGGGTGAGGACGGGAATTTATTGGGAAGGGGCATAAGAGAATTCTTGGGTGTGTCTTGATAGATGCTCAGGTTGCACACATGTATACTTTTGATGGAATTCATTTAATGGTATACTTAAGTAATGTGTATATCATAGTAAATTTTACCTCAAAAGGAAAAAAATAAATAAATACTGAATTTTAGTTAATGATCTGTATGTTGCAATATTTTGGGGGAAGCATATACATATCTGCAACTTAAGCTGAAATGCATAAAAAAGGATGACTTAATGGATGGAGAGAGGGATGGATAAATAAATATGTGATAAAGCAGCAAGCATAATAAAATGTTAATTTGCAAGATCGAGGACATGCTGGTTATGTGGATGCTCACTCTAAAATCCAACTTTTCTCTGTTTAAGTTTTCAAATAAAATAATTGAAAAATAAATACTCTGTATTCCTTACCAACGCCTGGAGTTATTAACAATCACTCCATTATCTATAGAGAATGTATCTGTTGGTAACCCAGCAATATTCCAAGCTCTGATTTTTACTGGGTCACCCAGGGTCTTGCTCAATGAGAATTCCTCTGAACATGGGATTTTTTTCTCCTGTAAGAAATAAACAAATATCTGGTGTTTTCTTTCATTTTGTTGGTTGAAATATTTTTAAAAGTAAAATATTGAGTAGTCATTAGATACTATTTAATAACCCTAAGGAATAGAAAAAAACTGAATTGAAAGTTGGACTATGTTGGTTGAAATATTTTAAAAAGTAAAATATTGAGTAGTCATTAGATACTATTTAATAACCCTAAGGAATAGAAAAACCTGAATTGAAAGTTGGACTATGTTGGTTGAAATATTTTAAAAAGTAAAATATTGAGTAGTCATTAGATACTATTTAATAACCCTAAGGAATAGAAAAAAACTGAATTGAAAGTTGGACTATGAAAGTATTACTGATCAAACAAGAAGCATAAAAGACTCTGCATTTTCAGTTCTTTCTTTCCTTCTCTGTCCTTATTACCATCATTCCCCCAAAATACCCAAACATACTTTGAATGTTTTAAAAAGAAACTTATGAAACATGAAACCACTACCTTGCACAACCTGCTCCAATCTTCTGTACACTTTTGCCGAAAGCCAGACGTGAAAGCCCCAAGGTAGGCAATCACTCCTGCTGATACTAAGACATCACCAGTCAAATTTTCATATACTATCTGAAGGTCATCTGCAGCTTGAGACCATCTGTGATCACCAAAGGCAAAAGATAATCACCATAGAGAATGGAAGATAGTAACTGGAAGGGCAAGGGGCTGCCAGCCCAAACTCTATAACAAAAAGCCATTAAATGTTGGGTGATTGATGATCTATAAATGAGGAACTCAGGTCCCTTCTAGTTCTAACATACTATAATATGTATCTACGGTTTTTGAGTGACAGTTCACCTGTTGTTATTAGAATATTTTGCATTTCTTTTAGGACTTGGCTCTTCAGAATAAGCAAAAACAAAACACCCACATTTTTGTCTAAGAATATTCTCCAGGATGACTTGTTTCAGTATTTATTGTTAGTCTGTAAAACATAAGAACACTTGCAATTCATTACCAAAAGTTACATTTAACTTGTAGAGAAGTTGACATACTATTGCTAAGGTTGATTTTTTTCCATTTAATGAAACCTTTACAATAAAAAACTGCAGTCCAAAACCAACTAATCTGCACCTACAAAGTGCTGTCAAAGGAGTATTACCATCTATTCATCCAACAAATATAACTAATAAATGATATACCCTGCTGGCCAGTACAAATAAATAGATTAGAATAAAAATAACTGGATAAAGCTAGAGTAAAAGAATAAAGCTAAACATCAAGCCAGTTGCAGCTTCTTCAAAATAAATTTCAACAAAATGACCCATACTTCCTTCCACTGTTCCCCCATAAACATTTTATTACCAAAAAATTTGAACATATATAAAATTGGAAAGAATTATGCAACGATCACCCACCTACCACTTAGATTAAAAATAACTTTTTTTTTTTAAACATTTGAAAGCAAGTGGCAAACACCATCTTTCACAATGGTATTCTGTTTGAGGAAGCCTGGCTTGCTGTCTTGTAAAATGTCACACATTCTCGACCAGCTATTTTAAAATCAGTCATCATGACAAATGCCTAAAGAAAGTCATATATTCAAGTGTGACTTTCTTAAATACTGTTAAAATGGATAGAAATCTGACCTTGATTTTTCTCCACCCAGCCCTCCAATGAGTTTTGAGGCTCTTTCAAGTTTCTTAGCACAGAGTTCCACCTGGTCTTCTAAGCGAGCCTTTTCCTCAGTTTTCTCAGTAAATGTTCTTTGTAAATTTTCCAAATGATGTTCTACTCCTGCCAATTCTGCTCTCTTTTGATTCAAAAGCTCCATTGTCTCAGCTAAGGACCTCTGAGCTTCTGTTAAGCGGGCTTTTTTAGGAGCCACTACCTGTGTAGGAACAATATATACAGCTGTGATGTGCACTATGTAGACGCACATCTATACAATCCTCTATAGATATCATGGATTAAAAATGTTTATTATTATAACTATATTCATTATTATTAAATTACACAAAGTAAACATTTTGCCTTAAATCTTACATATTTTTGTGCACAAATAAAGTAAAGCATATTTATGTAATACATAATAAAAAATATAAATCACTCTAGACTAGCAAACTGTCAACCATTAAATAATTATTCCGGACTAACAAAATGTACAATATTTACTAAAAATGGCACAATATATAGCAAAATGTCTCAAAATAATAAGTTGCCATTTGACTATTGCCAAAAACAGAGGAAAACGTGTAACAGGAATTATAAATGTTCAAAATAAATGAATGTGGGTTTTTGTTTTTGTTTTTCATTTCCAAGTCCGTGATTTGCTTCCCAGTCAGCTGAGGCACACATTTTGTCTTGCCTTATTAAAACTGTGACAACAGAAATACAAAGAGAAAGAAAGCTTAAAGTGAAGTTTCACTATCCAAATTGAAATTTCCTCAACAAATGTTGAAAAGCCACACTTTGTTGATAAAGGGATTTTCTAAAATTCTTATCATACTCTTTAGTATATCAAGAATGGAGATAATCACTTTGATCACTGAGTGTACTAGAGCCGCTGCAGGATTCAGAAGATGACCAAAGGGAGTCCGAGCCAGTCTGAGTGGGGGAGACCCGTCTTCCTGTGCACTGCCATGACTGAGTCTGAAGGCAGAGAGGGAGGAGGGAGGCAAGGTATCAGACACCCATGTCCTACTTTCTCTCCTCTGGGCTGAATCCTAAAGGGGGAATGTATTAAATACAAAGCAGGAGGCTCCACTTTCTACTTTTGACTTCCGAGGAGACCTTGCTGCATACCTCCTTTCAGACCATCCCTAGCATGGGACAGCTGCATCCAAATGAAAAGGGCAATGTGGAGGTGTAGAGTGGGAAGTCAGGAAGGAACATGAATGTCTTGGCTTCTCTGATTTATAGAAAGGATCCAGAAGATTGTACATGCCTTGTGGGACATGTGGAAATGAGCTGGGTTGAGAGCTTGCAGACCTGCTATGAGACTGCTGTGGAAGGACATCCCAAGTAAAATAAACTTTAACAAGAGTACACAGGTCTACTCCCCTGACACTAATAAAAGTCCCTACCTCTCTACAGGCTCATGTACCTCATTAGGAATACCTTCCCATTTGTTACAGCCTGATCATTTTTTCTATGCCGAGGTTGTTCTAAACACATTTTTACCGTGTATTTTTAGCTGCCTTTTTATTTCTATTTCCTGCTTCCCTCAAGAGAATTCTGCAAGGTACAGAGGACAAGGCCAGTGTTTCCCTGGTTTTTGCTAGCCAGATTTCCCAAAGGCTCTTAATCATCCTCTGCTTTTCCAGGAATTTGGCCCCAGTGGGTACTCTGGTAAAGGTTCCTTATCAGTGCATGCCATTGCTTCAGGGCAGCTACTGGATCTTCTTGCTGCTGCTCCTTCTAATCAATTTTTAAATCTGAAACTCTCTTCCCTTGATGTTTTGGACTTGCTTTGCTTCTCCTTTTCACCTCATCAAACTCTAATTCTCTTTGGCCCCAGGTCCCTACAGTTATAGGTGAGTCTGGCAGATTCCAACCATGCCATGCTCCCACAACACTGCCCCTCACAGCCCAGCTAGGTACATCACACTTGAGTGGTCCCTTCCCTGACTGGGTATGCGATCAGTGTCTGAGGCTTCTGCTACATGGCAGAAGACAGATTCTTTCTGGCAGCACTTTTAGAAACTTCTTAACTGGTAAATGTATGGCATAGATTTCCATTTCTGGGAATATATTTCAATAGAAAATGAAGGTGCTGACCCTCCAAATACCTTAGCAACTCTGTCATACACTTCCATCGCCATGATCCATTTACATAGGCCCTCAGCTGCAGAAGAAGCTTTAGCAACCTTGGGCGGGTCAAATTCGGGGTTTGTTAAATATTCACCACGAATCTTCTGCATAACACTCACCTATACAACAAAGATTCAGATCTTAAGATTTCAACATACACCATACAATTATAAGATGAAAAAATCATGCACAGTAAAAAAAACTACATAAAAAGCTATGTTGTCTTTAAAAACCAAAGTCAGTACATTGAGATAATTTTAAAATAAGTGTAACTGTTGCAGAAACACAAGTCATATCTGTGAGCAAAATACGTAACCTTATTACATATATTGAGGCAAGATGTTTCTTCTAAAAAAATTAAAAGACTTTTTTGGGTTTGGCATATATGTGGAAATAAGGGAAAAGAACAATTAAACATTAGTAAATACAAATTCAGGTGGAAAAGAATTCATTATACATTTTTGTCTCACATAGATTTGTGTACCAAATTTATTAATAAATTATTATAAGAAGTTAGAACTGCTTCATGTCAATAATAAATTAAGACAGTAATTTATTAAATGAGTTTCAATGGTCTGAAAGAGGAATGGTTTTGTGCATTATGATAATTCATAATATAGTCAAATAAATACTACTCCTTTATTATTTTAATTCTACAAGTGGGCTATCTTATATTTAGTAAAATATTGCATAATGTTAAAGATCTTATATATCTTGGCAAAGTTACATTTATAGAAAAAATCTAATGAAACTCACTGGAATGTTGTCCTTGTCATATTCTCGCAGATCTCTTAAGAAATTCATATCTCCCAAAAGTTTTTTGCTAGGTCCCCAGTAATCTAATATCTGTAAGTAAAATTTATGGAAACTTATTAAATGTACAATTAAAGAAGCTTGATATAAATTTTTTCTTCTTGAAGTTTAAGCTATATTATTCAGAAACTATACATTTTTGAAATATCATTTATTATTTCCTTTGAAATAGACTCCTCTCCCTGAGAATGTGTTAAACATATCAAATATTTAAAACATGAACTTACATATTCAATTTGCTATAAAAAAGTAAACACTGAAAGGCCAATGATGTGATTTTCCCTCATAAAACTTAAGAAAAGCAACTAGCATAAACAGCTTCACAATTTCATGTAAGAAAATATTACTATTTCAAGATTTTCTTTTATTCTTGACTCAAACCAGAAATGTAATGCTATAGACTGAAAATCTGTATTCCCCCCAGAATTCATATGTTGAAACCTAACCCCCAATTGATAATATTTGGAGGTGGGCCTTTGGGAGGTGATTAGGTCATGAATAGGATTAGTGCCCTTACAAAATGAGACCTCAGTGAGCTCCCTCCCAACTCTGCCATGTGAAAACACAGCAAAAAGAAGGCCAATTATAATACACAAAAAGTAAAGAGAAAGGAATCCAAGCATAACACTGAAGAAATTAATCAAATCACAAGAGGGCAAGAGAAGAGAAAAATACAGAGAAGAAAAAACAACCAGAAAACAATTAACAAAATGGCAATAAGGACATACCTATCAATAATTACTTTAAATGTAAATGGACTAAATGTTCCAATTAAAAGACAGGATGCCTCAATGGTTAAAGAAGCAAGACCTACAAGAGACTCACTTCACCTAAAGACACATATAGACTGAAAGTAAAGGTATGGAAAAAGATATTTTATGCTAATAGAAGTGAAAAAAGGAGTAGTAGAAATATTTATATCCAGTAAAACAGACTTAAAAACAAGTAACTGGAGATAAAGAAGGGCATTACATACTGCTAAAGGGATCAGTCCAGGAGGATATAACAATCATGAAAATCCATGCACCCAACATAAGTGCACCTAAATATTTAAAACAAATACTAACAGACCTAACGGGAGAAATTGACAGTACTACAATAATAGATGGGGACTTTAACACCCCACTTACATCAATGGATAGATCATCCAGACAGAAAGTCAATAAGGAAACAGTGGAATTGAATGACACATTAAATCATATGGACTTAACAGATATATACAGAATATTCCATCCAAAATCAGCAGAATACAAATTCTTCTCAGGTGCATGTGGAATATTCTCCAGGATAGATTAAATGTTATATCACAAACCAAGTCTCAATAAACTTAAGAGGATTGAAATTGTATCAAGCACCTTTTCCAACCATAACAATAATCAGAAAAACAGTAACAGAAAAAACAGAAATCAATTACAAGAAAAAAACTGGGAAAACCACAAACATGTGGAGGCTAAACAATATGGTACTAAGTAATCAATGGATCAATGAACAAATCAAAGAGGAAATAATACATAAAACCAAATGAAAACAGAAACACAATGGTTCAAAATCTGTGGGATATAGCAAAAGCAGTTCTAAAAGGAAAGTTAGTAGCAATACAGACCTACCTCAAGAAACAAGAACAATCTCAAACAATCTAACCTTACTACTAAAGGAACTAGAAAAAGAACAACAAACAAAACCCAAAGTTAGGAGAAGAAAGGACATAATAAAGATGAGGGCAGAAATAAATCAAATAGAGACTAAGAAGACAAAGAAAAAGATCAGTGAAACTAAGAGGTGGATTTTTGAACAGAAAAAATTGACAAATCTTTAGCCAGACTTATCAAGAAAAAAGGAGAGATGATTCAAACAAAATCAGAAATAAAAGTTACAACTGACACCACAGAAATTTAAAGGATTATAAGAGATTTCTATGAAAAATTATATGCTGATAAACTGGAAAATCTAGAAGAAATGCATAAATTTCTAAAAACATGTAATCTTCCAAAACTGGCCCAGGAAGAAATAGAAAATCTGAACAGATTAGTAACAAAAATTGAAGCAGTATGGAAAAAACTCCCAACAAACAGAAGTCCAGTAATAGATGGCTTCATGGGTGAATTCTACCAAACATTTAAAGAAGAGATAATACCTATCCTTCTTAAACTATCTCCAAAAATAAAAGAGGAATACTTCCAAACTCGGTGAGCATTACCCTAATATCAAAACCAAAGACACAACAAAAAAAAATTCTGACCAATATTCCTGATGAACATAGATGCAAATCCTCAACAAAATATAAGCAAACTGAATTAAAAAATACATCAAAAAGATCATTCACCACGACCAAGTGGTTTTTATTAGAGGTGCAAGGATTGTTCAAAATCCACAAATAATTCAATGTGATACACCACATTAAAAAAGGAAAGATGAAAACCATACAATCATCTCAATATATGCTGAAAAAGGATTTGATAAAATCCAACATCCATTCATGATAAGAACTCTCAACAAAGTGGCTATAGAGGGAACATACCTTAACATAATAAGGGCCATAGATGACAAACCTACAGCTAACATCATACCCAACACTGAAAAGGTGAAAGCTTTTCCTCTAAGGTCAGGAACAAGACAAGGATGCCCACTCTTACCACTTTTATTCAACACAGTACTGAAAGTCCTAGTCATAGCAATAAAGCAAGAAAAAGAAATAAAAGGCTTCCAAATCGGGGAAAACTGTTACTATTTGCAGTGTTTCTTCTCAAGCCACATGGCCCATGACAGCAATTTAGGATTTGGGGCAAAAGTCCATCCCACTCCACAAACTCCTTTAATCTCTATCTCCTTACCCTGCCTGACAGTCTCCAATAAATGGTGTTGGGAAAACTGGTCAGCTACATGCTAAAGAATGAAAATGGATTACTGTCTTACACCATACACAAAAATAAACTCAAAAGGAATTAAAGACCTAAATGTAAGCCCTGAAGCTACTTCTGGATACATTTCCACAAGCAAGGGAAACAAAGCAAAAATAAACAAATGGGATTACATCAAACTAAAAAGCTTCTGCATAGCAAAGGAAACCATCAACAAAATGAAAAGGTAATCTGTATGGGAGAATATATTGTAAATGATACATCCAGTAAGGGACTAATATCCAAAATATATAAAGAACTCATATAACTTGACACCAAAAAGATGAATAACCCAACTTGAAAATGGGCAGAGGACCTAAATAGACATTTTTCTATTGAAGACATACAGATAGCAACAGAAATGAAAAGACGCTCAATATAACTAATCATCATAATCATCAGGGAAATTTAAATCAAAACCATAATGAGATATCACCTGACACCAGTCAGAATGGCTACTATCCAAAAGACAAAAAAAAGCAAATGTTGACAAGGATGTAGAGAAAAGGGAACCCTTGTATACTGCTGGTGTGATTGTAAATTGGTTCAGCCACTACCAAAAGCTGTATGGAGGTTTCTCAAAAAAAACTGTAAATAGAAATACTATACTACCTAGTAATTCTACTTCTGGGAATTAACCCAAAAAGAAAATCACTGATTTGAAAGCAATATGCACTCCTATGTTTATTGCTGCATTATTTACAATAGCCAAGATGGAAGCAACCGAAGTGTTCATCAACAGATGAATGGATAAAGAAAGAAGATGTGGTACATATATACAATGGAATATTACTTAGCCATAAAAATGAAATCTTGCCATTTGCAACAACATGGATAGAACAAGAGAGTATTACAATGAGTGAAATAATTCAGAGAAAAATGAATACCATATGATTTCACTTATATGTGGAATCTTAAAAAACAAATGAACAAAACAGAAATAGACTCAAAGACAAACTGAAACTGCATGACTGGTGGTTGCCATGGATGGAGGGGCTGGGTAAAATAAGTGAAGGGGATAAAAAGGCACAAAATCCAAACTATGAATTAGTCACAGGGATGAAAGTACAGCATAGGGAATATAGTCAATAATACTGTAATATCTTTATATGTTGGCAGATGGTAAGCACACTTATTGGGGTGAGCATTTAATAATGTAGATTACTGTTGAATCATTATGTTGTACACCTGAAACCAATATCATATTGTACATAGTTCAATTAAAAATTAAAAAGATGGCTGTTTATAAACCAGGAAGCAGACCCTCACCAGACACTGTATGTATGGAGGCCTTAATCTTGGGCTTCCCAGCCTCAGAACTGTGAGAAATAAATTTCTGTTATTTATAAGTGTCCAGTCTATGGTAAAGTTATAGTGGCCCACACGCACTAAGATAACAAACCTTTTTTTTTTTTACAGACCCCCTCACCTACCTAGGCTCCCCAAGGGAAATAAAAGAAAGACAAAGATTACTCATTGCTCTGCCAGCTATAAGATAAAGCGTATGGTACTTGTACTGGTAAAAGATGTTAAATAACTAGCTGAACATAATTTTTCCTAATTCCAGAAGCCTCATAGAGGTTTGTGTTTGTCTGTTAAAAGAGAATAACTTCATAAGGTAGAAGCCTATTCATCTTATTATTTGAACAAAGGATAGAATGCTCACACCCCTTTTACCCCCACCCTCACCCCTGCAAAAAAAATCCCAATTCTCCAATTCAGGGATTCAAACCTAGGTATTACAAAAATTGGAAGAAAAAGAAGTCTATAAATTTAGTTCAGGATGGATGCTCTCTCCCTCTTTATAAGGGATATAGTCTTGAATAAAAATTATAATAATTGCAGCTAACATTTGTGAACGTTTGTTTGTAAGGCTTTATATGTAACAACTTCATATGTATTAACTAATCGAATCCCCACATTAACTTTGTGAGACAGGTACTGTGAGAGTTCCACAGAGGTCATGCATCTTACCCAAGGTCTCAGTGCTTATGGTGCCAGGATTTCTGAATGCAGACACACTGGCTCCAGAGCACATATTTTTAACAACTTTACTATATTGCTCAACTCAGCAGAATTTTTTGAATGCTCAGAAAAAACACTTATATGGTTATATATCACATTCTTAAGAGTCTTGGCTGGAAAAGCTCAGGTATCTCAGTGTTCATTCAATTTCAGCCCATCAAGTGGGGAATGCTACATAAACAGAAAAGGAGATGGAAGCAACTGGAACCACATTTTTGTGATATTTTCCTGTCTTAGCTTTACCTGGGATACATACAGAAAATGTTTCCCATAGTTTATTCTGAATCTATTCAATCAGGAAAACAATGTTTCTTCCCTGGACTGCGTACTGTTGACGTTTGGTAATAGTTACTATAAAATATTCCATACATTCATGAATAGGATTTAAATCTTGTTTAATTATTACCTTGCCTCCAGTTCCTGAAGGATCTGAAATTTTTTCTGGTTTTATATCCTTCATGACACAAATAGCAGCCAAAACTAGTTTCACACCAGATGGGGGATTCTTCATTGATTTCACAATTGTAATGTCAGCTGGCTAAATCAAAAGAAAACAGGGCATCTTCAGAATAGTTTATTTTTAAATAATGTGAGTTTTTAAAATAATGTTGGAAAATAAAAAATAATAAAAGCATCAGTTTTCACTGAAATTGGAATTGATTTTTGCTTTGCATGATTATGAAAAAATTAGTAGAGAATTTATATTTAGCACAGGTTAAGACCAATGAGTCTCACATGCTTTGAGAGTTCATAGATCCTTATAAGAATATGACAGCTATGCACACTCCAGAAAATACTTATGCACATATACACAAAGTTTGCATATAATCACATATCATGCCCATACATTGAATCCAAGTTAAGAACCCTAATTTAGACAAAAACTTAATTCTATACTTATGTATATTAGTTTTATCCCCCAAAAGAAGAGGTAATTCCCAATTCCCAACTTATTTCCTAAAAAGGTATATATATTGTTATGATAGACGCACAGCTGCACTTATTATCCACTCCAATATCCTTCTGACATCCCTTGCAATTGCTCGGAAGCTAATAACTTTCTTAGTTTCCCATGGAACTGGAGCTGGGGAGATCATTAGGTTCCAGCATCAGATTGCTTGAGTATACTAGAACTCAGACAAAAGAAGTAGGCAGATGGGCAGGGTGGGAGGCTTCTGGTTTGCCCGTATGGATGACCGAGAAGGTGTGTGGCTCTGCAGGCTTCCAAGAGAGGGGTCCCTCCTCCAGCAGACAATTTCTGCTGTTTGGCTGTCATTCCTGGCAGCTCAGCCTAGGATCTATTTCTTCAGCTCTTCCAACAATTCTATGATCCATTTGTAAAATTCCCTAAAGAATCCTTGTCTGCTTATACTAAATAGAATTAGTTCTCTTCTCTGCAACTGAACCCTAACTCATCTAATACAGTCTTTGGTGTCAGGAAGGGTACAAGTAATAAACTGTCAATGAAAGGGGAACCTAATACTTATGACCTGAACTGGTGGGGCTTGAAGGCCTTCCAGAATGCTGGGAGTTTCAGAGGATGGGGTGTTGAAAGTCCATAGTACACAGTGATCAAACAGGTACTTAAATTAATGCTCTTGGTCATCTAGAACAGAGTGCCTCCTGAAAACTAGGCTCCATCAGAATGAGTGGCTTCTGTCATGAGCGTCTAAGTAGAGAATGAAGAAAGACCACTGGGGAGCATGTGGCTTTTAAATGTGCCAGAGAGCAGACTGGAAGAAAATAATAAGCTCAGGGTTTTAAACTCCTGGCTCACAGCGCAGTGAAAGCACTGGGGAGTTTCCATAAATGCCCTAAAATAATCTCATGTCTTATAACTACAAAGCTGATGTCCCTGAAAATCAGTTTGACCCTGCGAGATGATGGTTACCCATAGGGTGAGTTCATCATCTTGTCAGGCGTCTTACACTAAGGTTAGGGCACTGATTATGAAAGAGTCGAAAGATGAGGTCTGAAAATCCTGAGCCACCATTCTGCACTGGCCCTCCCTAGTCAGAAGCTGTCTCTCCTGCTGTTTGATGAGGCCGTTCTGGTCTTGTCTAAAGACCCTGTAAAAAGTCATCTACAACACAGTGTAATGCAGACAGGTGCCACCCACATCTGTACTGGGAATGATCTTTAAGTTTTTCTATCCATGCATGTCCAGGGGGCTGCAGAAAAGTGACTCCACACTCCATCTAATATTTGCCTCCTGCTCCATGTACAGAGCCACTTTGGCCTCTTGGAGGCTGCTCCATTCTCACTGGAATATCCTGAGTGAAAACTGGAAATAACTCATGAGAGGTAAAAATACAGGATAGTAAGGCATCAAAGAGGAACTCTTAACAGGCATGTTTCATTTGACTGGGCAAAAGCAATAAAATGCCCCCCAGTAAAATAGAACTCCACCTACTTAACCAAGCGCCTGCACATGGTTTGCTGAGGAAACACAAGGCAACAAATTCAAACGCTTGCCTTCAGTGTATCCAGTGCAGACAGAGCTGCTTCCAAGGCTGGGATCGCCTCAGCCAGGTCACTTTCACACTCGTTTTTCAGCGTTTGGGCTTCCTCAGCCTTCCCACTGGCTGTCTCTTCATCTAGCTTCACGAACCTTCTTTTTGCTTCCACCTGCGCAGACTCTATCTCAATAATCTAAAGGAAAGAAAGAAAAGACAGACAATTCCACAAACATCCTATCGCCTTTTCTATACTAGAGACAAAAGAATGTTTGAGAGTTAGGGAATTCAACATACCATTTTAAAGGGTGGAAAAGTCCAGGAGAAATGTGAATACATGTGACTTAATTTGGTAATGGGCTTCCCACTTCCTTTCAAAAACAGAACCTACATGGGACCCAAGGTGATAGTCGCTAGAAAAGGGTAAATAAAGTTCCTTAAATTTAATAGTGGCAAAAATGAAGGCTTATTTTCAGAGCCAACTTTACATATTTGATTGTCTTCCGACATCGACTACAAAATACCATTCAAGATACCCTACCTGCATCATATGCGCATTTTCGATTTTGGCTTCCTCCAGTTTGGGCTGTAACTGAACAAGCTCCAGCTTCATCTCGCCAACCTGAATAGACCAGTTCATCATTAAGTTTTCATGGCTACACTAGCTACAGAAGCCAAACAAGGAAAATAGAAACTTAAATGTATTGTACGGTATTGGGCCAGCAAATCTGAACTTTTCTCTTCTGTTTTTTTATGTGAAAAACAAAACCATGAGAGAGTGGCCGGTTTTCTTCAGCATACAGCAGGGCAGTGGGAAAATTCAGATGCCATGGTGGAAAAGCAGAGAAGAGAAGGTGGCAGCTCGGGATATCCCTGTAGTAGGCAATGCGTATGAACCACCCAAATCTCTGTTGCTCATGTCAAAGTAACGCTAGGAAGTATTACTAGCACTTGACTCATTTAAAAAAAAAAACCCAATCTTATATTTAACCAGATATTACAATAAAAAGTTAACTCAAACTTAATTTTCTCCAAATGCCAAAAAATTAAGAATAAAACAGGATGTATTAGAGTCTGTATGGTCTGGGTAGCTTAGTGAACTTTTCTGAAACATTTATAAGGAATAATTGAAGGAATGCATATATGTGAAGCATACAACTGTGCCTGGCGCATAATATATTCTCCATAAATTGTAGTTCTTGTTATTATTATTTACCTGAGACTCAGCAAAAGCTAATTTGTCAAGCCCATTCACATATCGCTGTTTTGCTTCCATGACAGCTTGTCGCCTCTTAGTCAAAAGCTGTCGAAATGAGGCAATAAGTTCAAGGTAAGAAGTAGCAGTAACATAGTTATGTCGTCCTAATTCATGCAAGAACCTAAAAGAGAGGCAGATGACATATCTCACTGTAAGTAATGGGTTTCACAAAGTAAGAGGTAAATTCAATATAGCATTAACAACAAACATTTAAGATTAAAGGTTATTTAGAAGCTCTGCAAGACTTGAATTTCATACATTTCTAAGAGTTCTACACAGAACCACATACTAATTTCTTGTCTGCAAAATATCAAATATCAATCATATATTTTTAAAAAGTACAAATCTACAAAGCTGGGTATCAAAGGTAAAGTACAGCAAAAAAGATACAGGCCTTTTTACATGTTTTGTACATCAGGAGGATCTAATCCTGTAAAGGACCCAAGATACAGTATAAACCGGGCAAGAATAGTGGGAAAGGGGATTGCAGAAAGGGTGGCACGGATTAGTGAGCATTCTGTGCACAAACGTGTCACATGTTGGGCAAATGGAGTACAAGATTACTACACATGCACCAGAAAAATGGAAGCCAGGATGTTCCAGGATAGGACAGATAGACAGACTAGAGCCCACTGCTTGGCGAACTGTCCAAGGTAGCCACAGTAGCTGGCTGCGTGACTCCGGACAGGCTATATTCTATGAGCACTGGGTTTGGATGCCTTGAAGTGAGGATCTCAGAGATAGAGGTATTTTGAGGTATCCACAGCCCACCAACCAGCCCTCCTTGTCTGAAAGCTTCCATCCAGTGCCCTCACAGCAATGTTTGTTCTGTGAAATCTGCCACCCTCACCACAACTGATTAGACTACAGATGGGCCCTGGACACAAACAAGGCTAGTCACAGTGTGGAATAAACTCAGAATAAGGAGCTGGAAACAGCCAGTGTGTCTCTGCCATAGCTGGAATCCCAAGAAGTAAACTCGAGAATTGAGAGGAAGCCAATTATCTTCACAGGCACTGGGAAGCAGAAAATTCAGTCTGCAAAGAGAAAGAAGAAAGCAGATTCCCAGAAAGAAACAGAGAAAAGGCATTTCTGAGCTTAGGATGGCTTTCTATCTCCTGCTTCCAGTCACATCTGAGACCTGACTGTACTCTTTCTCTTCATCTTTGTGAGATACCCTTGCATCTTTATTTAAAAAAATCCCCCTTTTTCTTAAGCCTAGATCAAGTAGCTTTCTGTCAACTGCAACCTAAGGTCTTAACTAACTAGGTGATCAGAGATATTTAGAAGACATAGAAACCCAATAGAATTGTGGGCTTTCACAAAAAGAGATGCTTTAAAATATAAGGCATTATTGTCACTTTAAAATGTGCTAATATTAACCTTTCTGAAAGATCCATTATGGAAGTGTGAAAGTGTTTGCAGACCGGAACTATCTCTTGTCGTTCGACCTCAGTAAGCTCCAGCGTTTCTAAGAATTTCACAGCTACAAGTTCAAGGGCATCTTCAGGCCATGGCTAAAAATAAAATGAAAAATTTTGAAAATTTAAGATGAGTAGTCCACTCCAACTACAAAAGTGTCTTCCCATGTGAGAAGAATTTGGGATTGAGGAAATTAAAACCTTAATAGGGGATATATAACCAGGGGAAGTCAGGTCACGAGCAAATCTATGAAAGATCTCATAAATATGTTTATGTGCTAAAATTAAAGATAAACACGATATAAAGGAAGGGTCAATGATAGTCTATATAACAAGGATGTACTATTTTCCTGACTTTCTACTTGGAAACCCTGTAGGTAACCCAAACCTAGTGTGACAATGGCAGAGGCTGCTAGTGGCCCACCTAACACTTATCAGCCCCTTTTCCTTAGGACTCCAATTTTACTCTAGATAGCAACATGCCCAGCCAAAAGATTACATTTTCTGGACTCCTTTTTAACTGAGAGTGGATAATGCAATGTATCACTTGTTGGGTGGGGACTGCAGGGAAGGCTCTTTAGAGGGTTACCCAGAGCTGGCATGTGTCCTTTTTGCCCTACTGTCCATGATTCTACTTCCTGCCTGGAACACAAATGTGAAAGTTGGAGCTTCAGCAGCCACCTTAGACCACAAGACGAATTTGAGGGTAGAAAACACATGCCAAGGTGGGTAAAGAAGAAAGAACTCAGGATTCTGATGACTTGGTTAAGCCACAAAAGCTCCAATCTGCTACCTTCAGATTTTTCCATATGAGAAAACAAACCCTGTGTGTTTAGTATAGGTTTGTTACAAACACCCATTGCAATTCCTAACTATTATAACACCCCAAACTGAACTTTTTTCTTCCCCACAAATTTGCTTCTTCTTCAGCCTGCCCTATCTCAATGAAATGGTTCCTTTGCTTTTCCTGGAATATGCCAAAGTGCTCCTGTCCCAGGCATTGGGACCTGCTGCCCCCTCTCACTAGAGCCCTCCTTCCCCGGACCAGCACATGGTTCGCTTCTGCCCATCTCTCACAAATGCTGGCTTGTCAGGAAGTCCTCCCCAGAGCACTCTCTCTAAGACAGCATTCCTTCTCACATTACTCCTACCCTTATCCCAAGTTTTCTTCTTAGCACTCACCAATACCTGACATATATTTGTCCCTTGTTTATCATCTGTCTCCCCAACCAAAGTATAAAATTCATGAAAGTAAGGAATTTGCTTTTCTCACTGCTGTTATCTTGGTGCCTAATAGTACATGTCAATAAATATTTGACACATTTATTCAATGAAATAATTTATGTTAAATGAATAATTAATCTTAACTTGCTCATTACTTTCCAAATTTCCTTTTACATTAACGAGTTGCTTATAATGTTTTCCCTTTGTAGCAGACAATATGAATTTTAACATCATTTTTTCCAGTGTCTGGACAGATCTAGTAAAATTCAAACATTTTTGATCAACCACTCCACTAGTAAAAAAGTTTTAAGTACACACTGCCAGTGTATGCACAGTTACTAATAGATTACATTCATGTTGCATTACTGTACTAGTATATTTTTCAAACCTCAAAAGAGGCTTCTAAAGATTAAGATCAGTGAATCTTTGCAAAATGCCAGAATAAGTGTCATATGACTTACACATCATTGCCAACATCATAAAGGCTTATCATTGTGTTCTGGGTATTTAATTTCCAATTACGTTTCTAATTGCAAAGGTTTAATACTACCTGGAGCAGTTAGAATGGTTATGGTTAAAGTGATGGAAACCAGTTGTACTATGCCTTCAAACAAAGGGGCTGTGACATCATACATTAAGAAGCCCAGAAGTAGAGTATTCCCAGAGTTGCTTAATTTAGAAGCTCAGCCACGTCACCAATGATCCCTTTCTTTCCATCTTGTAGGTCCACTCTTCTCAGTGCACCATCCTTGGGCTTCTCCCATCATGTGACAAGACAGCTGTTGTGGCGCTGGGCATTGCATCCTCGAGCACCAAGACTGACAGACAGAAAAGGCCCTTTTCCTACCACAGAACACTCTTTCTGGTGAAAGAAACTTTTCCCCAGAGCTCCCCAGTGACTTTCACTCAGGAACCATTGGCAAGGAATGGATCATGAATAGGCTCATGCATAAACCAATCGATGGTAAAGAGGCATGAGGGCACCAATACTGACTTAGACCAACCAGGAATCAATCCCTGTGATACCCAGCTACATGGAGAATGAACCCAAACAAAATCGGAATTCTGTCAGCAAGGATGGAGTGGGTGGAAAATGGCTGTGGATAGGTAACCAACAGTATCATCTACTCTGTCATATGCTACTATTGCAAGGCATGATACATCCTGGGGATAAGTTTGTTGTTTAAACAGTCAATAAAAATCTATATTTCAAGCAGCCTTCTTAAATGTGTTTTTACCAATGTCTTACCAGATTTCTTGGGTAGTCATTGTTTTTGTCTCATGACATGGCTGACACAAAGCTCAAGTTAGTGCAGGCTAGTTTACGCCACTCTCTTACTACTCACTTACAATGGCACCACGTCTTCAGTTTTCAGTTCATTGCAGGAATCCCTCGGGGTACCTGGCATACCATGTATGACACATGGCCATCTGACATACAAACTGAGGGATGGTGTCACTGTTAATCCATATGAATATTTCATACAAATAAGTATTCAGTAATTCCGTTCCTTATCCTCTGAACTGTTTTGGCATCCCTGGTAAGTGTACAGTCTGCTTTGGAGACTAGAGAGCTACCCAAAAAATTGGCTCCTGCCTTTGTGACACAGTGGTTTACACTCACTTCCCGAGTTCTGCAGACCAAGGCCCCAAACAATGCCATCAGCTTCCTGGTGCAGGTCCTAGATCCACTGTGTCACTGTGAAATCCCTACTGCTCTGTTATCCACTTAATCTCCCTTATTGATTTGCAACTCCCAGTTTCCTCTTCTTAAAAATTTCTCCAAAAAGTAAGAATCACTTAGAATAGAAAATATCATGGTTATGACAAAGATATCTAGAAAAAGTGGAATTGTATCGTTAAGATTTCACACACAAAAAAGCTCTGGTTGGACAGGTTTGTTCATTTGGTTTTGGTTTTTGGCTACTTAAAATATGGCTTAGCACAAAGCAAAACTGTTTCCCACAGCTTTCATTGTTGTATTAACACTAAAACATCCATTAGCTGAAACATATGAGCAGCCTCAAAAGGGTAGAATTAGTTTTTCAAGCATACCATTAATAGAACAAGCAAAAGAGAATTTTAAAAATGAGTATCAGAAGATTTTAAAAGATATTACTGAAGTAATATCTACAGTCCACAGTCTATTGCGCATAAAACAGTTAAGCAGAAGGCACCATGAACTACTGTTCTCAAGAGCATAAATAAAATCGTCTTACAAAGGTACAGACAATTTGCCTCAAGGTTAAGTGAGGTGGCGACCTTCATCATTTGCTGCTGGCATGACTGAAATTGCTACCCAGATGGTCTTCCTGTCTCATTTTGCCTCCCTCCAAATTTGGGGTTTTTTCCTAAAAAACAGATTAGCTGATATATGTCAATGCCCTTGAAGTGTCTTTGGTTTAAAACCAAATTCCTAGGCACATTTATGCATTCCTTTATAACGTAGCACCACTCAAGGCTCTAACTTAACTCCTGCGGCCCTCATTGCCTGTCAGCAATCCCAAAATATGTGTAGTTGCCTAGATGAGCCATGCTCCCCCCATGCTCTGCCTTTGCATATCCTATCACCTTACAATGGTTAATTTTATGTGTCAGTCTGATTATGGGCCACAGGGTGCACCCATATATTTGGTCAAACGTTATTCTGGGTATTTCTTTGAGGTGTGTTTTGGATGAGTTTAATATTTAATCAACAGACCAAGTACAGCCTCCCTAATGTGAGTGGGCCTCATCCAATCAGTTGAAGGTAGAAGAGAACAAAAATGCTGACTTCCCCCTGCTGCCAAGCGCCATGCCTATCATAGCAAGTGATCAAAAAACACTTGCTGAATGTATATTAATGGAGCCTGAGTAATATTTCAGCTGAATTCCAGAAGATTTAGTTGTCCCCCCTCCCCGCAAAACATTACAAACCTGGAACCAGTCGATGGTACAGCAGTTGATGAGGGATGGGAACTGTCTCAAGCGATTTCGAAAGGCATCTCCAATGGGGCTGAAGGCCACAACAATGTGAAGGTTGTCTTTGCAGCGATTCACAAAGAAAGCAAACAGGGCTAAGGGACTGAGGTCGCTGTGTTTACTGCCAGCCTGAGCTGCAGGACGAACACTCTAGGGAATGTCAGCAAAAGAAAACCTTGTAACTAAAAATAGATAAGCAATAACGATACTAGCAAATACTGGAATATTAAGAATTGTTATTACTCCTCTTGGAAATGTCTTTACATTTTTGTATTTATATCAATACAATGGCTTTGAGAATCTTTGTAGTTAGGAGACTTCTTCCAACTTTGTAATCCTATAATTTAAACACAATTATCTGCCAAGAATTGAACTTACAAAAGATGCTTGTTAAAAGTTCAACAAATATACATACAGGACTATAATTCAGCATTTTTTTAAAGAGGAAAATATCTGAACAAAGCGTCCAGCTGAAACAAAAAGCATCCATATATTGTAATTTAATACAACGTAAAAATAATGCATATCAATGTAGGTACTATGACAAGATCAGCAAGATAAAATAAGTGAAAAAAAATTATGCAATATGGATAATATGATCCCCTTCACAAAATCAAAATATAAATGGGTGCATATGTGTGAGTACATACACACCTTTTTTATGGAAACAGCCACAAAAACTATTAATGGTAGATACTTTTGGTGAGACTTAAGGGAGAGAGTGGGACAGAGGTCTTCATTTTTTATTTTGGACATTTTTCTTGGTTTATATGATTCTTTTTTTTCCATTCTGGACATTTTTATGCTGTCTGAATTCCCTAATTTTATTTTTATAATACTTGTATTTTTTAATGTTAATAGGGTTGTCTGGTAATGAGATTATGGGTCACATCTCATTTTCTTTCTGTATGTATCTCTATATGAGAACGGCATCTTACATGAGGCTAGGCATGATGGCTCTGGAACCAAACTTCCTGAATTCAAGTTTACAGCATATTACCTGTATGAGTGTGAGTTATTTAACTTCTCTGAAACTTAAGTTTCCTCATTCGCAAAATGGGGAAAAAAGTAGCTACACTGGAGGGTGCTGAGGGATTAAATGAGTTATTAAATGTGAACACCAAACAGTTCTTGCTACATAGGTAGGTACCTGTTAATTTTTATTTTTGTATTCTACAGTTTCTCCTTGTTTAGAGTATACAAGGGTTCAGTCAATAAATTATAAATTTTTTTCAAAGCACATATAGAGAGTAGTCACAATGATCATATAATTTATGTTGTTACTACTGTGAATTTATTGCTAAAAGAATTCTCTGCTATGGCTATGCTCTGTTTTATGTGACAGTTATATCCATGGAAAACAGTAAATCAACTCTATATGCATTCTGACAGTAATTCTCAAATTATGATAATGATCAGTATCTACAAAATTATGTTCAGGTGATATATCTGCACTAAGTTAACAGTGGGACATTCAGACAGAGAAAGGTAATACATGGTATTAACTGTGGAACAAGAGTTCAAGAAAGGGCCAGGATGGCAACATAAATAAGCTTTATTTTCAGAGAAATAATGGCTAACACTTCTAGAGTGGATAAACTGCGTGTAAGAGTTAATACACACAAGCACACACATATGCTTTGGGAGCAGGACTGATTCTGAAGAACAAGAAAAAGAGAAGTTATTTAAAAAATAATTAGGGAGATAGGAAGCTGTGTGGAATTTCACAGCAGTCGAGGCGAAGTAAGAGTGTAAAAGAAAGAATGATGAATTATGGCAAGTGTGAATGAGAATTCTAAAAAGGAAGTGAGAAAAAAGCACTAAATGTGGTCAATTGCAAGTCACTGTTAAACTGAGAAAGACATGGCAATGATTTAATCTGCAAGGAGTACAAACCAAATAGTGCAAACAGTGTCTGGAAATGGAGAGCTGATGCTGGGAACTCTGAGGCTGCAACAGAGAGACATACTGTGCCTGTAAGAGGTGCCCTTTAGGCACAGCCAGGGCCAGGCTACAGTGGGAAGTTATCAGGAGTGAGGTTAACGTGGGAGCTCTGTCAAAGGGATGAGATAAGCAAAGCCCAAGACACAGTCCTCACAGTGGAATGCTCGGACTGGTGCAAAGTGCGGAAAGAAACTAACAGAGCTTCTTACACATTACTTTTTATATTTTATAATATCAGCAGAAAGAAAACAGAAACAGGGATGAATTTCAGGGCCCATGAGTTCTGACCATGCCCATTTCCCTGTGGATAAAATGATACGGTGTTCCTAGACTTGGGTGGAACGTGAAAGGAAGTTCTTAAGGCCACTGTTGGATCAGACTATAATGGAATGTTTTGTGGCAATGGAAAAGTTTTGTGGCAAAGTGGCAAGAAGAAAAGATAAACAATAGCTGAAGTGAGCAGGAAAGGCTAGCAAAGCTTAGAAAATCCCATACCCCAAAGGTGACTCTTTCTTGGATGGAAGTATGGGGGGTGAATTAGGAGAATCACCATCACAGCCTTGGCCACATCCTCGACATTGTCCAGATAAAAGCTGAGAATTCTTTGGGTCTTTTTTTGTTTCTTTTCTCGTTTCCCACTCCAGGCCACTAACTGGTAATGTACCATTTCCTGGGCTTTCTAAGTGCCTGGCATTCCATAAGTGCTTTATTTTATCTGATCCTAGACCTCTCAACAACCCTCTGTGGATATAATAGTTCTAGTCCATTCAAGACAAAAGGAGGTGTTTGAACTACCAAGGTGAATCCATTTTACTCTAGACATTATCACTGGGAGTGGAATGAAGCATGCAGGGGTGGGTAATATGGGTACAAGCAGTCATGGTGACAAGGGGGAAATTACTGGCAGAGATCTGGTGTAGGAAGATCTTGGAAATGGGGTAGAAAGACAGGACATTTGAAGCAGTAGGTGCCTCACAACTCTATTTTTTGTTAATTAAACCACAAACCATGATTCTCTGATATATCAGAATAGCCAAGGACTTTTAAGGCTTTAAAAAAATTTACTAAACCAGTGATAAACCATAAAAACTAATCAAGTAGGGTTTTAAAGCTGTTTTCTCCTATCACTATAACCCTAAAACATGATTTAAAATCTTTAGTCACTCATAAAACATGCTAAGATAGAACAGATGAAACGACTTGCCATCAGTATTAAAAAAGAAATTCTAAAATAAAATGTTTCACATCTACAATACAAGCAATTTAAAATTCA